>VWYH01002495.1:277975-459522 GCA_013399365.1 Pampusana beccarii | reverse complement strand
GATTCTGTGATTCTGTGAGGCAACTAGAGAGGACAGTGATTTAGTGCTAACTAATTTTTCTCTAAACTAACAGTCTCTATGCCTGTCAGAGAGATTCATAGTCCTTTTCTAACTTTCTATTTAACTGCATATTTGTTCAAGTTTATTGTAACACTTGGATAAAGTTAAAAGGATGTGATGGGTTTTATTTTGTCTACTATCTAGATTACAGTTAAACTAGACCTAATAAACAACAAGCATTTGAATACTCACAAGTATCATTTCCAATTATCTCGCCAGAATCTGTAAATGGCTTCAAATTAGTCTAATCCAAAAATACATTACAAACATCCACTAAAACTATTTTTAAAATGCAAAATAAAATCCAAGCTGCAAGCCAAACCCAACAATGCTTTCACATTATTCCTATGGGCAGCAGAGGTAATTTGCTAAATATTATACTGTAACTACTGCAACAATAAGAAAAAAAAATGCTTTACTTCTATGGTCTCTATCACAACATTTAGCTAGCAGACTGAAAAAAGTAGTATTCAGACCCTTAAAATGACAGCAACAGAGGATACACAAAGCAATGATTCTATAGGCACAGAGCAAGGGGGGAGGGATCATCAGTGGAACTGGGGTACCTGCACATATTCTATCTTTATAGAATATTTCTTGTATCTTGGATGTTACAATGGGTTAGAATCATTGCTGCAGATTTTGGGTACATCAAAGTAACATTAGTGAATTCCACAAAATTTATGAATTTTAAACATTGCTTTTTTAAGTGAATCTGAGGCTTGGCAATAGTAGGCAAAACCAGGGAACCTTCGTAGTACTTACAGCTGGCTTGTGTTATTTGGTTCTCTATTTTGGCTTTAATATAATAAAAGCTGTATGATGGTAACACCAATGCCAAACTGCAATAGAAATGAGACAAATAAAGCAATTATGTTATTTGCAGCAGTTTTCCAGTTTCAGCTTCTATGTGTTTTGAAAGCAATTAACAAGTTTGGAAGTTGGATTGTCATGAGAGGAGACAGTCACACAATGAACATACCAGGCTGACACTTTGTAACAGATATAAGTCAGTTCATGCTGATTTTGAAGTTCCCTGTATTTATTTTCATTCTTAGATGTGCATTTAAGCATAAATACACTTTTTAACAGATAAGCAAGGAATTTCCAAATAATTGCAAATAATAAAATACATGATTTCTTGCATCTTCATCTAACACATTTAGCATCCCAATGTAACATGTCAAAATGATCAGTGACTGTAAAAAAACCCCAAACATGTAGTACTGCATTGATTTGCATGCATCACATGATGACAGACTCTCCTTTTACTAATCAGATAACTACCAGTATTCATTAAGAAATATATCTGGCAATACATGAATCCATATTACATTCAAGACGCAAAATATTTTGTTGAATCATGCAGTCACCACTAAAAACCTTTGAACATCATTGTATAATAAAATTTGAAAATTTACAAAGCATTTTCATTTTTTTTTTAGATTATACTTGTTTTTGTTGCAAAAAATGTGGCTTCTTTTTGCAACTAAATTCAATACATGTGTGGAAGAGTTAGTTCTGAAAAGGTACGCAAAGGACAGGAGGTACGAGTCATCCTTAAAGAGGTATCATCTTTCACGTCACATCCTTAATATTTGCACTTGGGTTTCATGACTGCAGAACTGCAATGGTTTCTGATGGATAGCAGCAGAAATTAACATTAAAAAAGTTGTACAATTGAGCCATAAATGAAATGACCTTTAATGATACATTTGCCATTTAAACAGAATGTAAGAGAGATTGCTGAATATTTAGTGGTAGCCTTCTACCAATTCTCCTCTAGGGAAATCAGTAGCAGTTTACCTGTCATTAACAGTTACTGCTAGAAGAAATTGCTAATTAAAATCTATAATTTTATGTTTAATAGGTTTGCTGCAATGTGACTCTATGGATTGATTGCTGTATCTCATGCCAGGGAGCTCAGTAAGAATTAAGAAGTCATATAGTTCAGGCACATTTCTTTACTGATTGTTAGATGGCATAGTCCAATCAAAAACCTTATTTTATTATAGACTGTAAAGATAGAGGCAGTTCAACAGAAAAATGGGATGCTCAATAAAAGACAAAGTCCTACATTTGCATTCTCTTGTTAATACTGATTTATTTGGTTGGTTTTATAATACATATAGATTAACGTTTGTATTCCCCTTGGCTGTATACCTGTGCAGAACACGAGAAAATGGGAACCAGCTTGGCTGAGGACTACTGTAATTCAACACAATCAAAGTATTGTGTTGGTAATTCGACTTAACACATGTACCACTGAGTTTTGAATCAGAGTAGTTTACCTTTTGGGGGACCTGGTAAAGCTTAACTTGTTTTGGATAATGTCGAGCGTCTACATTCCTTCTGAGGTCACAGAACCATCTGCTTAAATGAGTTTGAAATAATATGCATGTGAAACCTGCATTCAAGGGGGGCTGTACCCATTACTTCATTTGTTTCTGCTGCCATTCTCCATTTGAGTTTTATATGCAAAGCAGTATCAGTGCTGTTAGGTTGGTGCAAAAGGAATTGCGGTTTTTGCGTTGTTGAAATTTTGTCTCATCCACCACCTGACCTCTCGCCAACCACCTATTATTCTTTCAAGCACCTCGACAACTTTTTTTCAGGGAAAATGTTTCCACAACCCACATGATGCAGAAAATGCTTTCCAAGAGTTCATCAAATCCCGAAGCACGGATTTTTACGCTACAGGAATGAGCAAACTTATGTTTCATTGGCAAAAATGTGTTGATTGTAATAGTTCCTGTTTTGATTAATAAAGATGCGTTTGAGCCTAGTTATAATGATTTTAAATTAACGGTCTTAAACCACAATTAGTTTTGCACCAACCTAATATTTAATTAAAACTTGTCACAAATAGATAGAGATTTCAGACATAATCAGTAGCACGGTTCCTGCCCCTAAGATCTGATGTAGAGGTTAGCAAAGTCATGATATAAGAAATGATTGTGACTGAAATAAATTTGCACAAAGCATGTCACATTTTTTATTCAGACCAAAATGCAGCATCTTCCTTTGTAACATGCATATTAAAACAAGAACACAGAGACAATGCAAAGAAAAGATAAAATAAGAGGAGGATTCTAGGAGAGAGTGTACATTTCAGAATCAAAATATGGTGCAACACAGAAAGTAGGAGGAAAAGTAAGATTCTTAACATCAATCATAAAAAAATATTTTTTCCTGCATACTGAAATACTGCAGTGATAAATCTCAACAGTTGGATGAAAGACTGAGGTTCTGGTCCTTAGGCGAAGTAACAGTTCTGAGCTGTAAAGGAACCCAGCAAATCCTACAGGCCCAGACACGAGACTATATGATCCTGACTTTGCTAGTATAGAAAACATAATGCTAAAATACTAACCAAAATAAACAAAAAGGAATTTAACTACACAAAAGAGGTCAGAGAACAGAAATGAATTACCTGTAATCAGTGCCATTCACAGCAGTCCATGTATATGTTCTGTTTCCTTTATCAATATATCTCTACAAAGAGATATTGGTGAAAAAATAAATAATTGACTCTGAAGCTTCAATAAGCATGCCCTTTTATAGAAAAATACAGCATAAAATCAAGCACGATCTGATGGAATTCTATTTATTATTTTGCCAAAAGCACGACTGAGCTGCAATTCATTTTCTTAAACATTTTCCAAACTTATATTATGCAAAAGAATAGCCTATATATTTTTGATTAACATTAAAGAAATGCAAATATAAATAAAACCATAGAAACATGACTTTTTCCCATTTAAATTCATTAGCCAGGGCAATACAAACCTTTTTTCTATGTGATTTAAATTTGATAAGAGACATTATTTCCTTTATGGACCATAATGTTAAATCATGAAAACAAACAAACAAAAAACCCCCCACAATTACAAAAAGAAGACTCTTTAACAACAAAAATACCCAGTACATGTCTTTTCAGGTCACAGTACCAGTGGCTAAATGCATTTAAATTTGAGTCAAATGTACAGGCACATCTAGGTATAGGCACCCCATGCTAAACTCACGTGTGTTTCTAATCTCATTAGGAAACTTGCATTTGCAAAAAATTTAACATGGAAATAAAAGTTTATTTTTAAATAACTTAATACATTCAGATAAACTTTACCATTTATCTGCTTTTGGTATGAAAAATTATGTGATAGACAGAGTCTCACAGGTCCCCACAGATTTAATCATTAATGCACCTGGGTGACATTGTTTTACTCAATTTTCCACTTTGAGAACTACAAGTTTTTGCCAGCTGCAACATATTATTATTTTACAATCAGAGATTTATAAGTATGCCAGCAATAAACTCTGTGCAGCTGTTGCACTGCGGCATTATAAATAACAGTGAAAGGTACGCCAGGTATATGTCTATGTTCTTTCTTTCCATGCAGTAGAACAAAAGTGTAAAAATGACCATGGTTATGAGAAAGAGGCGTCTTTTTTGACATTTATTATTTGAAACTCTCATTACTTGGCTGCTGGTTTTTGGTACAGCATGACAGTGTAAATAATTTAATAGTCATTTTGGAAAGAAAAAAAAAAGAAAAAAAAAGAAAAAAATATGCATGTATCAGTGTCTGATGGCCTGATATGTTTTATTTTTAAGGTAAAAAAGATGGCTTAAGAGATTCCTGTCCAAGCCTTTTATATTTAATAATGTGCCTACACTATTCTTTCAGCTCAAGAATAAGCAAACACGTGAACCTAGTGCTGGCAGCCCCTCCAAATCTGGCGCAGTGCCACGCATTGCACGTCATATACGTTGGCAAGAGGAAAGCAGTGCCCAACGTGGGAGGGAAGGAAGAGAAGAACTGGGCTTATATTAAATTCGGTTGCCACCAGCACTGTGAAAGTGCTTGAAAGCAAATTGGCTGAAATGGCCCTTCAAACATAACGCAGGAGATTACAGGTCCTCACACATGAGCTCCCATTTACCTTTGCCTACTTCATTACTGACCAACCCAAGACCATCTTCCCTTGAGCGGGCCGCTGCCAAACGACCTACACATTATTGCGGTTTTTGTGATCCTTCAGTTTTCACTCCTGCCCACCCTGGCTGCCCGAATGTGGCAACACTTTTGTTCCTATGGCATCTTCTTTGTTAGCTGGAAAGCCCCTGAGGCCTTGGGAGACTTCAGCGCACCCCACCCACGATTGCTAAGGGTCCAGTCTCTATGCTGTACCATGAGGTCATCTCCCAAGACACTGCTGGGGCCAGCTGCAACACAAAAGGAAAGCAATGCAAACTTAAACCAAAAAGCAAAACAAAAAGGCCATCAATTTTAAGCCTCAAGACTGCAACTGTCAGTTCAGAGCAACTGACCACATCAGCCCTTTTTATAAGAAAATATATAAAGCTATCAAGTCATAAGTGATGCATGGCTCATGCATGGCCCATGGTCTGAAGCAGCTTTATTCTGGCTCTAGTAGCCTGGAGCTGGGAGGGTGCAAGGCTTGAAGGAATCACCACTACCAGCCACCTCTGGTTGATCCTCAGAGAGGTCCGAGCAGAGGAAGAAATCTCAGGCCATGATGCAAGGAAAGGTGAGAGAAATTAATGTCACTGGGAACCTGAAGCATCTGGGATCAAAAGGCCTGGGATATTCTGTTCTGGTATAGATTGTCATCTTGAATGCACACAACTGACACATTCTCATACACTCAGAGACACCACACCCTGCCTTGGCCCGATGCTGTAGCGACTCTTGCATTTGCAAGTGTAAATGCTTCCCCTCCTTCTTTGGGCAAACAGTCGCAGGACCAACCATTTTGGGTCTTTTTCACCACACAGCCTGAGAAATGCATTCACAGCCATTAATGCAATTTCTTGGATAACCCTAATGTCCTTGTGTTTTTACAAACTTCTAATCCTCCCTTTTCTAACCACCTACACAGAGCCCTTTTCACCCACAGGCTTGGAAAGGCAGTCCTTAAACAAAACAACACCACAAGTCTGACATTGTCCCAGTAAGTCCTTCCCCCTTCAGGAGCAGTTTATCCGCAATGCAGATGCCAGCAGGACTTTGGACTTGCTGACAGTGGGTCAGGAATGACCCAGTCTCCCTTCAGAACAGGGGGACAGGCTGGTGGCTTCCTAGACAGGACAGGTTCCTGACATAGGTGAGGCAGCAGAACTGATGTCAGATGGGGAATGAAGGCCCCATTCATTCACCATCCTCCAATAGAGGAACCATTCAGGAAAAGGAACTTCACACAGTAGGATTTCCCCATGGACTTAAGAGCAGCACTGTGAAGCCTTACTCAGGAGGGTTGGAACAGGGGCTTTATTGTGAGAAAGCACTGAAGTGAGTCCTGTCAGAAGGCAAGGTGACTGCTGGTACAGGTCTCTATTTTAGGAGAACATGGGAAGAAGTGAAAGGCAGCATGAAATCAGATACAGAGAAGGAACGTGGGTATGTTTAATAAGATGATAGGATTCAGTTCAAGGACTATAACTTATGGGTGTGCTTTACATCTGGACAATGTAAGTATATAAGCCTTGAGTTGATTTCCCTCATAGAGACTGAAGTAGGAAAGTATGATTCTGCTGCCTATGTGATTACATGACCATCATCGCCATCATCTTTCACCTAAGACCATCTACCATCACATATGTCTGCTCCCACTGAAGCTGAGGTTTTGTGCTCAAAAAGAGAGTATATAAGGTTTTGCACTTTCTGAATAGAGTATCAGAATGAAGACAGTGCCCAACACTGAGGCAAATTCCCTGGACTCTGCAGTATGATAAAATACCATGACAACCTTTTCACAACAGTCACAATCTTGTTAGCAGGGAGTTGAATGAATATACAGATTTTAATCTGTCTCCTCACAAGTGGAGAAATGTAGCAAGTAAAGCCACTGATCTCCTCAATGACACCCATAGCTCAGGAATGAAAAATGCCTCTGATGGCAAGTATTTGCATACTTGTGAAGAACTTGAGCATGGCTTCATGTCCTTATCTGCACTCCTTTTAAATTATATTGTCAGAAGCAGCTTCCTTTGTCAAATCCAGTGCAGATACTAAGAGGCTGAGGGTTGGTCATAAGATGAGCACACCAGCTCAAGTGACATTAATATGTTCCCAAAGGTCTGTGATGGAACCAAGTGAACACGAACTTGATGTTGTGAAATTGTAGCACAGATGAATGATCAAGACATGTTTCAGAAAATTTAGCTCCACTTTCAGACTCATCTAGTGAAGGCAACATATGCATTGCCATTAATTTTCACCCAGCAAGACAAGTAAGTTTCTAAAACATTTAATGCAAAAAATAGACTAGGACTTGGAATTTTTTTTTCAGTATCAAAATGGTAATACGTATGTAAGAATCTGTGCCATGCAGAATTGAGTCAGGCGACTGATAAGAGGAAGTTTGCAGTATTGGGCATCACTTGATGTCATCTGGACAAAAATTAAAACAAAAATTAAAAGTCACAGACATCTACTATCCATTGAATGGAGTATAATTAATGAATGTGCTGCTTTTGACAGAATGAAAAACAAACAAACAAACAAAAACCCCAAACTTAACTCCTGAAAATTCCTATCAATTCAACTGGATTAGATTCTGTACCATATGTCTTGTGATAATTATCTTTTCACTGGAACATTCTCCCATTTAAATACAAACAGCAGAGCCCTTGGAAATAGCAAAGTGACAGGAGAACATCAGGAGAGGGCAGCTAATACTACACACGAAAAACTAACTGCACGCACCCAAACAATTCTGCTGATTATTCTTATGGTGTGCTTATATATATAAGGGTTGTGTACCATCTGCTTCATGTTCGATTTGCTTCACGTTCTTCTGCTAAGTCATTAAGTTAGCTACATTCAAGCTGGTTTACACTGAAACAACAGTTTCAAAAAGCTGTTGCGGAACTATGACTGTAGGGCACACTCTGGTCAGAACTGCTCTTTTGGCACATCAATCATAATTTCCTCTCATTAGGGTCCCAAAGAAGTAGAGCATACGTGTAAGGATCTGTATAAAATTTCAATATTTCCTATTGCTAGGAAACATGTCTGTCTTATTAGAGAAATCAGTAGCAATCTTTATCAGGAATTAGCATTTTTGACAAGAAAATAAAGAACTTAACAAGCTATTCAGAAAATACAAGTACATAATATAAATGTAGGATGAATTCGCTTACCCCAAACAGTTTTCATTTACAGCATATAAATGTTGTCTTTTTTTCTCACTACTTTTTTTCCCATTCAACCACAATATAAACTACCAAACCCATCCTCACACATCTCTGCAAACAAATTAAGTACTTTGTTTTGGGATTCATACATAGAAATAGGCTGGGTCCATTTCCTGGTGACCAGGGTGTAAGACCTCATCAACAACTGCCTGATTGATGGCGCACCAAAGAAACCAAGAAACAAAACAATTCCTCTTTTCATAAGTACATAATTTCTTTTACTATAAGCCAGTGAAAACAACAAATCTAGAGGAAAAAATGATACAAACTGACATTGCAAAATGATCATCTTTTCACCGTTTCACAGTATTTTTATGTTTTTGTTTGTTCCTGCAAATAGAATAGCCTGTGTTCCTATCTTACCTCATCTTGCGACTTGACCAATGTTTCAAATGTTTTTTCTCCACTTTCTCCATCTATCATTTTTTTCCGAATCTGTTGGCAAAGAAGAAAAAGAAAGAACTAGGTGTTGCCTGTAACATAAATAATCTTTACAGTGATTCAAATTATTTAATAGAAACACAGAAAATAGTAATACATTTGAAAGTCATAGCTCTTAAAAAAAAAAGTTTATAATTTTCACATTTTTCTAATTAAAAGTTACTTTATCTGAACATATTCTGAACCAGTAGAGTTATGAAGCAACAATTCTGGTACAATTCACATAGCAAAACCATCCCATACAACTCCTTGATGTTGGGCATCAGAGGGAGTATGAATTGTGTGTAGATGAGAACAAACTTTTCTAGAATTTCTCATGCCTCCCAGCACATCTGTGTGATTCTGGTCGGAGCGGTGATTCACAAAAACATTTTTTAATACCAGTCTGTCAGTAATTCATCTCTGAAGCAAGACTTTTAAAGAAACTTAAAGTGGAATTTAAAGATAAGATGAACTGCTGATTTGTGTCATTATGGAAGACTAATTTCAAACTAAGTGGGAAAATATTTGGTCAAAACCTGGAAGATTTTAAAACAAACCCAAACTTTTAAAAAATTATGATTTCTGAATGTATTACAAAATTAAGCACCAAAATATAAACATAAGAATTAATTTTATTGTCAATATTTCAATTAACTTTATTTCTCAGTTCTCTCTCACCACAGCAATAAGTTTGCATCAGTAAGAACAGGGAAATACTTTTAAAGTATTTCAGCTAGTATATTAATATTTTATTAAAAACTGTTCTGTTCTGAAAAAAAATTAGAGGACTTGGACTTGATGACCCTTGTGGGTCCCTTCCAATTCATGACATTCTACATTTCTACTAGTCACCTCCCCAGGACTTGCCACTTGATGAAGAAGAATTATTAAAATAACAACCATAGAGTCTTTCAAAATCATAGGAATATAATGCAATGTCCTCACCTACAAATAATAGAGGTATAATTTGTTTCATTATAATTTCATCTCTCTATTATAGTGAAATAGATTCCCATTCAAAATCTAGAAATTTTATTGCTTTTAACTTATTATACAGTAAAATGCAAGCAACAACAGATTCTAAGAAACCAGGTTCTCTCACCTCAACTTTAATATCATTTTCCAATTCGGCGTCTAGAAAATCCAGTGTAACAGGTTCCTGGGATTTAGGATTCTGAAGCAGAAGATATTGGACAATGAAATAATAAGGACAGAGCACTATAATGTTACAAATAATTCTAATCCCTCCGTCTCAAAGTAAGCTACTTAACTGGGCTTACTTACCCATCTATTTGAATCTCTTACAATATGATAAATTTCTAGTGGCCCTTTGTCATTTATTTTATTAATTGGACAGAGACATTGATTGGACAAGTGAAAATCAAATCAACACTAATGGCCAGTGTCCATCTACAGTCTGTCATCTACGGGGCTCATGTCGGGAAGTTGTTGGTATGTCTTGGACCGGAAAGGTGGGAGAAGATGCACCAGAGGAACCATCAGACACGAATCTCTCAATAGGTTTCCTACCTCCAAGAAGGGAGAGAGAAATTGGGGAGAGTTTTCCAGCTCATCAGTAAGATGGGGCAACTGTACTCTTCGGCAACTTTGCCAAAAGCAGATTGCAGACTTGCTGTTACTACGTAGCGATTACAGCAAGTGATTCAATGTTATAAAAAACAAAAATCACTTTTATTGCCAGCATTACAGGACTTCCCTGAGCTTCTTCCAGTTTTGAACGCATTTCTCTTGACATCAGCACTGTGATCTCCATTTAGAAGATGGAAACCTGTAGTGCAGAAATACTGTGACCCAGTAGCTTCAAGACCTGAGGAACGTCCATGATGTCACTCCTCCACTACGGAGGAAGGGGAGTTTGGTGGTACACACCTGTAGTAACCCTGCTCCCAAAGGGCTGAGGGAAAAACATTACACTGAGCTGTTTCTAGCTCCTTTGAACTAGCTCAGACCACCCTCCACCCTCTACTCCTTTCTTAGGGAGTACTTAGACAGAACCATCTTCTACACCAGTTCTTAGGAACCTGACTTTTTTTTATAGGAATTTTGGCTAAGCCCCATTGACTTTATATTATGGTAAAATATTATTAACTATTCTTAACTGTGGTGTAAAAATCCTCAATCCTTATCCCTCCGCAGTAAATTAATGCACCCAACTAATGAGGGATCTTTAGGAAAAAGATTATGGGGATATATTATTTAATCATTTAAATGAGATAGTTTAGAATAGAAGATGAAAAAAATCCCAGTTTTAGTAATTTATTTTGAATGATAGTAATTTGCTTTGTGTAATAGGACAGTTCATACATGAAAGGATCTCAAGGCCTGGTTTTATCAGCTTTTTCTCATACGATTAGCAACGCAAAAACTATCATTAGCTGATACTATAATTTAAGACTAGGATAAATTCTGATAATGACATTTTTAGAGGATTTTAGTGATTCAGCCATACTAACTTATTTACAGGGTAGACTAAAGTGCTTTGTTTCAAAATGATGATTACATTCTTTCTATCCTAACACTCTCTGGCACAAGTACATGACAAATGTACACGTGACTATGTTATCAAAGAATGCAAGCATGTTTCACCACAATTTATGTATGTGTTTCCAGCTCATACTGGAAGAAACTAAGGTCCTGAATAGCTGGTAAAAGATGCCTTCATCTAATAGTATGGAGCATTAAGAGCTTAACAGTAGTCTTTTTTTTTCAAGACTGTAATATAGAATAGTGCTAGAAGATGAAAGCTTATTCCTTCATATTCTTGAGGAACAAGTGTACATGTTTCTGACTATATGGTATCATCAATTTTCTTAGCAAGTAAGACTTACTGTCTGCTAAGAGAAACGTCAATAAATTTATTCTCACAAAGAAAATATGCACTGGAAAAATTTCAGATAAAGATTCCAAATGTCTACTGATAACTTCAAATAAATGTTTATGTTCCTATTTATATATGATAGATAAGACTAGTAACTTTAATATAATAGCATTAACATATGCTCTCTACTAATTCCTAACAGCCTAATTATTATTACACAGTTGTTTTTTCCCCCCCAATAAATCCACACTCTCAAAATAAACAACAGAAGGCTAAAATGTAAAAATAAATTTAAAAAATACATTTTCTTACATGCAATGGATAATGAATAGCATGGTCAAACCCAAACAGCATGCATGAAGGCATTGCCATGGCAGAGGAGGCATTTGTGAAGTTCACATTCCATTTCAACACACAAAGGAACAGAGGAAAAAAGAAATGGTAAAAAAAAGAAAAACAAAAGCCACCACATCAAACCAAGGTCAATATTCATTTCAAATGATAACCTGGACTAGCCATAGCTAAGGAGTCCCAAAGACAAAATAGTCAACTTTAACAGTCTGTCAAAATTCAAGTATAAATTAACTATTTGTTTTTGTTCTTTTTAAGACTTGCATTATATCACCACACATTCTTTATAAGGTACTTATTAATGACTTTTAATAGATGAAGAAACTGAGCATGTATAGATACATTATGTGATGTGCCTGAGGCACAAAGAAATCCATTAGAAATTAGAACAGAAAAATTCCTAGACCCATACTTTAAATGGAAGATTATTTTCCACTCTATGTCTTTTCCCCCCAATAATGTGCTTTTACCAGTATTTGGGCTCCATAATTTTTTCTTCCAAGGTTGCCATTTAGTAGGATTTATTCCAAGCCATGAAGAAACAAACTTACTGTTCAGTTTGCTCTTCTCTATCCAGTCATGCACACGACATGACTAGAACAAGCGCAACACCACCACATTCACCAGCACAACTTAATAAAACAAAACAGAAATCAATCACTAGCAATGAAGCATGCAAATAAAGGGAGTGCAATCTATTTTCAGCATGACAAATAAAGGTAAAGATCTATTACTTCAATGACAAATCAAGAAGGAAACAAGGAAAGAAAGAACTGGTGCAGCAACGTAAAAAAAAAATGTTCATTATAAAGTCATCGTTGTGTGTTTTGGGAGGTCAGTATTCTCACAAATTCTATGGAAGTCTTCTTTGCTGTGAGTTGCAGGAGCCTACTTCCTACTCATACCTGCAGTACTAATGAAGACACAAGCTGTTTAGGCTTTTAAAACAAAAGATGGTGAGAAGGCAGCAAAATCCTGGGCCTCGGAGGGAGAACCAGGAGGATCTGGAGTGGACGGGAGTCCCGAGTGGCACCTCCCTGGGCAGCCAGCACAGCCAGGCACACCCTGCAACAGCCACGTCTTATCCCAGCACACGAAGGAGTCAAAGGAGCTTTGAAAACCGAGATTGTTTCCTGCTCCAGTGCTGATTTCTCCAGTGCATAAACAAAACTCTAGCCCAGAGGTGTTTTTCTAGATATGATGTAAACACAGTCACTCCAGGCTTGGTGAAATCACTGAAGTGAATTAGGTCAGGATTTTACACCATGTTTTACTGGTATTGTTAAGCGAGCCACCGCTTCTGCATTATATATTTCCATATGTGTAAGAAATTAACATGGTATAGTGTACCTAATTCTGTTATTTTGCTAGTTACACAGTTAAGCTATTCCTTTAATGATTTTTAAGTTTTCATGAGTGTTTTCTGCCCAGTGATAGAATTACATAACTGTTACTACTTTCCTTTTCCCTGTTTGCTTAATGGCAGTTAATCCTCTGGAGCTGGGCTTGCTACACCAAGAAATCTCATATAAATAGCAGATAAAACGTGTGTCCTATGCTGATTTCCCCGGGAAAAAAAAAATAACCTTTAATGTAATACAGTATACACTGTACAATAAAACTTGGTAATAAGTCATAGGACTGATTTTCTCTTGGCTTTGGATGTATCCAAGCAAAGCCAGCACAAGTAGTCTCTTTTTTTTCCAGTCTTCAAATTAATTTCAGAATCTGAAGAATAAGCTTTACAACACGGCTTTAATTAGCACCTATTAGTAAAACACCATAATTTGATGGAACGCCCTTCGCTACAGCCAATAACATGTTTTCTATTATTTAAACAAGGAAAGATGCAAGCTTCATGCTTTGGAAGCTGTTTGTCAAAGTAAACAGTTCTCTAGTTAGATTTTCCTAGTAAGCAGGGCAGAAGCTTTCTAGCTGTATTTCCAGGTCTACGCACTCTAATGCACTAATCACCTCCATCCAAAGTTACCTGTATATTGGGTCTCCTTTTTCTCAATTTAACTTTTGGTATGCCCACACCAATTTGCTGAAGTAACAAAAAAGCAGTAATTTATATTTTTACACAATTAGCAAACAGCCTACACTACAGAATGGAAGTCTGTATTATCCAGCATACGTTTACTGGAACCAGAGACGGCATTCCGATCAAGAGTTCTGATCTCCCTATCGGAATTACACCCAGGTTTTTCCTAAGGAATTAAAAAATCAGGCACGTGTTAAACAATGTGAATTAAGTTATCAGAGAGCTCTTCCTCCTACGTACTCCACCAAAATTAAAATATAGAATGAGTTTCAAATTTTGTTTACTGTTACATCTGGTCTTAAAACCACTCCTTCTTACATTTCTTTCAAAACTGTAAACCATAAGACAAAATACCGGATCCTACTGAAGAAATCTGGAGTTTTATATGGATCTTGATCAGAACCATAATGAAAATGAAGAAAAGGTTGCTAGTCTTTAGAACAGATGAGAAATCGAATTATTTACTGTTTTCAAATCTTATGTAATTAAGATTAATCTTGTTGACACATGCTTAAGGCAGTCACTTCAGTGGTTATGTTTACTTGGTGGGGTATTCCCCTGTTCTCTCCCAGGACGATGGGTAAAACACACGCTCATGCGCACAGACACACAAAGAAAATTGGCAGAAGAACATGAAATTAAGCATTTGTTTAAACACGTAATATAACTAACTGCACAAACTTGAAAAACGCTATTTCAAGCAGTTTAAAGCTATATTAAACTGAACGTTTAAAAAAGGTTTCCTTTGTTATGCTTTGATGTATAATAGTTTTCGTGTGCAAAAATGAACATGATGGGAAGATTCTTAATTATTTTAATCCACTCTTGAACCTGACTTTCATTTAATTTTCTCAGTTGTGCAAATGACTTTACAAGTTCTGAACTTCTAGAGGTTTATTTGCGAGTTGGTTTTTTTTGGTGATTTTATTTTTTTTTGTGAGATCATATTGCAAGACAATTTCTTCAAATATTAGTTGTGTTGAACCAGTTTTGATTTGAGGTAGCAGGTTTTCAGAAGGAAAGTAGAAGACATTCAGAAGTGACCACTGGAAGTTGAATACACCCTCACCTCTTCAAAGGTAAAGATGAAGCTACGATTTAGTTTACATCTATTGAAAAATTGCTGGCAAAGAGGGTTAAGATGTTGTTTGTTAATAAGTTAACAGCTACCAGGAGGTTCAACTAAAATTAATATGACATGTTAAAAGAGGTCCATGAGTTCTAAATACATCTGTCTTTGTAGTGTACCTTAGTTTTAAAACGTAGTTCTTGTATCAGTCTGAATAGCATGCACCACCCCAAACAAACTGGGAGTGAAAAAGTCTAGTCTGTGTAACTGTTAATAACAACAATAACAATAATGCATATGCTTAATATTATATTTAGACATTCTACAACATAAAACATACCAATTACAAAATACCCTTTTAAAAACATACTCTAAATCAAACATTTGAGCAGTATGTGAAAGCATCTCTGAACTTCTATATCCTTTTAAGTAGAAAAAACCAGAGCCTATGCCAATTAGTACCCCAATAAGCCATCTCAGCCTGGCTAGATTTATTTGGGATGAGCTGAGTTTTCACTCTCTAACAAAGGTTCTTTATTCTGCAGTGTTGAGTTTAGACTGCAATATAAAAGCACATGCGAGATGAACAGAGTCCATATCCATCAGGTCCTCACAAAATTATGCTTAAAGTGAGAATGCTGTGTTGCTTCATTTTATATTCGTTGTGTTAAAAACAATAGTTTCATTTGCATATTAGGAAACGTTAGAGAGACTACTCATCATCATCTGAATTTCTAATAATCTCTAATGAAGAAGAGATTTGGTCAGTAACAATGCATATATTTGTCTCAGAGCCATTTACCAAACTAAATCACCAAAACAAAAATTTTACTTTTTACCACATTAAAATCTAACGCATATATCCAAAATCTGAAGCCCTTGTAAATTATTATGAAAACTATATAAAATTCTTAATTTTCTTTTTTTTTTTTCTTATTATGTCTTTTTAAAAGGGTCCTTTCAAAATAAATCAAAGGGGACATTTCATCAACAGTTAAGATCAAGTTATTCTTTCTCTTCTTCAGAAGCATGTTGTTTTTTTTTTTTTCTTCTTTTGTTACACACTTGGCAAAACATTTCAAACATATTCATTACTTCACGAGGAAATTAATTCGCATATTCACAATGCTGACTTCCCCCAGCTTAAGAATCAAATGAATTACTGAAGTACGTAGATGAATTCTTCATTTCTTTCTCTGCCTTTGACACTTAAAGATGGTGAAGTACTGAAAAGGGGGTCTGCTGTCCCTCTTGTAGCTATGGTAGGACCTTCTGGTGAAGGAACAAGAGAGGACAGTCCCACAGATAAGAGGTCGAGGACTTGCTCCTATTCTGCCACAGGAACATGACTGGGAGAAATAAAGTGATGGATATGCATCCAGTTTCAAAAAAACCCAGTGTTTCCATGCCTAAAGGCAGCAAATACAGGCTTCTATTACTTAAGAAATTTAAAGTGTACTAAGTGCTTAAAAATAACCTAGGAGTAGGATGCCACTAAAGTTTTAAAGCTATACTACACTTATTTGCCTGGGTATTGACAGTTTGCATTTATCTTGGCTATATATTGCTCGAACCATCTTAATGAGGAATTTCAATATTGACAACTGCACTACATGGATATATTATTTACTCTTCAGTACTTATAGTGATTCACTATTATTTCTAACTTTTAAAAACAATCCATACATTTCTCTCAATCTGGGGTGATTTTTAAAAGTTATTTTTAGTTTATTAAATTTTAACTTTGTCTTTTATATAATGCTGCATGTGTGCACTATGAACTTGTGAGAAAAAAATTGCTTTAAGTATGTTTCTACTGTAATTAAAATACAAACATTTTTCATCTATTCCACTAAATAGAAGACTGTTTGACATGGAGAAAGCCTACACTAAAAGGAAAATATTTAAAGTTCTGATTTCAGGAAAAAAAAAAAATCTATACATGTTGAAACATCTCTTCAAAACGAAGGGGGCAACTTATTTAAGGAGGTACATGTAATGCAGGAGTCCCTTCAGGGTCAGGATTAAACCACACTGAAATACTGGGTTTAAATTCTCCTGAAATTTGAGGAAAGTTGTGTCCTAATCAGATTTAGACAAGGATTTCATCTTTAAAGATGAATGAAGTTTCTGAAGTTGAACTACTAAAAATTCTAGCATTCTGGGAAAGAGTGCTCAGCTAGATCAGCCCAGCTCTGCAGTTCAGGTTTCAGCTCTGGCAAACAGAAAATAAGCAAGTAAAGAAATACAAAAATACAAGAAAAATACATTGTGATTTCCCCCAATTTCTGTGCTTTTGCACATATGGAAGTTTCAGTTTCTGAAATAAGAAATAAACCTGTGCACTAGTAACCTCCTCAGAGTTTGTTTCAAGAGCATCTTGTAACACACTACAAGTTTCCACAATGATATTTCAGTAGCTGTTTTTATATTAATAGGTATACTAAAACATTTATTTTGCATAGAAAAAGGTGTGTGTAAAATATACATATTTTTATTTTATTGATAACCAAATTCAATATAAGGCACTGCTGGTCTTCGTGCTGACTAAAGCAGATTTAGAAGAAGCCATACATGCACCATGGATTTTCTTGACACCCCCAAAACTGAGAAATCTTTACTGTTGTTTTCTGTCTGTCTGGTACTTTCAGCAGATCTTAGACTTTTCTGTATTTCTGACAATGCCCCCACAGTATAGAGAAATAAATTAGAGGGTTTTTCATACCTTTGGTTGGAGATTTGGATGAAGTAGCACATACCCATTAGGATCAATTGCAAAATAGTATCCGTTTGGACAAAGCTGAAAGAAAAAAAATGAAGTTTAGCATTCTAAGGTTTTAGAGTAATAAAGGAAGGAAAATTAATGGTTTCCCAGCAATGGCCACATTAGGAAAATACATTGCCTCAGGCATTATGAAATACATGAGGTATTAACACACAGAAGGTAATTTCTTAGTAATTACTCTGTTAGAACCATAAACTTGGAGAATAATTTGGACTGATGGGACCACTGGAGGTCACCTGGTACAAGTCTTCACTGAAAGTAGAGCTAACTTCAAAATAAAATCCAACTTCAAATTTGGATTATGTTTCAAAGGGTCTTTGAATACCTCCAACTGCAATTTCACCACCTCTCTGGGCAACGTGCTGCAGTGTTTAACCACCCTCACAATGATTTTTTTTTTTTTTTCCTTATTGCCAACTGGAATTTCTGTTGCCACAACTATGTCGATTGCCTCTCGTCTTTTGCTATGAACCTTCAAGAATTGTCAAGGTCCATCTTTCCTATAACACCCATTAAGTAACCCATTAGGTTTCCTCCTCAGTCTGGACAAACCCATCTCTCTCAGCTTTTCCCCCAGCCCCTTGGTCAACTTAGTGGCTCTGTGCCAGACTCTGTGCAGTGTTTCCGTGTATTTCTGGTAATGAGGAGGTCAAAGTTGGATGCAGTACTCCCAATGCAGCTGTTGGTTGCACAGCTGGCCTTTACTGCAAGGACACGCTGCTAACTTCTGTTCCGCTTGTCCTTCACTATGACCCCAGGCTCTTTTCCTGCCTTTTGAGGCATTTTGTCCCAGACTGTACTGTGGCATGGGATTATTCCATTCTAGATGAGGACTTTGCATTTGCCTTTGGTCAAATTCGTGATGTTCCTTTGCTTCCTCAGCTGCTGTTTTTAACGGTACTAGCTATTTTCTTAGAAATTCCCCAGTTAGATGTCTAAATATATAAATCAATCCTACTGAGTAGGGTACAGACAGATGCATATATTAAATAACTTTTCTGTAAAGAGCTGTCCTATATAAATGCTAAGTATTATTAGCTGAAATGATTATGTACTCTACGCTGGCACAAGAACCAAACACTCAACTAAATAGCTGTGCCATGAGCTACGGGAAAATAATGACTTGGAATATATCCCCCAATGTAAAAGCTGGCTTTTACAGATGCATCCTGGTGGACAGTTCACACAGAAGCACATATATGGCTGGAGAGAAAACCATCAGAAAATCTACGACAATGGAAAAGAGTATATAAAAGAAGCCTGCTGGTATTTTGACTTGCATCCAGTCGTTGCTGTATGACTTACGAAAGAGCATGCAAAGAAACCAGACATAAATCTTACATAAAGAGAAAACACCAACGCAAATAACTTACCGTAAATCGGGGTGTCAGTTTTTTTATGTCCTCCAAAGAGACATCAACACCCATTACTCCAAGAATCAGCTGATTCTGGCAAGATTCAAAAATGTTAGAATATATTTGGCCTATTTAAAATGCAGACTAACTGCAACATTCAGTGAATTCTGATTTTGCCTTCATCTCATTTGACAGATACTACTTTAAAAGTTGCTTATGTGCCTATCCTAATTTTTTTAAATAATATCCAGGTTATTTAAAGTAACATTCAATACATTCAGAATTTAGTGTAGAACATGAAAACTTCTTTTATGAAGGTGAATATGGATGATTTCTTCTATGAATAAACAATAAATGTGGGAACAAAACAGGTGAAATCAAGAGTGATGCGTTAATATTGCCAATGATGTAGATACTAAATTACTAGCACCAATTTAGAGCTACTATCACATGCACAGGTTGAGAAATTCCTAAAAGCCCCAAACCAATTAACCTCTTTTGGCAATTGCATCATGATGAATGAAAACAACAACAACAACAACAAAAATCCCTGACTATAACAGTCATCAGCATTTGAAATCAGGGACTCAGGCGCTACATTTACTTTACTTGTAATTTATTTTACTACTACAGGAAAGGGTGGTAGTCATTTACATAGTACCATCTGAATCCTTTCTCCATATTAAATAAATTTGGAATATGTATTGGAAGACACACATTGCAGTGTGCAACCTGAAATTCATGTAGAGACCTAAGCCAAGCAGTTTCAGGTTTTCCTCTTGTTCCATCCAGGTTCTATGTACTAGACCACTACTGTTTTACTTCTTAGAAAGACATTCTTTGATAAGCCTCTCACTTTGCAACTGGACTCAGTGAATTCCTGGCATTATCTTGTAATTAAAATTATGAAACTTTTCATTTGATTTGGTTTGGTTTTAAAGAGAACTACTCTGAAAGTAAATAAAAGAAACAGATGTGATCAAATTCATATATATTCCTTCTGAGTCTATTTAATATCTGAGAAACTGAATCAAAGAATATCTTGGTTAAACTTCAGTGTCTTTTCACCTGAATGAACGTGAGTATCACATCAAATGGACAGTATCTTACGACACACTGTAAAGCATAATTTAGGTCTGATTTTAAAGAAGCAACATTTTCATTTTGTGAAAAGGACATAAATTAATTCCCTATCGTACTGTAATAGGGATAGGGAATTGTATTTATTTAATACTTAGATTTTAATTTAAGTACACTGTGCTATTTTCTATTGCCATTACAAACAACTAATTTAAAGTCTCTACATCATTGTCTTTTACCTTGAAATGTCATAGCTTCACAGACTTGTTATAAATATATCTGAGTTTCCTTTCTTAAAAAGGCCTGAATAATATCATCATATACTCCACATCTATTGAGCGCTTAATGCATCCCCACTGCCTCCAGGTAACAGAAATAGCTCAAGGGATGTCATATCCTGAAACTCAGAACTACAAAAAGGGTGATCTGCATTTTCTTGTTCCCGGGAGGTTATCAGGCAACTAGAGATGACCCCTTTGTTTCTGATGTAGGACACAAACTGCAGAAAGCTCTATGGAAATACACACTTTTCAAGGAGTCTGACATTAAATTTAATTCAAATAACCGTTGTGGATTTTTTTGCTGTTTGCAGTTGGTTTGTTTGTTTGTTTTTCATTTAAATAACAGCTTACTCTTTTGTCATTTTGTTCCTTTGTTAGATTGAAGACAGGTAGAGTTCCTGTAATCACAAGGCCCAGCTCCTAGGAAATAATCACATACAGATGAGAGAAAAATAGTCTTTAGTTAAATAACAAATATCGAACTATAATCTATCAGAAGAATCCATCCAATGCTAGATTAGAGCATTGAGTTTTAGTTGAAAAAAAAAAGACAAAAAAATAATACCACTTCATTGATTTTATGCATAGAAAGTTAAAATTACATTTTTTGTGTCCATGTGTTAGTGAGAATAATAAATTGCTTTTTAAATATAGACGGTATGCAACAGCTTAGGACTTGATAGTTTAATAAAAAACAAATGTTATGAAAACATGTTTACAGCTACAGTTCCCATTATACTAAAAACTGCAGATAGTAGGGGCAAACAAACAAACAGGAAAAAAAAAAAGGAAAAAAAAAAGAAAAAGGAGAAAGCGAAACCAAACTTAGAGACAGTAAACAGATAGGCAACAAATACATACAGGCAAAATCAGTAGAAAAATCCAAGAGGTAATACTACTACTTTCACATCATCACTACTTTTCAGTGGCTTGCAATAATGTCCGTCATCAGTTCTGCAAAATCACATTGACACTTCTGGTACTGAGGCAAGGGATTTACACTTATTTGGGAAGATATAAGAAATCTGGTTTTTTACAATTTATACTGAAAATAGGATCCAGAAAACCATATGTTTAGATAGCCTGAAAGGATCTGTTTTCCATCTGAAATTGTCCACAGGCAGATTTCAATCTTTTTTTTTTTTTCCTAATGTTGGTTTTTAATTTCAAATTTCCATCCCCTCCACAGATGCTTACTCCTTCCATGTACTTCTCTGCCTTTGTTTCATTAGAAAAAAATAAGCTAAAATACTTTACTAAACCACTCTCATGAAATCAGTTCTCCATTTTCCCAGTCTAGTAACACCTTTTTGAATTTTAAACCATCCTTCATGAACTTAAGTTTGTGTATAAAATGAAAGGTGATGAGATCAGAGTTAGTAACATTACAACAAGCAAGGTTAAGAGAAGGAGAAGTGGACTTTTTATGAGAATAAGAGAACTAAGAAATTCAGATGAATCAGAAAAAAAAGAAGCATATTTTTAGAAGTGGCATTGAAGAGATACATAATGAAACAGGAGGGGTATGTATGGTGGATAACACCATCTCTCCCCCCAAAAATGTACAGTTAGAGAGGACAATAATTGTGAATAAATCAAGACTAACTGGTAAACCTAAAAGTATCTGAAAATTCTGAGAATATATTGCAAAAAGTGAGGCCAGAGTAGTAGCGTAACACAACCTAAAGGAACAGGGCAAAAAAAGAGGTGTGAGCTGCCACAAATACATCAAATTATTAAAGACAGTCTTCAAAGACAGCACTATATGAAAGTATCTCTTTAGGATTTCATAACCCGAACTTAAGCTCATTTCAAATGTGGCCTCAAGTATTAATAATAAACTTTGCATTATTTTAGCCTTAGCCCCAAAACAGCTTCTGCACAATAAGAGAAAAAGGGTGGGACAAAGTCTGGTGAGGCCCAAGCAGGAGAAGGACAAGCCCCACAGGAGACAATTGCTTTAGGGAATTTAAGATAAAGAACCAGTGTGACAAATTAGTCCCAATCCCTGCTAAAACCAAGAATCCAGAAAAGGCTCCGGAGTGGATTAGATAGATCTGTGCCTTTATGGTCGTATCTGTGATGAGTAAGTCCACAAATTTCAGCCTTCACCGCAACAGTTTATCTTGGATTGGTCTTCACTTAAAAATATATATTAGTTAGAAGAATATGTCCTACTTTTTATAAATGTATACATCTGCATACACACAAATATCTATATACACAGATAACTACTGACACACAAACATAACACATGAATGCAGAAAAATTTGAAGGAAAGACTTGAATGAACCTACTGAAAATATAAAGCAATACAACAGAAGTCTGCAGGTACCACTCATTTTACTTAATTAAAGAGATCCCTTTCTATCATGAGTTACAAATTTAGATCTGGATTTACAACAGGATATGTACAGAACATATGAACTTTCTTTATAACATCCTTTGTGTTTCCAGCAAGTACCTCAATAGTATCCAAGAAAACATGGTTAATGAACTTCTGGCCATTGAAATTCCAAATAAAAGCTGTTTCCTTTGTGTAATACTCAGTTTTATGCTGAGCTGATGCAAATTTTATAGCAACACTGAGTGACAGTCAGAAATGGATTTTGACATAACTTGCAATGACCATGTGAACTTGTCTAAACACATGATTCCAGATGACCACTTCGTAGTAATTTTTGCCTAGATAAGAGTCCCTCAGAAGAAGGTTATGTAGAGCAACAGATTAGATTGCTGCTAATAATACTTTGCATTTCATAGTTTCCTGAATATGTTTGTTTTACAAGACTGAAGTGATAAATTCAGCAGTAAGGAAAGCATTCCATGTATCTCTTTGTTTATTTCCCCACCATACACACTGTCCAAATAAAGTAATCATTACCTTGAGCAAGCAAGTAATTACAGTAACTACGGTAGTTTAGAGATCCAAGTTAAAAATCTGTGCAAACACCCAGTAACATTGACAGTATTCTGTCTGGAATACTTAAAAAACAAAAGAAAAAAGAAGAACTCCACACCAGGGACACAACCTCTGGTGCAGTACACGTATAACACCGGAAAACTATTTTCTTCTGTTTTGTTTTGTTTTGTTTTTGGTGTTAATTTCAGGATGACAATGGCCTACACTTAAAGATCTATGTGTAGAATTAATAGCTTTTCTCTGTTAAAATTCAGGACACTTAGGAAGATACTAGGTGCAAGTAATGACCAACACGTTAGGAATAGCTTTTAAGAAAATTACTGTATTGAAGTGTATAGATGCTGGAAATGTAAGAATATTATGTTTGGAACTGTAGGAAATTGAGTCCTTAGGAATGTGGAAAATGGACCCAAATAGCTAATGATTTGATAAGTTTCTCTCTTTAGTTGAGATAAATACAGATCATACCAGAGCATCCAGATAGACATTTGTCCATTGGACTTGTTTGGCTTTCTCTCCAGCTAAAACCATTGGTCTTCCCAAAACATCCAGATATTCCTGCCAAAAAGTGTAATAAACTCATCAGAAGGCAGTTATTAGACCAAGTCCAGAAAGAACATAAAAATTAAACAATAATGAAATAAAACAATTAAAAGACTAGGAAAAAAAATTTCGCAACTAATACAGCAACAGTATATAGTTATTTATTTAAAATTATACTACCCAACAAATTAATCTTCAGTTTGCGGTATTTACTGCCAAGGCAATTCCTGTATCTCAGTCTCAGTTACACGGACCTTACACATCCATAACCGCTGCTCTCTTTCCACAAAGTGAGAATTACAACTATTTAGGTTCCAAAATTAATTGCTAATGACATAATTAAATTACAAGCGGATTGCAGAACCTTCAACCCAGAAGAGAGAGCGGGCGACGGAGGTTGAGTACTGCAGCAGCGCCTACAGCAAGAGCTTGCATAACTTCTACTGAAACAGAAAAGTCAGAGTTTTAAAACCTAATAACTCCTGTCTTCCTTCAGTCACGGAGTACAGCTATAGCCGATGATCTTATGAGATGTCAGGCTTCTGGTCTGTTTGGGAGCGGATGCAGTCAAACTTGTTTCAGTCTTCAACCTTTTCTATTTTTTTTGATCATATTAGGGATATTTCTTGCCAGACACTATCTGGAAGAGTTTAACAGAATCAAAGGACTCTTATTCAAGCCAAAAAAAGGACACATTTTCTGCCAAAAAATGTCATGCTTGGCCTTGGAAGGACAAAGAAATGCTGTGATATTTCTCTGCTTTTCTGGACATGTGGATACATGGACTTTGAGACAACTGAAAAGAATACCTGCTCACCTACATCATCAGTTTGGATCACACCGTATAATTCCAGGGTCCTGTGCCCTTAATTATCAACATGCATGGCTGCTAAAACTATCCTGCATCCTTTTTGAAGAAAAGATGCTGTGTCCCTCCCAGACTGGCTGGATCAATCCAGGAACCTCTCCCATGAGCAGGATTGTACCAGGTCACTGTTTCTCTAGCAGGACTGTGTTCTCACACACATCCACAGCCTTCTCCGCCTGATACTAACCCTTAGGATCACGCTGTAAGTATGGCAGGAGCCAGACTATAAATGTCTAGACACACTACAAAAAATCACTGGGTTTATACAACTTTATACAAAAAAAATAAATTGTAGCCATGTCTCACGATCAAAGAGGCATCGTGTAAAGCTGGGGGAAAACTGAGCCCAAAACATAATCGTTGTGCAGAGAAGGTCTGCAGGACACAGATCTCTCCAAAGGCTCTGCTGTGTGCACATGGTCAGCCTGCTTCAGCTAGTGGGACCAGTACCCATGCAAGCTGCTCCGGGCCAGCTGGCCAGGGAAATGGGGATCACATTGTCAATTGGCTCACTGAAACTACTAAAAAGAAATAAATAAATTAGAGTACTTCAACAGAATAATATTTACATGCAAAAGAAAGTCTTAGTTTTTCTCTGTATTCTAGTGTAATGTATCATAAAAATCAATTGATTCGAACAGAGGTGAAATTAAACATACTTAAGAACAGAAATTACTCCACTTCTTTATGTTACAATTGTATCTGCATTTGGCCAACACGCTTACCTGGGTGTTTATTCTTATGGCTCCAATAGACGGAATTTCATAATAATAACCTAAAATTTGGAACAGAAACAATGCCATCTTACTATAATATAGGAATTTAATTTAGTTTGTAATTTCTAATTTATTTTTATAGAAATTATTACGTATCAGTGGAATACTTTTTTAGTACATACCATCACAATGCATGGCCACGTATAACGGGTCCCCATGCCATGTAGGCCAAGTTAGTTACTCTAAAGCGTTAAGAGTATGCAACATGTGTTTTCGTCTGTTATTTTTAAAGCTGAGATAATGTGCTGAATTTGTACTGCTAAATTCCCAGTTACTCTGATGTGGAAGTATATTTAATGGTCATTTTAATACTCTATGACAACAGTATAATTATATGCTGAATACATATAGGAATGCGACTATAGCTGCAGTCTGCCACAACAGTGAAGTTCAGAGTTGTAGAAAAGATGCAAAAATCAAGCTTGCATTTCTTCTAACTAGACATCAGAAATGTCTTTATTCATCATTGATTATATCACTTATCGGTTCAGGTTAAAAATATTGCCCATGTGAACCAATAAGACTGAAAAGGCGGGCAGTTTCAGATAGACATCCAGTTTCAGACCAAACAAGTTTTAAATCAAACTGGAAGGGACTGGGGAGGACTGGAGAGGTTAAGAGTACCGAGGTCAGTCGCTTACTTTGCCGTAGGCAATGCGTGACTTGATAATAGAATAAAACTTTTAATTAAGGAGAATTTAAACAAAACCTTGCTGCTTTGGGTATGCAAACAACTAATCGCATCAATTTTCGACAGAAGATTATGGTCATTTTGCCTCGATAATAAGATGACATAGGTGGTTGTGCTTTAAGCCAGCTGGTCTTCGTTTGTTTTGAAACAATGGACTTCACTACACACGGTATTTTGAGACACAAAGATGTTAGTTAAAAAATCCCTGTTCAAAAGAACAAATGTTGATTTTCTGTAATTATCCAACAATACAATCTGCTCTTCATGAAGATGCAGTATCTTCTGCATAACTCGTCAGCATACTGGGGGATTCACGAGCCTATGGTATGTATGCTATTCATACAGCCTATGGATTCTTCTATATTATTTTTTTCTGTGTCTATAACTTTCTCTTTCATTCTTATCTTCAGCTTATGCTATTCTCATCTTTGGCTTATGTTATTCTCATGCTTACGGATCATATCTTCTCCTTCCCCAGCGGTCTTAATTTTCAAGACCCTCTGTAATTTACCCCACCTCTCACTTCTTGCTTCTTACTGATCCTTAAAATATATCTGTATTTTCACTCAGGCCTGGCAATTGCTCTGTTTAAAATATTAAACAATATTGTTTGATAATTTCTCTATCTTCTGTTTACAATTATTCATCTCTTACCTCTTGTTCCAGAATTATACTGTAAGGTATTTGAGACCCCCCTTTCTCACATTCTTTTAAAATGTTTCTGACCACATCGTTCACATTAGAAGAAAGCATTTTATTTCCTTACTTTCACCTTTTTTGCCTTTTTTTTCCTCTACATTAAGAAATCAGGAAAAACAAACAAACAAACAAACCCACCCGAACCAAAAAGATGTAACACACTCTTAGAAGCTAAGAAATAACAGCACAAATAATTTTGATGTTTTCATCAAAAAAGGGAAAAATAATGCAAGTCATCTGGTCCCTTGTAAGTTTTGGAGAAAAACAGAAAGAAACCCAACCAGCCAACTAACCAAACAAAAATTCCCTTTGTCCAGACCCATTAATATAAAACAGCTTTGCTTAATTTCTTATCTGTCATCAGTTCCATCTTTTCATAGATGGTTGTTACAACAAGAATTCTCAAAACTGAACCATAATATCTTAGTATCATTATTACAAAAAACACTGTGATATTTTTCTTATAATTTAAAGTTTTAAATAAAGTAACCAGAAATAAATACACAGGCTTATTCTTTATATACACATACAAGCACATACACATTAATTCATCAAATAACTTTCTAGAACTTTTATTAAAAAATACAATAAAGCTAAAAAGTCAGGCTGAAAAAAGAACTGTAATTTTTAGAAAATAAAAGAGATATTGCCAAGTCTCTAGCAAAGAATAGTCTCAAATAAAAACACGCTACCTTTATTTTCACAGGCCATCCACTGTATGGGTCCTTTGTCGTAATTATGTTGACCAACAGAAAATGTGAACACACGTACCTATGCAAGTTGAAAAACAATGCATATAATGTAACTATATGTCATGAACTAGGTGTGATTCTCAAGTTAAAAATACTATTTTTTTTTTATACATTTGGACAGAAAAAGAAAACAGTGAATTTTCCTTTTTTTTTTAATCATGATAATAGATACACTTTTAATGATATTTTATGTATTCTTATTGTTTGGTGCATGAAGTAGAACTCAGGAAGAATGTTCTCTCCTATATCTTTCACACTTTAAAGCTCTTACATTAATTACTGTCCTATTCTTTGGTCCTAGGGTGGTAATGATAACTCTTCAGGTTTTCTTAAATTAATTGGCATAATCTCCTATCCCATATTAGATGCTCAAAAGGAACTAAAATGAACGTATGCATGGCAGTAGAATTCAAAGCAATGCAAACCAGGATTTTTTAGGACATAAAATAATTTCAGGGAAGAAAGATAATACATTTTCAGATACTGAAGAAAACAAATTATCATTTTGCTCAGACTTTTATTCTTTTACAAGTAAACCCACTAAATTAGTTCAACAGACTTCCGTAAAGGGTTAAACTTTTGATATTTCAATTTAAGCTCTTCATACTCACTTAGCTATATGTTTCATAAGCATAATTCTACTCTATTTAGCCAATGCAACTTCAACCTATGTCAGTAACTGAGGGGAGTCATGGCTTCAGAACTCACCAAATTCTATCAAAGTTTTAGACTGAAAGCAGGATTCTCAGCTGAAATTATTTTCCATGCCAACTATCTCATTTGAATGAGAAAAATGATGACAAAAACTTATCTCTGTACACAAATTAAAAATCCTACAAGACCCATAGAAAAATCACAAATATATTTTAGATTATGGCTGATATTTTGCTACAAAGCTGGGTGTTTCTATAAAAGGTGGGGAAAATACTTTCCCAACAGTTTTAATAAGCTGTTCTCTGCTCTCATGTCCCTCTGAAGGAATGTCCAAGGACCAGACTGAATTTGCTTTTCAGATGTTTAACTTTACCGCTTCATTTTACAAATCACAGATCACAACATGAAATCAGAGTATGAATTCACTTCCATGGAACTTGATAGCTATGTTTAATATTAAAACATAATACAATTAATTTACATACAGGCTATAACTGAGTAATAAGATGAGTTTTTTCTTTAAATAACATTCACAATATAAAATTGCAGATACTCCTTGTAAACTACTGCTTATTGCTAAGCTTTAAAATGATTATCTATACTAATAATAACATTAGTTAGCACATTTAACTATTACTTAAACCTTTATTCATCAAATAAGCAACAAAAATCATGTGACATAATCAGAGCTTATATATTAACCAAGAGCTGTAGCAATAGCTCCATATCATCAGTCAGCAGCTAGCAATTGAAGAAACTTTATTAGTGTTGACCCCTATATGCAAGGGGGGAGAACAAAGTTTTGTGCTGGAAGCCATTTTTAATTAACAATACATTTTGATTTGCTTTATCCATGCAAACCCTTTGTTTCTGCAGTCAAAAGCAGAATTAAAACAACTACTCTACTGCACTGAATGCTGATTCAGATGCTTGGGGTTTTTTTTAAACACAGACAAAAATGGAAGTTTTTCAATAAAACTAATAAGACTATCCCATACAGGATCATTTCTCAGCAATCAGTCAAGCCAGTTATAGTTGTAGTTACCCAGACACGTATGGGAATGACTGTATATGTGTGATGGTCAAATTTTGTTCTTGTAGTTCATATGGACAGAGATAGCTGAAAAATATCTTCTATTACCTTGAAAATACCAGTATTGATAGTGCAAACATGACTTCACCTGATATGTCATCACCTCATTTGTTAATACTGCATCATGTTGTGAGTTCAAGTTACATTTGTCATCCCGTTTGTTCCTGACCTCTTTTAAAAAATGTCAGATGTAACTCTTCCAGTAGATCTTTTTGTTTCTATTTAATTACCATCTATTTCTTCCAAGCTGAATATCACAATTTTATCTTCTATTGGTACCTCTCAGCTCACAAGGTTCCTATCTACTATACTTCTGTTCTTTTTTCGGACTCACTACCAGTCCCAGTTTAGTGTCCACTAAACGCTTGATTCAGATTACATTCTTCTCAAAAATTACTGGGCAATAAGAGAACCCCCATTGAAAGCCACTAGTTAGACAGTTGAGTGACCTGATGTCTCTTTTGGATGAAAAGTAACTAATTATGTTGAGACAGTCTCATGTGGGTTTGTGTGCATATAAAACACGAGTCAATTAGACTGGACTGTCTAGCATTTGATCTCAAATATAAAAATGAAACACTGCACTGGATTCAAGTTGCAAAATCATATGTAATTTAGAGAAAAAAGTAGCATGTTAAATCTGCAACTAATCTATAAAGAATTTAGAACTTAAATTATTGACAACAAGCAGAGGACAATATAGCTGATTTACTGTTCCTTGGATAATTAACAGAGATAAAGAATAGCAATGAAAATTGGAGTTTTTAATTGTTACTTGGTTTGGCAAGAGGGTGGAACATTCAAAAGAGTTTTCTTTTTCCTATTCTCTCATCTGGAATTGAGTAGAATGACAGACCAGCTGGAAAAATGAGTCAGCAAGTCAAATTAAACAAGCCAATTTTAGCAAAAAAACATGCTCTGCACTAACGGTTTCTGTGACAGGACACAGAGTCAGCCAGAGAACTGAGATGCATCTGTTTATACCTCTTCCTTATAGACATCTGACAAAGAAGGCAAAAGGTGCTTAAACAAAAGAAGACAGATTTAATTATGTTTAATAGGGAATTTATGCTTTTGGAGCAACTAGATCAGACACGATGGATATGAGCACCTCTCCCTTTGCCTGTCCCTCCTTTCAAGTTTGCTTTCAACCAAAAGAATTTCTGAGTAGAAGCAAACTGCCAAGTACTCTTCAATCCCAAGGAGTTGTTTTCCATCACCACCAAGCCCTGGTTATTTCTTCTCTGTGCTTCTCTGCAGCTTTTTAGGCTCTGCGTACACTGCAGGTTCCTGGCTCCTTTTGCTACGGCTCTTGCTCTCTACCATCCACACCAGCAGATGGACACTTCTGTTCCCCAAACCATTTCCCAGGGAAAGGGCAACCTTGCCTCCATACAGAGGAAATCCATATCCTCTTCATAAATAAACAGAACTTTCCAATCAGTAAAAACCCATGGAAAATTCAGAAAAGCAAAGAGGAGCTCTCACGCTTCCCAATTTTCAATGGGATTATTCAAAGTAAAGTCCTTCTAGAAAATTTGTAGCCTTAGAATGGAGAAGAAATAGAGATGGGCACCAGCATGCTCTGCCATCCTGGTTAGATACAGTACTGAAATCTAAGAGTTCTGATTTGTACCAGTGAGAGTACAAGTCCAAAGCTGTGTCAGTCCTGTCAGGAATATGTCATTTGCTGCTAACAGGTAGCTAGTTCTCTGTATTTTTCACATTCTGAAGCTAATCTTGGTGACAGAACACAACATCTTTTATTCTTTATATCATTCATTTACAGCATATAGTAGAGCAATATACTTATTAATAAGCAAAACAAGTACAGAATTAATGTAAGGCCAGGCAGGCAGTGAGTGGCACAGGCTGCCTGGAGAGCTTGTGAAGTCTGCCTCCTCTGGGGTTTTAAAGCCCAGACTAGATAAAGCCCTGAGCAACCTGGCTTGATCTTATTCCTGACACTGGACTACAGACCTCCTGAGGTCCCTTGCAATGTGACTTACCCTAGGAACCTGTGAAGGACATCAAAGAAAAACAAGCAAAATTTCAACTCCTGATCAGAGGAAGTACCAGATAAAAAAAGAAAGCTACAGAAAGTAGATGAAGTACTGTACTGAAGAAAATACTGTTCCCTAATTATGTAATTAATTTTCATTTTTTATTTCTCTCTAGCAGAAAAAGCTCATAAAAATCCAAGCGAATAGAAGGATTTCGACTGCTGTGGGTATTAGCGGATAATGGCACTCAAGAGAGTTGTGATAAAGATAAAAATGAAGAGCTGCCCATGAAAAGATGAAAAGGCTGCTTTCCCCACAGATCTCAGTCGCTTCTTACCTATCTTACTTCATCATTCTGCTATTGGAATAAAATAAAGATTAAATTAGACTCTTCCTTTGGGTGTATCATGGTACGAGTATTACAGAAAATTAACAGCTTGAGTGAGTTGAGTCGAGGTGGTAACTAAGCACAAAAATCACCCTTGCTGTTTATACCACTGCATGTATGCGTAGGCAACCTGCGTGGGCCTGCGACAGTCCGAGAAACAGCAGCCACTCTGCAAGCGGTTCAGAGTGGATGAACACGCATTCTTCTTGACAGACAAATCACTTGTCTTGAATTTTGTGCTGCTGCAATAAGAGAACTCTCAATAACCATTTCTGTGCATCTCTTCATTAGTGTGTTTAGGAGGAGATTAACTGACCTTTAGAATCAGATATCAAGATTAGTACGATAATTTACCAAGTACAATTAATTTACCAAACTACATGTAAGCAAGAGGCATTCCATAATCTTATGCCTATCATGTAAAAATAGCAGGACTGCATCTTTCTCTACCACTAGATAAACAAAATTACTGAGATAAAAATTGATCTCATCAAATCCTGCAACTGCAGTGTTCCTAATGACACTATGATTTCGGAGTATATTAATCTGGCCTTTATAACTGCAGGTAAAGATTCACAGATAATCTCTTTTATTATAGACAAAGAGAAGCTGTAATAAAGGAGAATAAATAATTCAGTATTTCTAGCACAATCCAGGAAATTATTTTGCCCACTAATGTGTTTATAGGTTATCAGATATGATAAAAATTGTTTGTGGTTTATATTTAATAGATACACTTCTGAAATAAGAGGACAATCTACCAAGCCTATTTTTCTTAACAAAATCATAAAACTGCTTTTCTACATCCCACTAAGCACCCTGTCTTCTAAATCCCTTGCAAGTAGAGGCTTTAAACCACTTAATCATTTTGGTACTTTTCTGACATAAGTCTTGATGTTATGTAGTTTTCAAGCTGCCACAGTTAAAACTGCGAAAGCCTTTTTTTCCATACTGTCTTCACATCTGCAGGCAGAAATCTGAAAAGGATTTGGGATTCTGCTACAGACTGAGACCAGAAGGCATTTATGCCCAATTTGAACTGAGAACATAACTTCAGAGGACGATCAGAAAACCCTGTGCACTAATTAGGAAACTACCTAGGATTAGCCAAGAGGAAGCACCAAGAACAAAGTTCCACCTAAATTCTGGTCCATAATCTGTCATGCTGAACTGCTGGATCTATGGACATAGCCCTGAACCAGTTAGGTTGTACCTATAAAAAAGTGTTGTTTTGTTTTGGTTTTTGGTTTGTTTTTCTCCTAGAACACAAAGGGAGAAGAGAAATACAAGTTCTGTATTCAACAGCAGGGATGAGACTCACAATGATGTACTAGAGGGAAGTTTTTGGATCCCTTAGGCTGTCTTTATGCAGTAAATAAAATGAGACATAACTCATTTTCTTTCTCAGGCCATGATGGCAAGCGGCACAGCACGGTTCACATTTCTATGTCTAAGTTATGTTGCTTTCTTCCCTCCCTGTCCCCCCCCCCCACCCCAATATTGGGTGATCCCTTTATAAAATCATTTGGGAATAGGCCCTGGCCCATGCGATCCCCTGAACTGAACCCAAACATTGTTCAAAAGAGTTGATTGCCACAGGCCAAGAACCATACTGTTGCGTCTGTTAAACAATTAAACCATATGGATAATTGTGGACATTTCTCCAGCCTTCACCCTGGCCTTGGATCATTTATTAAGTATGGATGCAGCTGTTCAATCCACTTATAAGAGTAAAGTTGGTTTTCTCATGACAGACTGAGCAAGACTCACCCCTTTCAATATGACTGTGGCAGTGGTGCCTCTAACCTTTTAAATGAGAATTTAATGCTCACACAAAAGAGGTGTGAGTTTACGTTTCCCAGTTGGTACAAATACATAACTTCCACTGCTCTGAATACCAGGATCAAGAAAGTTCAGAAGTTGGAGATTTCGGTTTTTGTCTGTCTCTTAGATTGCTTACATGTTTTGCCCTTAACAGCAACTGGGAAAAACAGCAGGGTATAAAGCTTAGTCATGGGCTAAGGTTGTGAAGTCTTCAAGGTCTACAACTCAAAATGTGGAATTAACAATTTTATGACAAATCAGGAAATATTAAGAAGGCATGATACACCAACTGAAATATCTCAACTTTTCTTTTTGATATTTCTGACTGCATTAGGATCTATTTCTTGCTGTGAGTACTGCCCAAAAATATGTGTAGACTTGGGAAAATTGGGGAGAAAAATCCACAGGGGAAACAATAAGAATTTAGCTCTCAAGTATTGATATGCAAAGATAATCCTAGGTTGGACATCTTTGAATTTATAGACACGAAGAAAATATGAATGCATTTGATAAAACACCTACTCAAATGTTTTCATAATTGACCCTCTATGCTCTGATTCAGCAAGGCACGTAACTATGCAAGTAATCCCCTTGACATCAATGGAAAAATGCTTTAATTGAGGCACATGTTTAAAGACCAGTTGAGCAGGTCCTTGGAACTACTTTTCTAGACATTTATCCACAATGAATTATTTCTTCCAGGCTTTCCATATATATTTGCAGTCTTCTCTGTCATTAATATCTTTCATTCACTACAATTCAACCTCAGACTTCAAGCTGCAATGATAACTTACAAATTCACAGTCTAATTATAGTCTGTGTAATTATAGTCTAATGAAGAAAATAAATAATGACATTCTCAAAATTAGCTCACATTACAATCAAATGTTAGTCCTTCTATCTTAAAAAGAAAAATGTTTGTTACATATTAGGAGTTTATTGGAGGATATCATTTGCTTTGGATATGATTCTATAGTGTTACTATTGGGAAAAAAGATCCAGGAGCACTGATGTGTGATGTAGTTATGTGCAATTACTCTACAAAAGGAACTAAAAACTGAATATTATACCATAAGCTTTCATAGCATATGCATACAATGAAAGCTGCATGTTCACAGAAGTCTTTAAAGTGAAAGCCATGAATCCCTGAAATGTGTTTTGAGAACTGCAAAATGTTTCAAAAATTTAAAAAGTGGTTTCATCCAGCTTTCTTTGTTTCCTCAGAAAGAAAATATATCAGCATGAAAATGGGGTATTTTCTAGTGCAGAGGTTCAATACGCCATTATGGTTATCTTACTGAGAAATTTCAGAATTAACACTCTCACAGAAGCAAAAAAACCCCACCAGTTAATTTAGTGACACTGTTCTACGTCTACGTAGTGCCACCTTGTGGGACTGCAGCAGCTCGTTCTGTGCTCACAAAAAGGCCAGAATGTGGTGCCCCTTCCTCTTCTGCTGTATGGCTAGAAGTATGAAGGTATAAATCCCCTGCTGATACCTACTGACCTACCTCTGCTAATTTGGTTATAATTAGCTAAATGGACTGCTGATCACGTGGTCTAAGTCTTTTCCTCATTTAGACTTAATCTTTGGTGAGCCAGAAGTATCACACAAGTAAAAGTGGAATTACTGCATTTTGTATGCTCACAATAACTTCATTAAGGAATGGTACATAGCGATGAGGAGGCTATGTCTTCTGTACTACACTGTCCATAAATAAGGTGAATATTTTAATCTCAACATTTTCTAGGTATAAGTGTAAACCAGTTCTGGTTTAATAGCTTTTTATCAGATTAGTCTCAAGAACAGCGGTTAGAAAGAGAAAACACATGCTTTCAAAAACACAGGTAGGACTTCACAATGATGTGCTTGAATTTAAGTTTGAGAGTCAATTTGGCTGTGTTGGTCCTACCAAAAAACTGGGCCTTGGTCCACTCTCCAGTCTTCCGAGCAACTGTGGCAGCAGATCCCACATCCACGCACAGAAGCTGAACCTTTGCTCCTTTCGTCTTCCCCTTTCCTTGCTGCCCTGGGAGCAGCCTCAGTACCTTGTCTGGGAGTGCGCCAGTTGGCGAAGGCTGAAAACCTCCCAGGTTTAACTAGCAGTTAAAACCTACAAAGGATTGCAGGACAGTGGCCAAGCTCATGTCTTGGCTCCATGCAATTTACTAATATAAATGGTGCTTTAAGACAGATTAATATGTCTCTGACAGAGTGTAATGAAGTTGCTGTATGTTCAGCTCATCCTGCTGGAAGGCAGAGATGAATTTTATCTGGAAAACCCCAAGGTAGTACTCAGGTAGCCTTCTGAGATGCAGATTTGTGGCTGTAGCTGTGGCTCAAAGGATGCTGACACACTGGTTGCTTCTCCTGTGATTTCCACAAAAAGTGCCCACACCACCTTGGAAATAAGTGTAAAGCACTCAGTTTGGATCAGTGATTTTTCCAGCCACTCATCCTGTCTACCAGCCTTCAGATGAAGAAATTACGCTGTAATCTTTTTAATAATTCAGCTGCTGAATGTTTGACTACCCGTTTTACTCAGTTGATCTGTTTCCTTTCTTGGTCATGTTAATAACAGAGTTTCTTTGTTGAAATAAAACCCAACTCAATTCCTCCTTTTCCCTAAGCTACTTCTCTCTGACACTCAGCATTTAGCATTCCCTGAAGAAAAAGTAAGTTTTTGGTGAGAGTTCCTTGTAAACTGGGTGGCTCATATCAGGAGTAAGACAAAGTAGTTGACAAAGTAAATCCCTCTGTAGTCTGGATTAATAACATTTTGCGTGTTTCTTTGATAGTCAAAACAACATTTGGAGGCAGCTGAGCAGCTGGAAAGGACTAGAATAATTAAAGATATGTTTACTGTTCATATTGTGACACTAAGCCTTCTTTCTTTTTATTTTTGTTGGCCTTATAAGCCCTAGGAAAGAAATATTACAAATATCAGCTAAGGATTTAAGGGAATATTTAATATTCCATGAATATTTCAAAGACTAAAGACTAATTTTAGTCAGGTACTTTTTTTTTTTTTTTTTTACATGCAATAATCTTTGCTTGAAAATAGTGTACTACCTCCTTTGTATAGTTACTCCCTCCACTTTTTACTCTAATTACTCAAGTTCCTGTGTATAGCTTGGAAAACATTGACTGAAAGTAAATGGTTGCAAATGCCTAACAGTTGTATTAGAAGAGAGAAAAGCATGGGGAGAAAAGAGAAGGGCCATTGAAAATTCTCATTTCCAGCAGAAGCCATTTACAGGAAATGTTCCTCTCTGGAAGGATCAGTCATACAAAGTTCATGTCTAATTTTACAAAGGCCTGATCTTCACGGGACCTTGATAAATCTAAACAAAAACAATTTAGTGAGCTTGAAAAAGGTTTTGCCAGCTAAACAGGTGAAGGGACTTCTGTCTATGTTCATGTGCTATTTCTTGGAGATTGACCTGGGAACAGAACAGTATCTTCAGATCACCCTAAAAGATTAAGATTTAGGTATGAAAATGCTTCAAGTTTGGTTCCCTTTCCTTTTTTTAGGAGGGAAAAACATTAATTACTGGGTAACAATGGAAACTCAGGACAACCTGACCTTGCCTGTGCTTGTGGGCAAGACACTCCATCAGTGACCCAAGCGGGAAGTGCTGATGTCTCTTGTCACCAACTGGCAAATATCCCAGTGTGGCTGAAAGACCGAGTCTTATGTGCCATCAAGTAATAGAGAACGTCCTTCACAGTTAGCAATCAATGCAATCACTGTGCATGCTCACAGATTGTCCTTCTTGCCAAACTGCACCTGAAATCTCAGGGTTGCCTATGAGAAACATTGTATGTAGAGATTTGTACATACCATCTGTCCTATGGATGGTTTAAAAAAAATAATCATGAGACACTTCACTCCTATACCGAACGATATTCATGTTAATTTCTTTTATAATCAGGTAAATAAACTAAATATTCAGGAAAAAAAAATAAAAATAGAACTGATCCTATGTGCAATCCACAGGTAAAACAGCCAGGGGGGTTGTCTATAGCCCTGGTGTGTTTAACAGTTTGTAAGAGAGTTTTCTTAGTAAATCTAGATGTACATTTTGCATTCCCACTGGCTGAAAGAGAAGAGCAGAGATAAAATATTAACGTTAAATCACCGTTTAGATGACAAGATCTAAGCCATTTTTCAGTCTATGATGTAAGTGAATTTTAATAATGTTTCCCAAAGTCTGCCTTTTAATTGAAAAAAAAAAGAAAAAAATAAAAAGTCTTCAGCCTTTTTTTCAAATAAAACAGCATCTACAGACAAAGTTTGCAACAGAAAGCATTCAGGTTATTGTTGCTTTTCCTATCTACATGTAGGATAGAGAATACAATATGACCAGTCTGCATTATACAATTCATCGCCTGCAAAGACATGGCTTCATAAAATCATGTGTATATAAACCTAATTCTTTATTGTGAAAAAGATTCTTTTAAATAAATTCTGAGTTATTAAAAAATACATTTGCAGCTTGCACTCCGGGTTCTTTGGTCAGTATGGATTAAATGTCTTTTTCACGTGACTAACAGTCAGATTATGAAGCACAAAATTCACACCTAAGCCTCAGCAAACACTCAATACATCGTTTTGAATTTGATACAAGGCTAACAGGAATACGAATCCAAATAAAATTACTGACTTCAAATAGAAGCTTTATATAGAAACAGAGGAATGGAAGCACATAATAGGCTAAGAATACAAAAACTTCATTGTGGGGGCTGGTTCTATTCTGAAAAATAACAGACTTTTTTCCCCCCACTCTGTTTTTCAGGAATGAGACTTATAAAAACATTTGTGAAAACCTCAAGAGAAAATAATTAAAAGCTCATACTTTAATGTCGTTTTCCATAACCATGTAAGTACAAGATTGCAAAGTCAGTTTCATTCTCCTATTAAAGACATTGTATTCTGTACAGTGCATTCAATTCTGTATATTAAATTCTATCCTGTACAGCGCAAAAGATTAAAGAATGTGACTGTGATTTCCTGGAGATACCACAGAGCAGGTTTTGCCTTTTCTTTTAGACTCATCGGGATTTTGAACCCAAGTAACTTTCTAAGTAGAGACTGTAGTATATATTCTGTTTGTTCCTCACCAGAATACTCATCCGTTCCTTGAAAGATTCATTTTTTCTTGCTTTTTGTCAAAACCAAAATGTGTTTACCAAAATGCCATACAAAAACAATTAATTACACATAATAATTCTTACTCTTGATAAGATTTCTCAGACAGTGCTCTCTCATCTCAGGTACTGATGTTCTCTCCTAAAAAGCAACCCTTCCTTACAGTGTCTGCAGCAATCTCTCATCTTTTACATTTAAGTTGCACAGGGTTTCTACTTGCTTAAGTGAAGTTTACAGTACACCTGCTCTCATGTTTTCTCATTTCCCATTTCATATCCCTTTCCTTTGTTATGTTTCTTGAATATATAAGCATACATTTCTTGTTATCTGAATGGATTGTAACTTTGTTTCTCAAAATTTTCATTTCCTTCTTAACCTGTTATCCGTTTCTGCTGCCACAAGCATACAGCTTGTGCTCCCATCTGCTCGTTTCAGCTGTTCTCTTATTCTCTTGCGTACTACAAAGATTCCCATTCTGTTACTCCTTCCTTTGAACCCTAGTATAAAGTCTCCTACATATTTCTGCAAATCTTTTAATTCAAAGATCTGAAACAATTCCGACCACTAAGGGACTAATTCTCAACCAATGCTCAACACCCATCTATCAGTTCACCTGAGCAGCATTAACAAATTAAGATTACTATGAAGTTTTAGAGTTACTTAATAATAGTTAATTCTTTTAAAAAATATATGTCCATTTGTGCTAGCTGAGTTACATTACTTATTTTATTGAGTGAACAAATTCTGCAGTTTATTCCCAGAAACATGCACTTTTATACTGACGTTGTAAAGTTAACATTTGGAAAACTCTAGACTCAGTGAATACACGAATGTCAGAATTGTGACTATATAATCAGTAACTCTGTAGAAAAGCCTCTCTTAATCTTCATAATTTATTTGTTTTTTTGTGTCCAGCTTTGCTTCTCTATCTGCAGAACACAATTCTTAACTTCTAAACTTTCTCTATTCTTATGTTTTTAAATGAATGGGATTTGCGAGTCTCTCTTGCATGGCACTTATAGCAAAACAACTTACAGCTTCTGTGCCTACTACTGCACTCATTACAGTCAGTTTTCTGAAATTTACTTACAGCACTTCCTTCAATAAACACCAGAAGCATACAAAAATAACTTATAACTTTAATAATATAGGTTCATGTGGATAAAACATTATGATGGAAGGCACAATTCTTGAATATCTTGTAGCGGGTTAGGAAAATTTATAGTTCTGGAAGATACCAAAACCAGTTAGATTTATTTCTGATTTTGAATGGGGACTTAACCGAAAATGTAGAAGAAAGATCATTTGTGTGAAAGATCAAGACCTGATTTTCGTTTTGGGGACAGGAATGTACAACGGCAGTAAATCAAAGATTTACATTTCAAAGAGACAGTCTTCAACAAATGCAGAGAACTAGCTTGTTGAGCATTGTGGGAAGATAACCTGAAGAATAAAGGATTACAAGAAAGCTGGCAATTCATGAAGGAGAATACATGAGGAAGATATTTTTTTCAATGAGGATGATAAAATACTGGAGCAGGTTGCCCAGAGAGGTGGTAGATGCCCCATGTCTGGAGATATTCAAGGTCAGGCTGGATGGGGCCCTGAGCAACATGATCTCTTTGAGGCTGTTCCTGCTCATTGCAGGGGGGTTGCACTAGATGACCTTTGAAGGTCCCTTCCAACTCAAACTATTACATGATTCTATGATTACAAGAAGAAACTACTTAATGTAACTTAAAAGTACGTAGAAAAATCAAACAAAAAATTAAATTGAAGGATACCTGTAAAAAGCAGCACTGTGGGGAAAAGATTCAGAGCAAAGCAAAAACCAAATATAGTTCAACAGCATAAGGAAGTTCCAAAAAGGCAAGTTATATTTTACAGTGCATGAAGAAAAAGTGTCATACTCTGTTCTCTTGATACCACTAATGTTTCTCTAACTGTTCAATAGCATTTAAGAAAGGTAGAGAGAATTTCTCATACACAATGGGAGAGAGAATAAAGAATTAGAAGGATTTAAGATATAACTGAGGAGAATTTGGAAGAAGTCACTTTGTTCCACTGAAAAGACAAACATTGAATAGCTGGATGAAGGTATAAAAATAAAAACGGTTTCCTAAAAAGGAAGAGGAAATGTTGATGAGAACTAATTGCTCTCTGTAATGACTGTAAAATGAAGGAAAAACATATCTTTAAGCTTATTTTTCCTTAAGGAATTTTTGGGAAAGCTTTATAAACAGGTAGGTGTTGAAAAAGAAAAATGTAAATACCTAAGCAAGTTGTGGAATTGGATATTTTAAATAAGAGGTTACATAAACATCATCAGGCATGGCCTAGGTATTAAATTGCTTATTGCAGAAAGTCCCATTCCTCCAGTTCTTGAATTACAGAAGAATACAATCAACTCACACTGCATTTCACTGCAATCTCAAATCCATAAGAATAAACATACGGTTAATACTTGGGAACTCCGAGATGAGACCAACCTTCTGATGTCCAACCTCAACCAGTTATGCCATATGTAGCATTTTGTTTGTATAAATAAGTAAAATGCAGTCTGACTCTCTTGCTTTGATCCCAAAACAAACATAATGTTATTTTTATATTAAGTAATATTCTATCCTTGTTGCTTTGATTAATCATTTTATGCCATCTGCAGCATCAACCTCTACATGATACCCTGAATCAATCACTATTAATGTAGTGGTTTGGAATTGAAGATCAACAAAAATAGAAGTATCAAATAGCCTCCTTCATGCCAAATTTGAAGAAAATAAGCTGCCACTTTGGTTTTATGTAACAGATACTCACGATTTTAATATGACCGATAAGGTCACTTTTCAACAAAGCTATATTAAAACTTTCATTAACCTTCTCAACACCACCACGTGGATTTTTATCTTGCACAGTAGATAAAAATACCACATGGATACCCAAACGGATTAATGCTCACAATGAAATAGCAGCCTATAGAGAAACTCGGTATCAACACATATATGCACGTGTGGACACGCATGAAGAGGCTCTTCTGCATGCAGATCTTCTTCCTAAAATAAACCCTCCTCTGCCTCGCTGCGTTTTCTGCTGCACCTCCTAAGTCTGCAGCAATCTTACCCTACAAAGCAGTGCACATATACAGAAGAGCACAGGGCATGTGATGCCCGAAACGAAAAGCAGGTGAAAGAGGGAGAAGAAATATAATGGACGCGACTTCCTTATCGAAGCCTTAAAAAAAAAACCTTAGAGGTGATGTTACACAGTCTAAAGATAAAGGGGTCAGTGACAGGCAGTGAGGAAAAGGCTGTGGCAGAGTCCTGTAACCCAACAGCATTCTCAGGGCATCGACACACGGGAATGGCACACCAGTTTAGGAGATGATTGCTGAAAAGACAATATATAGACATTTTTGAAAAATAGTATCCTAAAAAAATCACTATACTCCAATTTCTACTGGGGGAATAGGGCTCCACACACCATCAGGTAACTGTGTTTCAAAATTTAGGTTTATGGGGAAAAACCACGTGTCTAATATTATAGTTAAAGAATAAGTTCAAGAAATTAATATGTTACTACATGGCTTAAATAGCTTATTATTGTGCAACTTTACTATTATTAAACATATGTGGATAATGAGTATCGCAGGAGGAAGACTGCTGATAAGGAATATTTAAATTCATTAATGTGGGGGCCTTAATCTGTCTTAGGAATTCAGAAGCTGGAACAGTGGACATGTTGCAATCCCTTCATGAATAGGTGAAGCTAAAAAGCGGGTAAGAAATAGATAATTTGCCTTAAGAATACGATATTTCTTCAGTGAGTAATCTAACAACATAGTTTCCACTTTCACTTTGAAAGAAAAAAGAATGGATTGTGGAACATACAAGTATTGACCCAAGTTTCACCCAGAACATTTTAGCTTTACTACTTACGCATGTCACCGAACATAAGATGAATTAAAATTAACAGCTGGAAGATGACACACTCTCAAAACAGAAGTGATTAGGGAAGGAGCCAGGGAGCCAATTTAACCAGCTAGCTAGAGATTTCTTCTACATGGGATTTCCTGTACCATCACTCCAAGAAAATTCAGAGCACAAGCAGACTATGAGCAGGAATGAGAAATATCTTAACGCCTGCTTGTCTAAAGATCACAGAAGGCTCATGCAGAGGAGGCCTGAGAACCATCTACAGTCCAGAAAGCTTAAAATTTTATCTACCAAACTATGCCACATGCCATTCAGATACAAACCAGCATTTTGCTTGGGTCAACCCTTGATTTAATTACTGCATGTTATATCCTGTGTCACAAGTCTATCACACACTCAGAAATGCAAGAACTGTTGGGATACGCTTTGACAGCTGCTAAGCTTTATGCAAAGCTGATATTAGTGTTGACAAAGATGCTGTTTCTAGATGAGGAAAGATGCCATTTCTATTTTCAGCTCTATAAGTAGAGCCCGGAAAGTCACGTTCATTCAGTCTGACACGTGATGAGAATCTCATGGCTTTACCTCAAGTGGAAATGTCATGGGCTTTTCCAACGGTCGTTTGTAGTCAGGACTGATGTTTTCAGCCTTGTCTGGAATGATTCATACACCATTGACTAGATTAACACCATTTTCTTTTAGTTTTACTAACTTGCAGCTGTGCAATAGTGGATTCAAACCAACAAAGAAAATTATTCTCTCCTTTGGTAATGACAGTGGGAGGTATTTTTTTTTTATTTAAAAGAAAGTTTTGCAAGTGCTTTCCCATCGATACTTTACTATATCATTCTATTGACATGCTGAATGTGTCCTATTTAGAAGTTGCTGTCAGCTGTAAACTCCCAGTGGGGTTCCAGCAAGCTGGAGCCTTCTCCCATAGGACCTCCCACCACTGCAGCAGTTCCGCAACAGGGATTTTTGAATGGAACAGAGTTGTTAGAAAATTCTGTATGCCATTTCCTCTCAAATGATATTGTCAGAAAAAAATCTAGACAAAATGACGTTGTATTCATCATGGCAGATGACTCTGAGGGAATGGGACATGAGACCCACTTAACAGTTCTCCTCCTATCTGAGGGGTCAGATCCTCCTATCTGAGGAGTCCTGACTGTGTAGGTCAGATCAATTCACCTGACCCACACAAACCTCTGTCATGCCAGGAGTCGTCAAACAACTAAAAGTGCATGAGGTATGTTAAAGGTCTTTTCCTACTCACGTTAAGTTGAGCAATCCTTCAAAACACAGATTTCATGGTGCACAATTTGCCCTGAAGTGCTGTAATTAGTTTTCTATTCTCAACCTGAATTCTAAATTCTCAGGATGGAGAACGCCTACTGGGCCTACATTTCAATTACATTTTTATTGCTGTCTTCAGAGAAGCCATCTGTAGTATGAGTGCAAATAAAAGGAAAATTTACCACCTCAATTCCTGAAACTTAGTGTGTTTGTGGTATTTCACACATTTAATGTGAGTGCCCCAAATGTCACCATAAAGGTAAACATGACCATTTTTAAATATCAAGCACAGCGTGGAGTAGCAAGATGTGACAATAAAATCTGGCTTTATAAAGGGGAAAAGGCATGTAAAGGTGAAACACAACTGTGATGTTCCACTTCAAGCAGATGAGAACTAGGAATGTTCCCCCTCAAAATTGTTTTACATAGGTTTAATAATAACCCTCAAATTCATACTGTAAATAAATTGCAAAGACAGAAAGCTATTTTAAATATACCTGTATGCTTTTTCAAACAGATGAAAACCCCCATTTTCAGAGGACAGTTTTCCAGCCTCTAGATTCTAGGCTGCTCTTTTAGTAGTTTCCGATTGTTTATTGTATTCTCTCACTTAACTTGAAGGTTGCACTAAGGGCACTGCAAACAAGTGTGCTAAGTCAAGTCATCTGATGAGCCCAAACTTATTGAAGCTTCTTTCATGCCAAGGAATTACAGAGTAAGTGACATGAAGAAGAAAATACTTTTAGAACTGAAGAAATTTTACATCAGGAGGATGAAAACATGAGGATTAATAGATTTGAATGAATGGTCTTTTGTTTGTATGAGGAAAAAAAAAGTAAGTTTACAACAGAGTGTATCTAAGATGGAAGTGACTGTGACATGAAACAAAGATTCATCTTTTATATACTGTATGAAAACACAAAGAAAAATGTTCAAACAAATGCAGAGCAGGCAAGAAAAGACATCAGCTCATACATATTTATGCCATGAAGTGCTACGATGGTAAAACATGGAAAAGTTTTTAACACTACACTTATATTGAACAGTCTCTCTACAAATGATAATTATAAAACCTGTCTTATATTCAGTTGGCTACTTGTGAAAAAGGAAATTATAATTAATAATTAAAATGCAAAGACAAAATATCTAGATATTTCTCATCATTTAAGTGAAGGCAGCCTACTGTGTAATCTAAGAAGGTAGCGCCATGCAACTATGACTTTACAAAATTAAAAGTAGCTGTAGTTTTTTCATGTTAGAATGCGTCTGTCAATTATGTTATTATGTTCTGCTGGATTAAGATTAACATTAAATTACACAGAGGTGAAACAACAAGAGAGCTTACATGTCATCATTCTGGAATCAAGTGTAGTCTTGTAAGGAGACCGTGACCACAAGCATGTTTTGTATTAGTCTTAATTTTAAAAACATTAGAATGTAATGAAAGATTGTTGGGGATGGGGGGGGGGGGAGTGTTATGATTCCTAAAGATGAATTTACTGATTCAATCTCACTAATCTCACTAGAAGTTCTTCAACCATAAATTTCCTTTCAATACCACAAGGATTGTTACAGATTGAAATCCATAAGTAGAAAGAAAATGGATCTTCAAATTACGGCTGCAAAAACTTTCTTAGTATTTCTTGTATTTCTAACGTCATCTTGGAAAAAACAGTAAAGGATGGCATTTAGAGACTCAATACTTTGTTGGACAAGTAAAAAAATGTAAGTGCTTACTAAGATTTGAACTTAAATCAAGTGTAGGAAATTTCCCTTGCATTGCACCTGCACTGCATTTAATTATATAAGAAATTATACTGAAATTATAAGAAATCCATACATTGACCATTATCACCATTATAATTTGTTGCATACAATAAAATCCCCAAACCCTCATTCACTAGAGGGAACAAGAAAACGAGAGTGCATTGTATTATATATAACAGTATATATAAAACAAATCCAACCCTTAGCAACATAGGTGTGCAGTATTAAAGGATGGAGTAAAATAACAATTTTAAACCAGTATATTCTAAATATTCATTTATTAGATAATACTTCAGAGAATAATCAATCGTCAGGTATGATGTAAGACCACAAATCTCAGCACTACAAATCTGTTTTGATGATTTGGACTGGATATTGTACTGTATTTTCCTCCTAACACAGCAAATTAAATGGAAAATAATAAGAAACTAACCATACATCTTCCCCCTTATGCACGTATTTCCTTTAGCTGATGGCTTTTGTTATAATGAAAGCTACAAAGTCCAAATTTGAAGAGGAATCTCTGCATATATTTTCAGAATGCAGCCATGATTTCAGTTCTTCCTTGTAATTGTCAGTTTAAAAAAATGCTTTCAGCTCAGACATGAAGATTAACTACACCCCACCACATCATTCTATGTGAAACACTATTATAAAGTAGGCACAAAATCATTATTCAAGGTCACTGAGTGAATCACTGGTCGAGATGGATATTGCGTCTTGCATTTCCAGTTGCCCTTTCTAAGGGATTAATTAAAGTATTTGAGGATTTCCAACAAAATACTTCCACTGCTTATCCATAAGCATCCATGGCAACTGTTAAAGTGTCTTGGTGAATTGTGATCTGACTTCTAGCTGCTTTTTTTCAAAACAAAACAAGAACACACACACACAAAAAACAGGCAGAGGTGCATCCTCAAGCACTAGAAGAGTAAATTCTTAGTCGTGGTGAGAATCAAGCTCATATCTAACTTTAATTTAGAAAGTGATTAATCTTCTAAGTATATTGATATGTGCTGAAGTGTAGCAGGAGACAATTCATTAAGCTGTTTCATTTCACACACACACCTACATTTCTGCATTTTTACATCTATAAGTATGCAAAAGCCAGACCAGAAGTTTTATTAGATCCTAAATTTAAACCCCAAACCAGCACAGCTAATAATCTAATCTAATCTGAACACAACTCATCCAGTCATTCTCATGTCAAGCCCATAATTCTGGTTGAACCATAGGCCAGATTTTATCAATAAAAAGCCACCCCACACCTGGCTGAGACATTCAAAGGTTTAATTACCCTCACTGGGAAAAACATGTGAGTTTGTTCCAGCTCAAGTCCATTCAGATTCAGACTCTAACCTTGAGATCTGCTTTTGCCTTTACCTGACAAACTACTAAATCACAGAGAAAATATTCACAGTGAGGAGATATATCTATATCTCATATCATTGAACTACCCGTCTTTCTGCTTGATAATGCAAGGACTACACTAATACAAGAAAAAAGGTCAATAAAAAGTTTGATTCTTTATGGCTTATGATATACTCCTGTACTGCTTGACAACAAGTCACAAGGCATAAAATATTAAATATATTTTATGGTGTTTTTTAAAGGAATGTTATAGATTGAGAAACTTTTAAAAAATGTGTTGGTATAGAATCTTAGGGCACTTAAAAGTACTTTATACACACGTTCCTCTTGGTGCTGTTGTATTTAATGTAGTAAAATCTTTCATATATCACTTACTTTTTTGTCTTCATTATATTTATGGAAAATTTCTTGTGCTCTTTCTTCACCACCATCCGTAAACAACATAATAATCTTATTGCAGTTAGCTCTAGAAACACTGTGCTGTAGGAGACAAAGAAAAAAAAATATTCTGTTTGTATTTCAAGCTATAAGGAATAGCAACTGTTATATTTGATGGCTTTCATATCAACATGCTTACTACTTTAACACAGTAATAGCAAAACTTTCCAAGTCTTTTAGGATTTCATTCAACACCCCCTTCTGAATGAAAAACAAAATAAAACAAAGCAAAAATCAGTTTTCTGTTCCATGAGACTTAAAGATCCAGATCTGGCCCAACACAGAGAAATGAGGATCTGGTGGTTCCTCTCTCCTCAAGCAACACAAAGAAAGCTCTTTAGCTCATCCCCATCACATCAGCCCCACAGCATTCTTCTCCAGATGTTCTACATCAGTACAGTGGGGGCTTCTAAACATTTTACTCTTCTCTTTTCTCATCCTTACTTTTTTATTATCCTTACTGTCATTGTGGAAATTTGGGAACGATGACCCTCTAATGAAATACTGTTTTTTTGTTTTGGTTTTTAGAATCAGGTTTACATAATATGTTGCAGCCAAGATGTAGCTGCCTAGAGTATAAAGATCTTTTCACCACCTACTTTTCTAATTAGTTTGCAGCTCAGAGGTGAAGAATTGAGCTTGTTCCATTGTTTCTGGAGAGCAAGCCTGGAACCGAGAGAATTGAGAAGTTGTCCCTCTGACTCCTAATTCAGCAAAGTAACTAGTAGAGCCACTGAGAAAAGCAAAGTGGGTTGTACAAAGAAATAAAAACATTGTTCCACAGCCAGAACAGAGAGATGGAAAAGAATTTTGGCTCCTTATGAAAGGAGCCAAAGACTCCTCCTTTGGCATTCATCATCTTTCTCCTTATTCCCTAAAAGTTAAGAGTCTAATCTAAGCAAATTGTTCATGAATTTTACAGGCAGCATTTATTGTCCTCTGTGTCACACACAGACAAACCCAGTCAGACACGCCTTGGTACTTTTGAGTAGCTGGATGTGACAGAGTAAAACCTTTAGAGATTCAATAAACTAAATTCAGGTTCCCCTTCCACAAGCCTGAATTTTGTTGTATGAATTTACTATAAAGTCAGGGGAAAAAAAAATACGAGAGTCATCCTTCCAAAGTACCTACTTCTCCTTTGTTTTAGTCTTTGTGACTAGATAGTAACTTACACCTAGTTGCTCAGCTGAGATTATCCCACTCCCTTTCCTTACTTTTCATCCTACTCTTTGCCCTGATTCCTTGTTCTTCTGTAATAAAGTGACCGAAACACCAAAGGCAGCCCTCAAACATTGGCCAATAATTGTCAGTATTGCAGCTCCATGGTTCTATAATGCTCCTAGACAACTAAAATATAAAAACTTTATTTGCAATCACTGTACTAACAGATGAATAATTATTCCTCAGAGATGATCCGTATTGGTAGTTCAATATTCAGTGAATAACTATGTATTTAAGCTTTTGAAAATCAAGCCCAAAGATTTTCTTACGTGTAACAACACAAAAACCACTTGAAATCAATACATTCTCTCCAATCTCATCAGCACACTGTGTTTCATTTGGAATTAAATAATTTATGATTTTTTTTTTTTTTTTTTTTGGTGAAATGTAACCTACAAGATACTGCTTTGGGCTGCAATCTTTTCGATATTAAAAAAGTAATAAGAGTAGAGTTGGATACTTCATAAATAAACTCACCTACATCTACAGTGATTCAATATAAGGGCCAAAATAAAATCAGAGGGAAACCAGAAACACGACAAGGAAGGGGACCCAAGCCTGCTCATTTTATAGAACTTTACTACTGATTTTAAAACAAGCACTATTATGGCAATGTGAGCTTGACCTAGTCTTTGTTTTAACTGACTAAATCAGGATTTTTCAAGTGGCTTACTTAGTATGTGCTTATACAATATCAAAAGACTGCAATGTTTTCTCTTTATCTCCTAGTGTTATACTTAACAAAAGGGCATTTTCTTCCATTACACTGTTTAGACACTAAAGTCACGTCATGGAAAAAAAATTCCAAGATTTTAGCCTTTAAACAACATTGGAAATCTGAACATGAATAAGCTTGAATCATATATTTTCCCACCATAAAAACTTTGCATGCTGATGAATAAACTTACCAGGTCAGTAGCTCACAAGGGATCAAGAGGAAGGCAGAATTGCCTTTAAAACACATCTTTTTTTTGTTTCTCCCCCCCACATTTGCACAAATAGGGAGCGACACGGGCTAAGGCAGTGAATATGAGTGCTTCTGCAAAGCTCGTGCACTAATTCCATCATTTTTCTGAACAGTTTGCCTCAGCAATCCAAGGATGTGTCTGCCCTCCCATCACAGACCACAGCTGAAGTGGAACGTGTTGTCTATACAGCAGCTTCCCCAGGACAAAAAACGGCTTCTTATCTTAAACCACAGGAAAATATAAGTTGAACCTCAGTCTACCTATTCCCTTTTAGTTTTCTCTTGCACCTGATAATGGCCTTTTTTTTCTTTCAAATAAGCAAGACGATCTTTTGAGGTCCCTTCCAATCCCTAACATTCCGTGATTCTGAGATCCATTTTATACTGTGCCTGAAATTGCTTTTTGTTTTACACAAGTTTCACATCCCTAAAGTTAACTCATTAAGTGGCAGGTCAGGATTATACTGTGTGACTTGAAGCATTTTTCATTATGAGTTTCATGCCACTGAGGAAGGAAAAGGCGAACCAAACCAAAAATCAACTACTTAAATCAGAAAAAGATGATTTCAAGATTTCTTTTTTTGACAAATCATAGTTATAGTATTGGGGGAAAAAAAAAACAAAACAAACCACCTGATTTGATGAAGCTGTAGTATTATTATTTTCAAAGAAACAGCAAGTTAACGTAAGAATAAGTAATGGAAAAATACTGCATATAAATGATGGCATCCAGATTAGTAATAATCACTTTAATTAGCATGCTGAAAAAACCTGAAGTGTCTATTTCCATCTTGCAACACATCAGACAGCAAGTTTTTTATGGCACAAGTGAAATATTACTTTGGTATTCAGGAAAATTCTCTGAAATAACTGTCATCTAGGAAGAGTACCCACAATGTTATTATGAAAATTTGAGCTGTTAAAAAATATTTCACTTCCATGGAGCTTCAAGCAATTGGACTGTTTGAATTCATAAATATACAACTGAAAACTATCCCAAAGCATATTTTTATGCCTGCATTATTATTGTTTAAGCCTGTGTTATATCATCCTATTATACTGCCTTGTCACCAGGGTCTGGCACTAACTCCATCACCGGCCCTTTGGTCCTCCAGCCAGCTGGATTTGCCAATATCTGGAGAGCACGGCTGTATTCCTATAACCTAGTGCAATCTCTAATTTCTCTCGATATGAACTTCCACAATGTCCAAACATCATTCACAGGCTTGCAGAGATTATGTGAAGCTAATCACACCTCTGCCTCCAGTTACAAGAGGGACATTCCCACTACGAGATAGGCCTCCAATTAATTTTTAAGCATTTTTTGTAGTCCTACAAACAAGTTCACTTTGAGGTTTCTCCTGTGTTCAGGTCTTCTTAATACTACTTGTAGACAAAAAATGTATTTGGTGCAGCACTAAATGAAATACATAATGTTAATCAAATATAAATATGGTAAGGAACAAGCTGCATTTGATAAAATTCCTTGTGTCTTGCTGGTTGTGTCTGCATAAGACAGATGAAGAAAAAGGTGAAATGCCTCCCAGCCCAGTCTAGAAAAGTCCGACAGCTTTTAAAATCCTGTTTGCAGTTTTATAAATCCATCAGCAGAGGGCACCCAATCATTTCCACACCAAACCCCTCTGCTCACCTACATGGTGATCGACTGAGACAATACCCTTGAAAACATTCTATTTTCTTTTCCTCCATCAAAATTTAACAGGGTTAGAAATTTTTCAACCAGTTTTAGCCCTAAGCTGTTTACATTGTGGCAGGAAAGTGCCCTGAAGACGTGAATCTGGCAGATTAGGGAGAAAATTAAAGATTTGTACACTGACAACACTGAGATAGATATAGATATAGATATTAAAAAAAAGGAAAAAAGAATGAAAAAGTGATACATTAATAGATTTCATATTTATTAAAGTAGATCCTTAACATCTGTAAATTGATATAGCTTTATTTACACTAAGGTGAAAATCAATATGTAGCCTTTATAAAGGCTAAATACAGATTTTTTTTTAACAACTACAGAAACTCTTAAAAATTGACTAATAAATCCCCACCATTTATCCCCACATATCAATACAATTAGAAGATTAAATCAGAAATATTACTACTCTTAAAGCTAGTGCTTGATGCAAATTAGAAAGCACAATGTAATTGAAACATGGAAGCAATGAATTTAGGTTTTGAGGAAATTATTATTTTTATATAAAAAGAATTCTTTTTATACACAAGGAATTAGAATGCTCTCAGGTGCTTAATATTCTTCTATTAACTAAGTTATTTGCTCCCCTCTGTCCTACTCAAGCCATGGTCAATTATTTCTGACTTGTAATAAGTATGAAATTGTAGGTTAATTAAGCATTAGCAGGAGATACTGCAGTAAAGTTGAAATAATAACACTGTAACATAGAGGCATTTTAAAGCTACCTGCAAATCAACCACAGCTATGTGACAACTGAGAATCACATGTCAAATGAAAAAATAGCTGAATGAAGTAAAAACAGTACAGCACATTGAAACTCAAATTTAACCCAAAACCTTAGCAACCTGCTGGGGGATCTGTAAAGAAGAAAAACAAAACAAAACAAACAAACAAAAACCAAAAGCCAATGTATTGTTAAGATAAATTTACTTGCTAACTAAGGTATTGTACTGGTTATCACTCATTTAGGTGATGGAAGAGCATACAGTGGCACCTGAACATTCGATTTCTCCATCTTCACATTATAGCAGAAAGAGATGACTTTCATACTTACATTCAGCAGCTGTTCAAAAGCATAGCTAAAGCCTTTTTTGTAGTCCGTAATGCCTTTAGCAGATATTTTATAGACAGCTTCTTTCAGCTTCTTCTTGTTCCTCACATTAGCTTGGACAAGATGATTAAAGCAACTGACATTCTGAGCATTGTTGTTAAACTGTAAAATAAATAGGAACAGCATTAAACCAAGCTAATTTTATTTCTTAAGTACTGAAGTAGTAAAGGCTGATGGTTTTGTGACTGATGAGATAAAGCAGGTCACACCTGGATTTTCATTTCCACTACATTGAGAATGTCCAGCAGTGTCTGAAGATTTTTAAATTGGGCAATAAATATTGAAAAAAACAAAACAAAACAAAAACCAAAAAGCAATTGGTACTTCACTCTCTGTCATCTATTGTAGTGGGAAAACTCCTACAAATTTTATTTCAAGCTCATCTAATGAAATGGAACTAAGAATGCAAAGTTAGGGAAATAAAAACAAGAGAAAATGTTGATTTATTTTACCCTTAAAAAAAAATACAGAAAAATACTGGTTAAATTATCAGGTGACTTCCATATTGCGATAGATGTATTAGTGTGTTGCAAAACCTGCTACTTTACAATGAAACTTGCACGTCTTAATCAATAAGTGCAGGTAGCTTACAGAAAAAAGAATACATTCTTGAGACAAAGGAAGCGCATGACATTATAGCTGTAAATAGGAAAATATTGTTAGCAATAAAACAAATTCGTGTATTGAAAACACATGTATTTGTGCTCTCTTACTGACAAATCCATAAATACTACTTCCTGAAAAATTAATTTATACGAGATTCTGACATTATTTCAATACATAGGAATCTTTTTTATGTGTAAAATGTTGTCTGTACAAGTAGAAATCAGTTTACGATCTCTTTAAAATCTGACTCTGTAGAAAAATACACACATATATATGTAGGTACATATATACATATATCCCAATAGAGAGTGACACAGAAATATGTTTCACTTTTTAGCTACCTCTCTAAAGTCAAAGATGAGACTTCTCTTAAAAAAAAAAGCTGTAACATACAATTCTAAGTATAGTCTTGCATGAAAGTGCATGTTACTGCACATAATACTTCCATACTTGAATGAAAATCACCTTTTAGCTACAATACAGTGATAGTTACTCAAGCTACTCTTGACTAAAACTACTAAAGACTATTTTTTTAAACCATTTTATCTATCCAGATTTCTTGTGTGAGGCTTGTTTGTTTGTTTTTTCTGGGGTTTTTTTGTTTGTTTGTTTGTTCTTGGTAGTTGTTTGGTTTTTTTTTTTTGTGGGGCAGGGGAAGGGTTTTGGTCTCTGGCAAATAGGATGTCAAAAAAACTGCGTAAAACTCCATCTCAGTAAAGATACTAAGATGAAGACCTCCTAATTTACGTTGCAGCTGAAAGCAGACTATGCCTCTTCCTGATTAGGGGGCTTCAGTGAAAGTGAATGTAAATGTAATTTTATGCTGTCAACCTTGTGCAAAACCTTAAAATAACTTCAAAATCAAGCTTTGTTGGCTTAAGTGTCAATACTGCTAATTAGTTTAGTAGTACTGTATAGAAGATAAGGTAAATAAGATCACCGATTTCAATAACTGCTCTGACTACTTACATGTCTAAAATAAAACACTAAGTACCAGGCACAAGGTACAGAGAGAGAATTGCTATCAGGAGCAAACATCGATGTGCACTGCAATTGCAGGACACTTACAGTGAACAGAACTTAAAAGGATGAAGAGATTGATAATATCAAACCAGTTTTAATAATGTATAATAATTCAAATCAAGTTAATAGGATGCTTAGGAGGTACGCAGATTTTCCATGTCCTGGAATTAGATCCGTGCAGATGCATGTTCCCTGTTCTTAGGGCCCACCAGATATGGACTACCAGTAATCTCTATCAAACATCCACCTTAACCAATGACACTTTTGCTATCGACTTAGTAGGAGCAAATGTATAACAGCAAATACAGTACAGCTTATGGCGGAGGTGACTGACAGGGAAAGGCATCATATCAGTAGAAGGCTTAGCCTCATTTGTTCCAGGACCTTCTTGAAAATAGCCACAGAGCTGCAACTGTGGGCGTTTGGGCTGTGAGAAAATCCAGACTCTATTATTAGAGTGTTTCCTGTGCTGGATTCTAACTTATACTTTCACATCTAATTTTTTATTCTTGTAAAATGCATATGGCAAAGCACACCATGAACTAGACACTTTAAAGCCTGCATCATCTTCTAATATCATTATCGGATCACAAGTCACTCCTGCATGTATGTACAAGAAAACCTACTATTTTGATTTTGAGCATTAAGTAGTACACAAGTAATTTAATAGCTTGCCATCTTGCATTTATTTTTCCAGAGAGCTTACTTTTGCTGATTGCTCATGACTTTATATTGTGTTTTGGTGAGATACTGATATATTTTTATGACGTAGATGCTGTTTTCCTGTATTTGCTAAAAAATTGTATTGATTCTTGCTAGGCAGGGATATACACTATGAAAATACCCATATAGGAATCTTCATATGTCTAATTAATAGGGACAGATATTATTCTGTCCCAATTTTGTGTCTTTCATCCCTAGGCAATTAAAATCTGTGGGAGCAATTTATTCTCGAATGACTTTATACAAAGTTTTCAGTCCCCTTTTTGTCAATATTCAGTTCCCGATGTGTCACAAGGGGACAACTGTTTCCAAAAACATGCAAATACATGAACAAATGCTTTAACTTTGAAAAACGCAATGTTATATTTGACCAAGTATTCTACAGAAGTCGGCTGTATATGATAATATGACAAAGGTTGCTTATTCATTTTCATGGTATTTTCTTTAGAAGGACTTTAATTTTCAAAATACTACAGCTATTAGTATTGTGTATCTAAATTATTTACAGTCATGAAATATGAAAATAGGATGAGATAATGAAGATTTAAAATATTTTCCAGCTCTCCCAGTGTCACAATGCAAACTTCACCATTATTTTAAAGGAATGGTTGGAATTGGATTAGGTATAACCAAATTTTCAGCTTGAATGTTCCTTTAATGTGTGCCATATTGCCCAGAAAATAATATTTTGGTAGGACCAACCTTCCACTGTCATTAAAATGTAAGAGTCCCAGCTGAACTCTAACGTTTCCATTGAGTGATTTTAAAGCCGTTTTATGAGGGTTCTTTCCCTAGACTCAAACAAATTATGGTCATTCATTTTTCCATTTCTCCTTACATTCATGTAGGGATTTTTATTCATTGTGCTTAAGCAGCATGTTTTGCTGCTTAAGCAAAACCACAAAATAATCACATAACTGTAATCAATTCACTTTGATGCAAAACACCGGCACACTCAATGGTGCTTCTTATAGTAGTTTCTTGCAGAAGTGCCCAATAAATCAACCGATGATTATTACGTACATTAACCATGTGGGAGTGAAAACACTATTGTGCTGTGGAATTATTTCAGCTTGCCTTCACCTAATTTTGTAGACATGATGGGAAAATTACTCAAGGAAAATATTTTAAAAATGCAAGGTCTGAAAATGCTTCATCACTGACATTATATGCATCTTATTTAATGAGCTAGTATAAAAGTAATCATAAGTTCAATCTTATGGTCTGTTCACGCCTTGTCTTGCACTATTGCAAACAGCGGTTTAGGTGTTCACGTGAAAATTTAGCGACAAGTGAAAATTTCTCCCTAGAATGCCACTAACATTAAACTGCAAATCTAAATTGCTTGCCAGCAGTCCTGCAAATGTATCAGGATAATTATTTCTATGAAGGTCAGGTATCTAGCATATGGATTGGTAATTACGGATACAAAATTGACATTTTAAAAATCGACAGGAATACTGGCTCAAACTGTTTAAGCAGTTAATAAGTAAACTCTGCTGCACTTACATGTGATATAAACTGAACAAAGGGTCAAGGTCAAAATCGAAAAACGCTGATGTAAAATGAAGGAGAGAAATAACACATTTGTAGAATGGAGAGTTATATCAACCAAAGTCTTCAAATACCATGATTTAACTAATACATGAGCCAGCTGTTTTAAAATACATCAGACAACTTTAATGTTAACATCAGTCAACAAAGCAGATGAGAAGAGTTTTTTAATCAGATAAAGGAAGCAGTACATGGAACAACTATCCTCCAAAATGAACATTTACCTGTTTGCTAGGAATTAAAAGCAAGTCTGAAGGTTGAAATGCGGCTGATAAAAATGTTCAAAGTGGGAAAGAAAATTCAGGGCTACATTTCGTTAATTTGAACTCCAGTACAATACTGAAGTAACTGAAGGATTTCAAGTGTAAAGGCTTTCGAATCACGCTTAAAACTGGCTTGTTATAACACTTCAATAATTTTGCTCTTTAAATAGTTCAGCATATGACAAATACCAGGACTATTTATAACTTTGAGTTAGACAAACTGAGCCAGGTTTCAGTTAAACTCATCTGAAATATAATAGCACTAGTGGCATTAATAACTTTTCACACCTTAAAATCTCAAAAGTCAAAATACCTACAATAAGCCTTTACTGATTACTGGACATATTACCGGGCTACTAAGAATCATCATAATGATTATTTATGTTTGGATGACTTCTTGAAAAAAACAGTTAATACCCTCAATCACTTAGTATCTACCTGGAAGAAAGATGCGAGATTTCAAAAACCAGTTGCCACTTCAAAAAGTCCATGTTCTTACAAAATCAAATTCTATCAAAGGTTTAAATTTAAAGCAGTTACGATCCATACTTTATTGAATAAAATATTCTTAATGTCTCTATATGAAACATCATTTGGGTATTTATCAGACTGGCATTCCCCCTAGTTATTGCAGTAAAGATAAACATAGGTCACAGAAATACTATTGTGGTGAAAAGAAAATAAGCAGAATTTGTGTACGATGCCATGGGATCAGTGGGTCACTTACTAAACAACAGATGACATTTGGAGGCAAACCATTCAATTGTTAAAATCTAAAGCCATCCTATACAGTATGTCACCACCAGTGACAGCTTCTGCTTTTTCAACTGTATGTTATAGAAAGCTTATTCCTTGTCTAAGCTAAAATAAGAAGAGCTTGCAGCAAAATACTTGGAAATCATGGAAAACTGGATAACCTTAGCTTTTTATTTTAAAGTATCATGAAGTATTAATAATATTAAATCTGTCTTGTAATTATATAGCCAGGTGTAAGATTTAGATGTATTTTCCCTAGATAATTTCTCAGTACCCAAATATTTATATCCTTTTGTAGCCACTGCCCTTGGGATGTCCCAGAATGATCCTCAGACCTGAGGAAATTAAGACCTATTCACAGGTTTGGCCGGGAATACCCACAACTGTTACTGGGGCACTAAGCATATTAAAGAACTTCATCCAGTTGAGCTCAAATCACCCAGTATAATCTTTGGCCAGATCTGGAGAAACTCTATTACTTGAAAGAGAAATTGTTCATTTCAACCTAATGTGAAACTCTGAACATGCAACTCCGAAAAAAAGGGTCTTAAGACTGCTTGAACCTTGTCCTTCTAGAGAAGATCAGAAACAGAAACACTAATCTGACAGTCTCACGAGGACTTAGTCTTTATCCTCCTATTCAGAGAAGGATCAATTTGCAAAACCAGTGGAAAATTATACAGGACTGCAGTGAAATACCTAAACACCAGAGACCTTTCCGCTCCCTTGGGTAGCTGCATTTTGCTGTGGGCTCCTTCAGACACGTGGACCCCTGCAACGCACAGTGTCCCAAGCGCTCAACTGATGGACAAGAGAAGGGGTTCTCATTCTGAAACCTTCCTGATTCTAGAATAGCTATTTCTGCATTGCTAAAAGCCTCCTCTTTTCTAGAGTCTCAACCTGGAAATTCTTCTTTAATATTATTAAAACTCCTACTCTGACACCAGGATATCAGAGAATTTAAGGGAAGAGAAATGTTGATTTATTTCTGTTCCCACTCTAAGTCCTCTGTGGATATGATGGCAGATCAAAAAATAAATTACAAGAAGGGAAGGGAAGGGAAGGGAAGGGAAGGGAAGGGAAGGGTCTAATGGAAAAAGACTGCAAAATCAAGAAAGAAACTATAGGTATTCAGAAGTGGGATATACATAGACTGAAAAATATTTGAGACATATAAGTAGAAAGATAAAAGCTATCAAGCAACCTGGGGAAAAAAAAAAAAGAAAAAGAAAACAAACAAACAAAACAACCAACCAACCAACAAACACGAAACAGATGAGAAAGAAAACATGTATAATACCTTTTCTCACCCCTACAACTGCATTCAGTTCAATATATTACATGGTGAACAGATGCAAACTGCTTTATCAGGATTTTTTTTTTTTTTAGAAATCTGCCTTTTGCAGACATCAACCAACCTCTCCCCAGTTGACACGCTTTAGCAAGTAACACATAGCACGGAACTCCCAGGGACATCCACACTTTAGCATCGCAGACATTTTCAAACATTACTGAGCGACTCAGCCTTCTTGTGAAATCACACAGAACTATTCTCATTTTATTGGTGAGAAAAGTGAAACAACAGGGAAGAAAACAAGTAAATCTGAGGTAAAGATGTAGCCAGAAGCTTTAATCTAAACTTCCCACTACTAGAGCACCAGAATATGATTTTTCCCTTTCCTTTGTGTAACCAACTCCTAGTTCTCAAATTTGCCCTTTAACTTGATATTAGTATTTTGCTATATGCCATTTATACCACAAGGTCAAGCAGGGCACAAATTCTTACAGCAAAATTTCTCATAAATAGCTCTTCGCTTAACTTCTTCAAAATGCAGACACAGCTACTATGATTTATTCTGAGGACTACAGCAGTGTGAGAGAAAAACCTCTAATTTCACAGGCAATGTATAAATTGATGAATGTTTAAAATTTGCTTCTGTATATCCACATATACCTCTATGTACCTAAATATATCTCTACCTTCCAAGAGATATAAGGGATAAAAATCTGAAATCAAACGTCAATCATTCTTTTGCAAGTGTAGGAGGTGATTTAAATACAAAGAAAACATTTACATTGATTCTGCTTCTTTTATGAAAGGAAAGTCAAAGCATCTCCTTCATTACACTGTCTTCCAATTCACATTACTTGTAATATTAGCAAAACAAACAGGCATCAGGGTCAGCAGCATAAGAAGAAATGTTATAAAGAAGTAAAAAGTAATATCTTGGGGCAGTAGTTTATCTTGATCACAAAGTGCTTGTTAGTGTTTCTAACAACCAATACCTTTTTTCTGCTGTATCTAATGTCTCCATATAGATATATATTTTTTATTAAAAATGTTTATCTCTATATAATATTAATCTACATATATGTGCTTAATTGTTTTTACGACATGTTCAGGAAAGCAAGCTTCAGTCAACTTCTATATTTAATAAGGACAGCAATACATTTATGTAAATCCTCAGGCAAAGAAATTGAGGAAAGAAATGCTAGCTCTGCAGTTCAATGTGAAAAACACAAACTCTTTTGTAAATTATCTCAATAACAGAAAATGAAACAACATAAATCAAAACCGATAAATTAATGAAACTTTCAAAAACCTTTTCAGGTTTTGGTCACTAGGTGGCACTAAAAGGAAAAAAAAAAGTTGAACCCAACTTCTAAATGTTCTCTTGAAATGGGAAAATTTACACTGCTGGTGGAGGTCGTTCTGTGGCCTTCTGTAAATGGCATAAATTTCTAATTAGAAATAAAACAATTAAATACACCTGTGTGCCAAATGAGGGAAGAAGCAGGAATATCAAAATCCAAACTTCCTTCCTAAAGCAAAATTTCCACATGTTGAACACAAGAGGTCCTAGATCCAGAAGGATGAAAATCTATTTTTTTCCCAGACAAAGGGTCTATATTACCAAAACAAGTATCTCAGTTTCCAAGAGCTTTACAAGCCATGTTTACAATACTCATAATGAAAAAGCTGTAAAAGTTAACATTTGTCTACCAACCCCCATCTAAATATTTTTCTCCATCTCCAAGATCTGTAAAAGTGATAATATTGTTATTGAATATTGTTTAGTACCAGATCTATGTAAAAATTCAGATTTTTCCAATCGTCTTTACCTGATGCCTCCCTATTCCCAATTAGTTTACTAACATCTACTGATTCAAAATAGCATGTTTAAACAAAATCTCCCGAAATCATACTTCTAGGCTAAAAAACGAAACAAAACAAAACCCCAAACAAAACAACAAAAAAACCCAACCCAACCAAACAAAAAAACCCACAAACAAACCCCAGAAAACGCCCTAAAAAACTACCCCTCAAAAACTGCTGACAGTAGATGAGACCTTGCCTTAAACTATGTTAAATGGTGTATTTTTAGGCACTCAGAAGTGTTTCTCATCTATAGAAAAGAACATAAAATTGAACAAAGCAGTAATTCCTATATTTAACTTGCTACAGAAACAAAACTTATACATTTAAAATACCAATAAATCAGAAACATCACTCTGGGAATACTGAAAATTAAGAAAAATATGGGTAGCTTGCTGAAGGCCTAATCAGATACTATTGCTGCTGACTTTCAATCTGCCAAGGTTTGTTGCTATGCTACTTCTACCTCATGGGTAAATCAGGTTGGTGACCCAGTTGTATCTATACATATTAAATGAGCAATAGTGAAACAGATCTGATTTCATCAGGCTTTCGTCTTGTAGCTAAATCCAGCTTTGCTGCTTTCTTTTCCTTTTTTTCCTCCTGCTTTAGGCTTGGTAATAGGATTTTAGGGTTAATCCCAAGAATAACTGAATTTTGAATACGGCCAGTTACAATCTATATTTCAGCAGTGAGAAGATATTATAAATATTTATCAGAATCCATTTAGAGAATAGTAAGAAAGCAATTTGCAAAGTTTTATTCCCATATAGATCTCAGCACAAAGAGAATTTGAGGCAGTTCAGGCAATAAAGGTTTGCAATTTGACATGCCCAAAAATAATACGTGGTGTTAAAGATCAGCATTCATATCTTGCTACAGAATAATTGTTTTCTCCTGTCCTATGACCTGCGTACTGATACTCTTCAGATATACAGTACTACCCTACATACACATTGTAGAAAAATGTTTAAACTTTATTCTAGTACTCAGGAGCGCTCCTGAATTTCTTAAACTGTATTGCAAGTATGAAATAAAATTAGGACTATGACAATTTACACTATTGGCATTTCTTGAACTTTAAAGTGTATTACATTTATTTTCATTGTGAGATGTATATATACATATTATAGACAGAATGCATGTAAGGTGCAAAAATGCTTAATACTGAAGTTTCTGAAAGGACTCTTGACACATCAGATGTAGCAGCATTCAACAACAATAAAACTGTTAAATCACAAGATATCTGTTAAAAACAAAAACAAAACCAAAGCATTATACGAAACAACTCTTTGGGAAAGGACCAAATACTGGGCCAAAATCTGCTCTCAGTTAACTTTGTTAACCTTTCTTACCAGTATGATAAATGCACATAAATCAATGCAAAGCTCACACCCAGTACAAAGGGATCAATGTTGGAGCCATAGAGCACGATGCTGGGCTGCAAATCTCAGAGTTACAACAAGGACTGTCAGCGCAGCCTGACAGATAAAGTAGCTGAGCAAGATGAACTCACGGTCATTTCATGATGCTGTTGCTAAATTTACATGTATTATTTACTAAAGATGATGTGTTTCTGACTTCTTCTGAAAAATTCATTACTGTAAACTTCAGCATCTCCCAGAGAAACCCCCTGATCTGAACTCCGGCACTGCTGCAGAGCTGCTGTCTGCTCTGTGCGCTGTACGGCTTTGTTACCCAGGGACATCGTGAGACCTCTAACAAGAGACTTCCTAGAAAATGATTTTGTAGAAACCCAACCAAACATGTTTTGGTTTTTTTGTTTGGTTTGGTTGGTTTGTTTGGTTGGTTTGGTTTGTTGTTTGGGTTTTTTTTTTTTATATTTGACTGGAAGTCAAGTACTTAAAAATCTTCAGTCAAATTCAAGTTGTTTAGAACATGAAACACCCTTTGCCAAAAAGATGAATCATAGAATATCTGGAATTGGAAGAGACCCATAAGGATCAAGTCCGACTCCCTGCTCTTTGCAGAACCACATGAAACTAAAGCAATGACTAAGAGCATTGTCCATTCTTTGAACTCTAATAGGCTTGGTGCTGTGATCACTCCCAGTGACTGATCACCCTCTCAGTGAAGAACCTTTTCCTAACATCCAAACTGAACTTCCCCTGATGCAGCTTCATTCCATTTTCTCATATGCTATCGCTGGTCACCAGAGATAAAGATTTGACTATTAAACCATTACCTATGAATTCACTTGATATGTGAGGTTGCTTCTCAGGGCACCATAATAAAGATAAATGTTTAGTCAGTGCACCCAACTGCAAGACAGACGTACACTTCAGCACCAGGCCACATAATTGGGGGATGGCAGGGGACTATAATGTCACTTCCGTATTCACAGGGCTTCACTTAAATGTCCTTGTCACCCTTGTAGGTCAGAGCAATGTCCCTGGCTGTGCACGGTACCTGGGGTTCACCCTGTGAGGTGCTGCTGCTATGGCACAGACTTGTGAGCCAGGAGGGAAAAGTATGAGTCTTGAAAAGTGTGAGACTTGAGAAGTCCATTATTATTTCTTTCATGTTTTGCCTAAGAGTCCCTTTAGATACACAGCAAACTAACATCTTGCCACATGTCTTAAAATATTCAACTACCAAATAGACGACTTTTAGATATTAAAAAAGGGGGACTACAGAACAAATAGCCCGCACCCTGTCCAAACCTTATGGATAGCCTGCATTTTCCTCTTTTTTCATGAGCACGGTGAGTCATCTTTCCTCAGCAGAATCCTTAAAGCCAGCCCAGACTCTTCAGAACTGGTAAGAAACAGGTTCATTGTCTGAGAGACCTTTCACCCACTACGAATTTTTAATTATACTGTCACAGCTCTCCATAATAATTGGTTCCTGGTTGGAAAGCTGACTCAGAAATGCACTTTTTGTCCAGCATCTGATGTCTCACAAAAACTCATGGATTGATGATATGTCTGACATGCAGCAAGGCTCTCTTTAGTAAGACTTGGGCTTTACTAAAAAATATGAAACGGGAAACAGCCAACAGATTTAACAACCAGTGGAACCATGAGCTAGAGCTATCATCTCATTTTATATACTACTAAACTACTCACTTTAAATACTTCTAATACACTTGAGAGCTAGAATTTATTCTGGAAATCACAGAAGCCCATGCCATGTGCTATTAGAAGTCTAACATCCTGACATTTGACAACTATAAGAGGAGACAATAAAAATCTGTATTGATGCCCAAAGCAATCCCTCAAAGGAGGAATGGAGGTGACTTTTCTAGTCATCTGGAATTGTCAGCTATACTGTACAGTAATAAATGTATGGTTTCCAGCAACATCCCTGCTTCTGACACCCCAATGTAGAATTTCAGCTTCTAATTTCCATTCTCTTTGGCTTTTCATGCACTCAAGTATCCCATTCCCTAGAATTAACATTTTGTGACAGACCTAAAGTGAAACAGATCTTATTTTAAGATTCGTCTTATTCCTTTTACACTCTTTCAGTTTCTTTTTTCTCTCTTACATATCTTTTGAACATTTTCCTTTCATAGCAAACTAAACTAACAATTAATAACCTAACAGTAAAAAATTAGCTGATCTGTTAAAGCAAATAGTAAGAAGGAAAAAAAAAAAATCAAAACCCACAACATAAGGAAAAAAAAGAGTGTAAAAAAACCCCCAAAAGCCTGGTTTTATTCCCACTTCCTTTTGCATTCTCAGCTGAGCAGAGGTTGTATGATTCAGCTCATCTTATTTCATGACCTTCCAATGGGAAGCCCAGTCCAAGGCAGTGGCCCAGGCTCTCCCTAAAGCCGGTGGAGACAGACCAGCACCTCCTGGGTTGTGAGTTGTCCTCAAAAGAATCAAAATGACTTGTCTGCTTGGAGGAGTTTTTAATTTTCCTTCACTAACTATAGTTAGGGCCTAGGCCTTTTGGTCTCAGGGAGGTTGTATGAGGGACATTATGGGACGTAGGGGGAGAACATTTCAGGATTGCACAGGACTTACTATGGAATATTCAATGGAGGAACGAGGGTGAGGACAGGGGTGGATTCAGGCGATTTGGGGACAAACACATAGGGGAAAACAGAGGGGTAAGAGGAAAAAAATGTTGGTCCCATGTAAATAGTTTGCTGGTTGATACGTTTGTCTGGCCACATCCTATACCTCACCAGTGCAGTCTGTCCTGCGTTTTAATTAAACTCTATTTCTACGTGTTTTCCTGGGTGAGGGACACTCTATTCTGCACATGCGTCTGTGCATGGGGGGGTGTGTGTGTGCAGCCACCAGTGTCAGACCAGGGGCTGCAGGGCCAACACGTCCATGTTGCAGCAGCAAGAGTGTCTGAAATGAGTGGAGTTCAGTGTCAGAAACTGGAGTGGGACTGGAATGTCTGTGTGTGTGTGACCATCAGGGTGAGATCACAGAGCAGGGGTTGGCTGTTGGAACCAAAGGAAACCCCGATAGCTCTGCGTGTGTACACGAGATGGCCTCTACCGGCAATTTGTGTGGGGCTGTGGCTTGGGAACTCCTATGTCAAGGTGGCAGAAATAGGGGAGACTGGTATCGAGGGGCAGCTGCTGGGCAAATAGAGTGCCTGAGCCCAGCTGCTGGAGACATCCACACAGTACACACACACATACGTTTGTGTGTGTATATATATATATGTATACATATATATATATATATATTTTTTTTTTTAATTTTTTCACCAGCAGATTTCCACCCAGTTCAGGCAGATAGGGGTCAGGATGAGGCCGTTGGCACTGCCTGTGTTCACATGAGTGCTCTGCATCTGTCTATGTTACCTGTGTGGCTGACCTGGTATGTATGTCTACACATGAATACATGTTATGTGGCATATACTTGTTCTCCATGTGTACCTGCCCACTGGGAATGCATTTTCAGCCTCACTGTTGGTTGGATCTGTGTACATGGAGCTGTGGCGGCCTCATCCATCTTGAGGTGTTGTATCTGGCACAATACGCTTTCCCCTAACAGGCAAAATAATATAACGATCCAAATTCCTAAATTCGGATGGCTTGGCTATCGTTTTGTAACTCTAAAAGAAAAATAACTTCATCTTCTAAAAGTTTTTCAAGCTGAACATGGCAACTTGGCTTTTAGAGAAGGTGCCTTTTACTAGGTGTAATTCTCAGAAAGACAAGACTTGACCCCACATTAACATCACCATGGGTTTTGTGTTATTAATATATTGGTTTTGCATACTGGCATATTATTTTAACCCAGATATTTAAAAAAAAAAAAAAGCAAGCAAGTACCATAGAGAATATTATCACTGGGACAGCAGAGTAACACTTCATTTTCACCTCTTTATCACAGACTTATTCTGTATATGTCTGTTTTGTATGATTATTTGCTGTTCTGTCTCATTGCACAGACAATATTGTAGGACTGGTTAAACTGAAGATAACAAGGAATTTTCAAGTACACTAGGGATAACAGAAAGCCTAACTCCTGAAGACGTCTTGCAAGCTAGATATGGTTAAACTGTTAAGTACACACAGAAAACAAAAAAGTACTTGGGAAGTATTCTCTCTTTACAAAGATGAAGGCTGAAGCATTCATATCACACAAGGATGATGAAGTATATTCCAGTCCATTAGTAACTAAGGTGGATGATGAACAGCTACTTGGGATAAATATTTAAGTAAGCAGAAGAAAATGGAAGAAAAAAACCCAACCAACCAACCCACCAAAACCAAACCAAACCAAGCCCCACAAAACCAAAACAACAAAAACGAAACAACCAACCAACCACAACCAAAACTTTTATGTATTATTGATTTGAAGTTAAAAAGGGAAACAAGATAATCTAGTCTGACTTCTTGCATAGTGTCTCACCACCCGTGTATCACTTAAAATTCCCTTGGTTACTTCTGTAATAGACCCTTAAAATTGCATTTAGTGGTAGATGTTTGCTTAAAGTGCATCTTCCAGGAAAGCATTAAATATTGATACGAAGACAACTAAAATCTATCCTTGCGATTTGTTGAAGCATATTAACTGTGTATGTGCAACTCAAATTTATTGGGCTTTCACTAGTGATTCTTGCAGTGCCTTTATCTGACAGTTTTGAAGTCTATGGACACTAGAGTTTTCCCAGCAACAGCACTTCTGAGCTCTAATCAAATCACTTATTTATTTATAAACTCCAGAACAGCCAACAAAAAGGTCAAATTCTGTGAGTTTCAGCATATGTCTGAAAAACAGCTTCTCAGATGAGTCACTCAGGACTGTGACACGAAGCTTTCAAGAACAAAGCAATCAACCATTAACCACTTTCAGTCCTGGAAGAAGACACCTACAATCTTTTTTTGGTAAAATCTGAGCCAATTGCTTTCGTGTGATACAATCCACATTTATGTAACAATATTCAGCCACAACAAAGGGGAGACACACATTCAAAATCTGAGTTCATCGCTTGCCTCCCAGGAGAGAAACTAGACCATCAATCCATACATTATTTAGATGGAAAGTTGCCACTGAAGCTGTACAACAGTTCTCATTCACGTCAGATCAAGACAACAAGAAGTTTGACTACTAGCAGTCCTTCGCTTTTTCTTTTTCATGATATAAACTGTAATTTGCTTTCCTGAGGATCAGAGTCCTGTTGAAATCAATTAACTGCATTTCAATAGCCAGGCAGTGTAATGTCCTTCTACCCTAACCTTCCTCTCAACTCTGCCCCCACGTGAAATACTTTAACATAGCATCATTGACTCCTTTCTTGACTTTTTCTTTAGAGGGGAAGGAAAATGGAACCGTAATTCTGTGGGCAGACAGAAAAAATATGAAAAAAATATGAAAATTCTTTCTAACTTTTAAACAATTGCTGGATTTCCCTATTTCCTAAATCTTCTCCGGGTCCCAAAATTGCTTCCACAGTTATTTGCAGAATCCTGTTCTTCATTACATTTGCTAAACAGTCCTTCAGATGTGTTTCCCATGCATATAGTCTAGTTCAGCCTGCAATTATTAGCAATGCAGAATTTGAATACTAGGCTTTGACCATAAATTCTTCAAGCTTCATTTCAGTTCAGCACCTACAGTGCTTACCGAACATACCTGTATGAAAACACATACACCAATTCACTTGGTCCCTGTATAGGGAAGGTGCAAGATAATCACCTTCCATTAAGGAATGCTAATGATTTTCCATTAAGGAACACTCCTATGATGTTGTTTTAATTTGTAACTATCGTTGCTCCTCTTTGTCTTGAAAATGACCAATTCAGTTTAAGGAAAACTGAAAGGTCATGATACAATTAGATCGATTATGGTTAAGAACCCAATGCTATGATGCTGAGGCGACTGTATGCTTAACTGGAGCTACAGTACTTTCTTACCTGATATACTCCAGAATTAAATCAGTAAGAGTGATTCTTACTCAGATCTACAGTGAGAGCTTAATTCTCTGTCTTTTTTTAATTCGCCAAATAATAAAAAAAGATGGCAAGTACCTTTATATTTTCTCCTTAATGTTGTCCATTTTGGGGAATGGAAAAGTAAGGATTGCAGTATATATTGGCAAATCTGCTGGTAAGCCCTTTCATCCAGGAGACCTTTCCATCTCCCCTACATTCACCCACACAACTACTTCTGTGTCAGTATCTCGCACCACTATCACGATCCTGCTTTATGACTTCCTTGAATACTGATGTTGTTCAGAAAACCAAGCCACTGGCAAAGTCTTCTGAGTCAAAATTCAAAAATACAGGAAGAAAATGTATCTTAGTCGATTCGAGCACGTAATTTAATTTAAGGTTCACTAAAAACCCTTTTAAATGGAAGTAATAAAGGAAACCAAAGACATCTCTGGAAGTTTTTATGAGCTGAACTGAAGCACACTCATACAAATCTAAAACTTCTGACAAAGAAAACATAAGCATGACAGGTTACCTGGTTGCAAAATTTAGCATCCACCTCCCTTCCATAGGACTTCAGGCTAAGGTTTCCACCCATGGCATGTCTGTTAAGTTTTTAAACAAGCTTAAGAAAGTATTTCCTAGAATGAAGGGCTATTTCCCTGTGCCTAAGAGAATATAGGTACAATCTGAACTGCAGAATGCAGGAAGGAACACACGGGAGAAAGAGAAAAGAATCATTTGATGAACTGAAAAGTCCTTTATGCAACTTCCTCCCCATTATAATAAATATTTTAATTAGGAAGACATAAAGCTTGTATTCACCTTGAGAGTAAGGGGGGCAAAATGAACAGATTGGCAATCACTGAGCTGCAGGAATTATTAATACATGATAAGCCGCTATTAAAAATCAGTGAAACAAGAGGTGTACCTTCTACAGATTTCTTTCATCCTCAAAAACAACTTCATAGGCTGGGTGCATAGTTTTTTTCTTTAAAATCAATATAAGCGGAAATCTCCTTTCCTCTATTTCATGTGTAGAACTTCACAAAAGCAGAAGAGCTTTCATTTTTCCCAGAGCGTGATTTTGTTGTCCCTGGAATGCTCATAACATTTAACTCCCAGTTCATAAACAGTAAACACTAGTTTGAATTTTTACAAATGCTAAGTGATTTTAATCAGTCCTACAGCCCCTGACCTTTACTGTGTCAGTTGCTGCAAGGTGGGTTTGTCCTTTGTGTGGTTTTCCCCACCTCTACAGATTCGAACTTGAAACACATTTCTCCTGCAAACTGCAGCCTACCCACAATCATAAACAAATTACACTTTCTGTGTCAACATTTGAAACCAAGTCACTAAATCATAGCGTGCTGGGATGGAATTGCTGCCCCTATCATCTACCACTTACTGCTATCAAAGCATGTAACCGGATTAGTGGGGAAACAGCTGTATTACTCATACATTTGAGCTCTTTCAAACAGCAGGTTTTCTTTCTGCAACAAAGCACAGCACTTCAGATAAGAAAAATGCAAATCCCAGAGGAAATCATGACATATTAACCCCTGGCAATCTTTACATGATTTAATAGTTTGTTCAACCTCTTTTCACTGGCAATAAACGCAAGAGCTACATTAAATTAGGAGATCTAATATATTTTAACACATCCACTTTCAAGCTTTTTGTTCCCCAGGATTTCTCCACATACCAGGCACGGTTCATTGAATCATCTGTCACTTTCTGGAAGTGATTGGCATGAGCTTAAATCTGTGTCTCTCAGTTGTGGGCATGAATCATCATACATATGGGTTTTGTGGGACAACATCTTGGCAAAGGTTAGCGGTAAAACAGCTCTCTTAGTTAACTCAAAACCTCATTACTAAACACTCCACGGCTATTAAAGCTAACAAGCCATAAAACAACTGTTGCTTTCTTGGCCAGAAGAAAAACTGTAGATAAGTTCTGGCTATTGCTAATATTCACATATTCATCTGCTAATATTGCATTGACTGAACATTTTCACCCAGGTGTCTGGACTTTTTAATTAGCAAATAGTGTCTAGTATGAGGATTTCTCAGGAGAAAATGTCATAGAATCATAGAATCTTTTCAATTAGAAGAGACCCTCAGGGTCATCGAGTCCAGCCATAACCTGTCTCTAGCACTAAACCACATCCTTAAGAACCTTGTCTAAACACCTTTTAAACCCCTTCAGGGATGGTGACTCCACCACTGCCCTGGGCAGCCTGTTCCAATTCCTGACAACCCTTTCCATGAAGAATTTTTTCCTAATACCCAATCTAAACCTCTCCTGGCACAACTTGAGGCCATTTCTTCTTGTCCTTTAGTAATAACATGAAATATGTTGAATAAATGTAAATTTATTTCAGCTAGAACAAATTATTTAAGTTGATATTTTGTTGTTTGGATTAAGAAAGCACTGGAGTTTGACTCAGACATGCCTTCTCTGTTATAGAATATTCCGTGATGAATAGTTATGATACTTTGTGTATCACCATCTCTCCATATGATCCTCAAATCATTTAGAAAAAAGAAAAATGAGATTATTTTAAAATTAGATAAGAATTAATGAGCTGCTTTTTAATACAGTACATAAACCTAATAAATCGTCAAGCTTTTCACCAAAGTTATACAAGGAAGAATAAGTAGGAAAAAAGAAAGCAGTAAAACGAAGAATTTAAAATTTGAATAAAGATGAGATCTCAGACCTTCTAAGAAATCCTCCTAAACGAAAGTGATATATGTAATCTTCAAAGATCTAACTGATTGATCAGAATAATAATAATCATCATCATTCTGATGTATTATGTTTTACATCAAGTGTGATAACATATCTCCTCCTTAAGCAGTATCACCTCTGGTGCTTAACTTCAGTTTGAGGAAAAAAATCCTAAAAAAACTCCCTAAACTTCTATGTTCACTCCTCTTACTTAAAGAATGCCTTGTAGTAGTAGAGCCATTTGTTTCCTATCTATAGCATATGATTCCCTTTCTGTTAGAGGAATCAAATACCAGAACACGTCTCCCACAACTCCAATTATGTAAGGCAGTTGAACACATAAAAACCACAGCTTATACAAGTCAGTCAAACACTGAAAGAATCTAATATGGACTTTTGAATTATAAGTGCACAACACCAAATAGCACTTCGTAAACATTTCAAAATGCATTAGACAATGATGTACATTTCTGCAAGTGTTGCCCTCATCTGAGGATGAGCACAGCACGACCAGAACCTCCTCTTCAGTTCTGCAGTCGAATATCTGATGTGTGCCTCTGAAGGTCACTCCAAGAAGAAAGGTCCTCACATATTGTAAGTTACAAACCACTGGGAGAAAGCACTGTAGAAAATATTTAGAGATTTCTAGTCCCTTTTCAAGACAAATCTCAAACTCGGGGCCTCGCTAAAATGTCACTGAACCTTGGCTAATAAAATACCCTGAACCCAAAGAAGGCTTAGCATTAATATACACTATTTCTGGGCAGCTGGGAGTAAATGAAGGAAAGAGTTTGGAAAGCTGTGTATGTCAGGAGGTAGTGGGGTCCCGGATCTTCCAATAGCAAAAGCTGGCACAGCTCCATTCAATGCAGTAATCAATTTCCAGCAGTTTAGGATTATGTATATGTATTTTTTTTTTAATCAGTGAACCTAACAACAAGATTTCAGTTCTTTAATGTCATTACAGGGAAGCTTATTTCCTTTAATAATAGGATTAAAAAATAGTTTATTTTCGCTGCAGTTTAGACTAAAGAAAATGGTTTAATCCACTATTAAAAATTTTAACAAAGGAAGTGCCATTGCAAATAAAGGCTTCTTTCTACTACTTGGAGAAAGGTCTAGTTAGGCTGACAGCAAACGATGAAGCAATAAGTGGTGTTCAAAGAGATTTCTGATAGTGATATTTCAGGTCTTTCTCCCTGCAGGCTAGCTACAACACATCTGCAGAAGTTGAAAATTGCCTCCAAAATCATTCCAGAGTTACTCACCATACAGGCTGTCTCTTGTCATTAAGAGTATGTCAACGTTCCCATCCTAAATCCTTAAAATCAAAGCTCTACAGTTCAACAGCTTAATAAAAAACAAAAAAGCCTGGCCTAAGGCTAGAGCATGACATCTGAAGTATCAGCCGGAAAACTGAAAGTTGCCTATACAATCTTCTCCTTGCCCAAATCTATTTTATTTAGCCTTCAGCTTTCTTGAAAACCAGGAATTTGCACTTTAAATTCCAGGCAATTATTAGAAAGAACGAGATAGCATTTAAGAAAAAAAAAAATCAAAACAAAACCCAACCAACCAAAAAACCACAACCCACTACTTAAAAGAACTATTAAAAACTCTATTTTGTAGAAACAGGCGTTTTAAGTCTGGTAGCAAAACTTGAAGTGCAGTAATTATAGGCAGTACTCAATTTTCAGGTCGTGGTCTGAAAGATCTCAGCTGCCAGCTCTGAAAAAGCCACTATCACCTTCATTCAAAAATCCTTATAATTCTGCCCTCCTAACAATTCTCTGACCTACATATCACATGTGCTATCTCTGTACATATAAATTATGCACATTTTGGAATTCTTCCATTGATTCTTCATTTTATTATCTTACTTATTACAGGAAAAAAATGCTTTCTTGACCATCAACTTGCTAACTGTAGAACTCAGCAACAGCTCTTCAGCGGTCAGAAGTACGGCTGTACATCTGTCGTGATACATCGATTAACACAAGCAACCCAAGTATCTGCTTTGTGGAAGAAGGAGCTCCCTTATCTCTCTGTATCATTTTATCTCATACCACCGTACAAAATCTGGGAATCACCAATTATTTCAAGAGAATTTGCATATACCAGTCAAACAGAAGATGCGTTACACAAACTGGAATAATGTATTGGAAAGGAGAATTTGGCTACAAAGATATTTGTTTAAATGATTTTTACCTTTCACTCAAATGTTCAGATAGCAGCAAATCTATGACTTCCATTATACTTTGCAAGAAAATATTTGGCCAAAGGTGGTATTTTGCAACATTTTAAGTCTCTTAGCAGCTTAACATTGAAGTATCTCATATGTGGCATTGAAAATAGTTTGCTTATGGCTTTGTTGACGATGTAAATTTTATGGAAAGAATAGATACTCACTGAAACTACATTGACAAAGTCATCGTCGGACAAGGTCTCTAACATCTCAATGACTGAGGTGCGTATCAGCTTCAATGTCAATCCACTGACACTCCCGCTCCTAAGAGAAATACACAGCATAACAGAGAAGTTGAACTGAACAAATTTTATTCAAAACGTACAAAGAAAACACTGAACACCAACCAGCACTCTCACACTAAAATTTTCAATAGTTCTCCTAAATTCTCCAGCTCACTATTAGTGTTATTACAACATTATAATAAAAATTTAGGTCCAAAACTGACATTCAAAGCCCCAGCCCTGTGGCTTAGGTGAAGTCATAGCGGTACATCATATTCTCATTTTCATTTCAAGGAATCTGAGAGGGTTTACCGCCTTCAACCGCTGCATTGTCAAAACCTTTTATACTCTTACACATAGATTTACAGCTTTAGATTTTCAGATATCCAAATGACAACTTTCCTGATTGAAGGCAAAGCCTAAGCTGAAGTGCAGAAATAACAAGAGCTGATAAAATTTGCTGCTGATATAAATCACTTCACCAAATTTAGAAGCATTAAATGCAAATTCTCTTACTGAGACTTCTTTTCAGCATTAAGCAATCTGTTTGACACATCAGAATCAACGCTTCCTTCAGTCCCTCAACATTAAAGAAAGAAAACCTTGCTAAGGAAAATAGTTTTTTATTAATTTATTTGCTGACTTTCTAGTAATATTTTATAGCAACCAAACTTGACAATTTTTAAATATGTGTGGTAAAACATGTAAGTCTGCATAGAGCCTCATCTTTCAGGATCATAAAATCATGATTAAATCTACCATAATGCTTCTATATATTTGGGTTCAGGTTGTGTTTTATAACAAATCTTGCCATGCACGTGAGAAATTTTCAATTGATTACTTCAAAAATTAAGATGCTTAAAGCAGAATAATATTACAGTGATTAAAAACCACTTCCTTGTGCTTAGTTGAAATAACTTACAGGTTTGGTTTGCACTTTTTGGAACTGCTTTTTCCTCTGTATTTATTTTGTTCATGCCAAGATTTTCAATACTTACATATAAGGACTTCTTTATTCTCTCCCTTTTTCAGCATATAGATTTGTTCAACATATCTAAGTAATTTTATCTCTCTAATATCAATATCTAGGCATTAAACACTTACGCATCAACTAAAATAAGCATGTCTTTGGGAGATGCAGCTCCTTGGATATACCTGAAATAAATGAAGAGTATGGATGACACAAATTCAAAAACACATTTGTTACATGTGGTGGAAGACACTTGGAGATCTCCAAATCTAGCTGAACCAACAAAATCCTCCTGTTGTAGCTAGTAGAAACCCGTGTGCTATAGTTTTCTCTCTTGCTGTGCCTTCTAATTAAACCCAAGTCTAAACCACATTAGGAAAGCCTGGAAGTCAGACATACTGATCCAAATTCACTATTTTTAGATGTTGATAATAGAAAAACATGAGTGCTATTTCAGAACTAAAGACTAAATGACAGAAGAATCATTACATCAGCCTAGCTGAAGGAAAAATACTTCATTCTTGGAAAAAATGTACGCAACTAGTATGAATCCAAGTATCAACATGTATTACAGAAAAAAATAATGAAAAACAATCCTACTGTTTTCTGTTCTTCTACCAGTGTAGTGATTTTTTTACTGTCTAAACCCTGAGACATATGCAAAAATCTGGAAGAATGGCTAAGTTTAATAATACAAATTGCGTTTGATTTTGGAACAAAATTAAAATTTTTAATTGTCTTATACTTATTTGATAGTTACTCTCCTACAAAAAGGTCCATGTAATGCAGCACTATGATGTTCTGTAGTAGATACTGCATAACAAATAGCATGATTTGAATATTGTTTATTCAGGAGAATTAACTGATTTTATAAAAACACAACAGCAGTATCTAAAAGTAAGGACTATTAGATATAAATAATCAGAAAAAAATGTCTTCACAGTCATATCCAGAAAGTGATGTATAGAAATCAGTTCCTTAAAGAAAGCTTACCATGGTCTCCTGCGAACGTCATACAGATCTATTTTGTTTGGAGTTCGACTTTTATCTACCCATGGGGAAGCTAAAAAACAAACAAAGACAAAACAAACAAATAAACAAAAAACCACCTTTCTCTTAAGCATTTTAAACACAACATTATAAAGAATCACTAGCAGAGACTTCGTACTATATAAATGTCAACATTTGATAAGATTTGATGATAAGATGATGATGATGATGGTAAGATTTGATGATAAGATGATAAGATTTGATTAGATTTTATTAGAAAAGTCTGTATTTTATCTGTTTTTGAAATACCTACATACTCCTATATATGAAAACATACAATATAATGCAATACAAATATATATATACAAAGATCTTAAAGGGCCAAATTGTGCTGGAGAAACAGTTACTGACTATAGTACACCACTGAATGCAATGGAACCAGAATTTGAACCAAAGTACCTTAGAATATGAAATAACTTTTGGACGAGAAAGTACTTCATTTCAAAACCAGTTATAATTTAATTTGTGTTGTATACAATTACACTGTACTGATGCAAAGCTCAGTTGTGCATCTAAAAAACTATTCACTGGCTCAAGAGAGCTTTGCTTAAAACTGCAAATTAGAAAAGTACCATGAAAGTATCACATTTTCTGGAAATAAAATGAGATGGATATGTTAGTGTCTCTGTAAAGAAAATGCTAAGATTAATAACCTTTTGCAAGCGTTTAATCTAAGCTTTGCAATAATTTTAAGCAAGGGTAGGCATTTTTTCGTTACTGAAAAACAAAATGAGACTTTCAAAACCATTTGACAGCGTAACGAACACAAATAAAAATGTGAAAAGTTAAATGAAATGAAATAATGTTCTGCAATTTGTTCTCTCACTGTATGCCAACAGCATTGGGAGAGCTATTTCCTACCGTTAATCATTTTTCTGTCTAAGAAATACAGAAAGCTATAGGCAGATCCAGGATTCTTCCTGAAAAAGCATTAATCTAAGACAAATGGGAAAAATTCTGGTATCTCTATCCATGAATAGAAAAGAAGCCAACAGCTGAGAGCAGCTGCCTATTTTTGATTTTACTAAACAATCTCTTTCCTAAGTGACCATAACCTGAGTCGGCACATCCGTTACCAGAACATTTAAACAGAGCATGACCCACAAGACATTTATCAGTGTACGTTTATCAGTATACATTTGTCAGCCACAGAAAACACTGCTCACTGTTGTGTACCACAAGAACCTCAAACTTGATATTGCCTATAGTCTCAGACCAGACCTCCTTTGTGAACTAAATGGATGAGGGTCTTTGAAATTTCCACAGATGAAAGGATAAAACCTTTGAGACTTGTCAACGTTGCTAGTAACTTAAGTATCATTACTTAGGTATACACAGGTTAAACTCACCAGTATTTTACGAGCCTGAAGCCACAGTTAGCACATGTTCAACCATGGACTTCTTGTGTCCTTCCAGACTAATTTATCTATTTGATTTCTATCTGAAAATCTGCATTCCATGTACTCATTTCAGGTTGCATTAAGAGTATTTTAGGTAAAATTGCAAATATAAATCAGGATACAGACCAACACTGCTATATCTTAACTCAATCTTTTAGGCTTTCCATTAACACCTAATAAACGTTATGTCCTACCAAATCTGCCCCTCTTAATCAACCCATTTCTTGGACAGACTTCATAAATAGACAATTACCTGAATGTACCTGTCTGGATTTATTTTAAAACAACAGATAAAATGTAATTTACACGATTAGTGTGACAACAGTTTTCTGTAATCTCAACTAAGAAGTGAATTAAAACTTTTTTTGTTTTCAAATTATATTTTTTCATATAAAAGATATATCTGCCTCCTTAACTACATTCTCTAAAGCAAATGGATGGTGATTTAAAGAGAATTCAGAAGCAGGAGCTAAAGAAGAGTGTTTCTATTATAACATCAACATGTTTTGCTAGAACAGTGGATACTCACATAGTCATCAATAAAAATTAATGCATTTTCTAAAGGTTCACAAAATAACAGACTAGCTCCTTAACTAACATAAATCGTCTACCAAAAACCATCACATGAAGGTTTAGCTATAATTTATATGATATCACAACCTTCAAGAAGATGGCAGTGTAATTTAATTCACATATTATTTTGAAGTATAATCTAACTTTTCTAAATTCTGAACTAAAATTTACAGAAATGCATTAAGATTACATTCTATGTAACAGAAAACAATAATTCAGCTACATTTTTTCTGCAAAATCTGAGAGCTACAATATGTATTAATATAACACCACCTGACAGGGAGGCACATCATTTTATGAGGTCAATACCAGTCACCCAGACTGTACGTACTTCAGGATCAGGTCCTTTAGACCAAATCTACTGTGACGAATTTCTCAGAAACATGAAGTGGCAAAAATAAGTGTTGACTTAAAATTGTGAGCAAACACAGAGTAACAAAATGTGAAATGTGTGAAACTTTCCGTAATATTTCCAAAAGCACAAAAAATCTCTGTATAACAAAAGCTGGTGTTGGTGGGGTTTTTTGTTTGTGGTTTTTTGGTGTTTTGTTTTTGTTTTGTTGTGGGGGTTTTTTGTTGTTTTTGGTTTTTTGTTTGTTTTGGTTTTGTTAGGTTTTGGTTTGTTTTTTTCCTCGCCTTTCTCTTTATGGACAGAATGTTTCTGGTTGAAATAGAGTGAAAGAAAGGATCTGAAGACAAGTCTTTCCAAATTGCTGTTCAGAGAAAATCCTTCTGTTAAGGCTTGAGCAACTAAGCCTTGCGCTCAGCTCTACCATAGTTTTTCAGTAATTTCCTGGATTGCAACGAAGTTCAAACTCTCCCTTTCTGGCTATCTTTATATTGATAATTTAAACCACACAGCTGTAGGGAAGATATTTGCCAGAATTAAATCATGAACTATTTGAACCTTCCAGTCGTGCTTTTAGATCATAAAACAAACTGTGAATAAACCACTCAGCACACTACTCACAGCCTATCTATTCCTTTGAAGACGACTGTGAATGATAACAGAGTTTTCCGTTTGGGGAGATATTCTGAGTGCTGAAGACAACAGCTAAATTCTGCAATTTCTTTTGCACTAGCCCGACCCTTTCAGCACATCCAGTCCTGGAAAGAGTGTCAGCAGCTTCAGAGAAATCTGGAGAAGGTCTTTAAAAACATTGTTTCTTACCATGCCTTTAAACCAGCACTTTCTGTGCCACACATAAATAAGTTTCTTTTTCCTAATTAACGTATTACCTTCTTTTGAGACAAATACAACAAGCATCGGCATGTTTAAGTTTCCACTTGAGGAAAACTTTCTGGATCTACATTGAGACTGAAAAATTTTTTGTCAGATATTAGTGGGGGATGGAACATACAAACACTAAGAAATTCACATTTACTGGAAGAACTAGTTCTATTGATTTTTATGATGTTTTCTACAGCAGTAAACATAATCTGTCAGTAAGTCTCTGCATGGCTAAACATAATTAAGGACTCAGCACTTAGTATCTGAAACCTCATTCACACCAAAGTAGTGCTGAATTCCCTCTTCAAGAATTAACATGACTAAATTACTCATTCATTCTCAGCTCTCCGAGTTAACACATGTAATTTTAGATGGCTTTCAATGGTCTCAAATCTATTCACCAGTTTTGGAATTGTTCTGACTATTTAAGGATCTTACTGAAATTGCTGCTACTAGAAAACTGAAGTTCCCTTAGGATGCTTGATTTCCAATTATTTAATTTTAATTTACCCTGATTCCAACTAAAAAAAAAAAAAAAAAGAAATTAAATATATGATAAATGCTCTCTATGAAAAGAAAATATAATTATGCATTTATAATTATATAGGAACTAATTAGAAAGGATGAAGACCACTGAAAAAGACAAGTACTACACCTTGGTCCATATACAGAACATGCTATAAAGCCATTTGGGGAAACTGGCTTCCATCTTACTGAGAAAAGCCTTTATACGGCTTAAGATGAAAGCAAAAATGAAGTGCACAAAAAGATGATCACACGTTTTCCTAAAAAAGTAAAATGGAATATCGAGGATTTTTAGAGTTACAGTTTCATTTATGTAATCTATTATTTAAAACATGCATTTTAATCAGATGTCTTGGAACTTGGCTCGCCCAATGTATTTAAGACATCAGCCTCACCACGTTTCATTGTTGTACACTAATATCTTTGAACTATGCCAACGCTACACAGTCTCTGTTGCATACATCAGGCTTTAGTCATGTTCTTTTTTGATTATTTTCTTGTCTGGCATATGGTCAGATTTGATATTTTATACATTATTCATTGGATTCTATATCCCTCCCACTTCTGCTGTTTGCGTTATGGAGATACAGGCCTGGCTATGTTTTAATCAAGAATGAGGCATGCTCTTCTGTAATTTCTGTGCATATAGGGTGGAAATCCTCAGGTTTGTTGATTACACACAAATTCAATTCATACAGTACAGAGGTTGTCATAAGGTAAAGCCTAAATGAAAGTATTCCTCAGGAAAGGGCTATATTTGCCCATTTTAATTCATGAGATGACTCCAAAGGCCTTCCTGAAAGTCCAGCTGGATGGGACATCAGTGACACCTGCCCTGCTGCACTGGCGTGTTGTGCATGTACAAGGAATAGAGAGGCACAGATGAATTATTAAACAGCTTTACATACCTGTAACACATTCGGAGAACGAGACTAAAATCTGATACTGAGACAGGTTTAAAAAAAAGCCAATTATCACATCTCAGCAGCATCTTATTCTGACTCAAATTGCATACCTTTCCATCTTGGAGGGTTACTAGTTAATGAGCCTCAATGTAGCATTTACACGGGTAGGCAAACAAATATTTGTTAAAGTTGAATTTTACTTTGCTATCTCTCAAATATTCATATGCATATTAAAAACATCCATAAACACAGACTATTCAATTCCCTGTGCCAGATTCAGAAAAGTCTCCCTCAGATGGAACAAAGGTGTAATATACAGCTTATGCTTTGCCTTTAGTTTCATTTTGTGTTTCTTATTGCTTGATAATAAGATTTAAGCTAGATTTTAGTGGTGGACTTGGCAGTGTTAGGTTTACAGTTGGATACAGTTGATGATCGAAGGTCTTTTCCAACTCAAATGGTTCTATGAAAACTGCATTCAGGTACGTGGCAGCCCACACTAGTTCGGAAACGTGCCATTCTTTAGCCCACTGCTCAGAAAGAAGTCATATGAAGTTTGCTGTGGCAGCAGCACCTCTGCAGAATTACTCAGTTATTCTTCAGTAAAAAGGTGAAAAGTGATGAGACACGGTAGTTAAAAATAATAAATAGCTGTAACTTTAATAATCCCTGGCATTAATCATCATAAAGTGTTTTGCACCACTATACTTGAAAGTCAAGATATTTTTTATCAGAATGATGCCTTGGATTAATTACTGATTAGCACTATTCCCCCCAAGACAGAGATTGTTCCTGGCCAATTACCTTTTACTAGAGAACATGTTCAGCAAAGACTAAATGCAGACACTTCTTAACCACTTTATTCAAATAATGACTTAAAATTGCCAATAATTCTCTTCACATAACATCTATCTAATATTGACAGCTCTGTGCAATGTCCTCTGTCTCTTTTATAGCGCCATCACCACACAGAAAAAAGGAGTATAATAATCTCACAGAGTATTTTTTCAACGTGTCTTACTTACGTGGTTATGGGCAATACTGAACTCAGTTTCATCTCAAATCAGTTCAGCAATGAGTTTTATATGGGAACAGCCCATATGTAAACAAATCTATTGCTTTATTGATCCCAACATGTCAAAAGAAATGAAAGTGGATTGAACCTGTAACACATACTGCAGTCTGTGACTTAGAATTAACCTGACCCTGTGTTATCCCAGTTCAGAGGCACGTATTTCTGCTTCTGCATGTATAAACTGAATTTCTTCCTCAATAAACGTGTTGCTCATATTGGTTTCATCCGGACTAACTAGCATCCCCTCCAAGGGGGCTGGGGTATCCTTAGAGCTTGAGGAGAAGAAGTACAGAAGGCACATGATGGTTTGGGTGCGTTAGGGTTTTTTTGTTTGTTTTTCCTCCTGGAAAAGCAAATTCAGGAGATTTCAATTTGATATCAAAAACAAATGGTAGGATACCAGCGTGAAGGTATCATCGGCTGCTGGCTGCAATTTCATTAACTCACTAGAAGTTACACATTATCCTGCAACTGGGTGGATCCGCTTGCACAACTACAACAGTCAGCATATCAGTTTTAAAAAACGAGCCACGATTAAACATATTGTAGGATTTTCCATATCATGAGTATGGTCAAATCCAAATCATGTCGGCCCATGTCCTATCCTCCCAGATTTAAACAACAACAACAAAGTGAACAACACTCAAAGAGATTTATTTCAATATAAAATTCAAACCATCCAACTTACACAGTAATTGTACTAATTTATAATTTTTAAGCTGCATTACTGGGAAAATATTTTGGATTTTTTTTTTTTTTTTTACTCTAAAGGCTCCTATAAATGTTGAGTTGCTAACAGTAACTCACATCTATAAAATATAAAACCTTTTGCAAGAAAAAAAAGAAAAGGTGAAGTTCTTAGCTTTTCAAGGCTTTTGATTCATTTTGTATGGATTTTTTAGGCTTTCTAGTCTCTTAGTATCTGCTTCAGTAATGAGTTTCTTTGCAGAGTTCAATATCACGGCTGCACACTATTGCTTGCCATTAGTAGTTAACACAAGAGCAGCTGTGCACAGCAAGTCCATCATTTGGAGACATACCATTTTATTTTATTAGAAATTGATTTTTAAAGCTCTTCCATTATTAATTTGTCTAAGCAGGGAATGCTCCAATAGCTGAGGGAGATCTGTTTCACTGACATCTGGAAAAACTTTAGAGTTTTGTTTTGTTTTAATGAAAGAGAAGAGGTAATGCTAGGTCTTCTCTATCCATATTCTCAATCTAAGAACTTTAAGACTTTAGGGACAAAACTATTTTTCTGGATAATTGGTGCAGCAGCATTATTTTTCTTTACCTGGGAACTTCTCCATTTAGCACCTTGTAAGCCCTAATTACGAAGGAATATCCTAATAAAATACTAGCATGAGCAATGTAAACAGACTTTAATTAAAGTTCCCGTCATATTGTACTTATTTATTATACAGTTAAATAAAGTAAGACTAGATACGCGGTTAATGTACAGTAAAAAAGGGAAATAATACCACAATTCTTATTGCTTAACCCTTCAGCACTGACATTACAAAGATCCTGAGAAGATTATCTCACTTTGCAGATCAGGTTTTTTACTAAACATTAATCTAAATCAAGAGTGTGTTTTCGTATGAGTAATCCTTTGCAGCCAAACTTTCCTAAGTGTGTTTATTGCTATAACTAGAAAGCATCCTATATCATATTGAACTGCAAATGAATGTCTGTTGTCTGCAGTCCAGAACAAAATTCATCTTTTACTAAGGATATTAGCCTTACACACACACAAAAACCAACCAAACAAAAAAGTGGTGATATCAGGCAAAAGGCACATAAACAAAAAGTTTAAATTTGTTTAATTAGTGATTGCTACAGTGAAAATAATATGCTTCACATTGCAATATTTTAATGAAACATTGATTAACATTTACAATTCTCATTACCTCTATAATTAAGAAGGGTTCCAGGATTAAAAGAGGAACTGGTTGGTTTATACCCACACTTCCAAGTAGCCTGCCAAAAATTTGATATTAAATTTTTCTTTCAGACAGCTGCTTTCTAAAACCTGGTGGTAAAATTAGCTAGGTAGATGCCTCACAAAGTGCAAGTAACTTAATTAAAATAGTGTGATATGGCTTGACAGGTATTAAACTATTTTTGTATAACTTATTTGCCTACTGCTCTGTAGTTAATTATAAACTAAATCTGCAGTATGATCTATATTAAAGTACCTTTCTGTCTACATGGAGTCAACAAAGCTCTGCATGTCCAAGTCCACAGGGAATGGATTCAAGATTTTTTTATTTAATATGTTTGTATCTGTAATATATATATAAAAATATATGTGCTTATTTATATATTTTGTNGGTTATGGTTGGACTTGATGATCCTGAGGGTCTCCTCCAACTGAAATGATTCTATGATTCTACAGCGTGCATAATTAAATAAAGAAAATATTTTCAAACTCCTGCCAGCAAAGAAAAATAAATTTGGAAAAAATATTATAAAAATAAACCCCAAACCTACCCTACATTACGGATTCTAGGGGGACCTGCTTGAGCAGGAGGGTTGGTCCAGGTGACTTCCAGAGGTTCCTTCCAGCCTCAGTCATTCAGTGATTATTGTCACTTATTCTTACCTTTTAAGAAGGTATCAGATATTCTGGTTTAGATAGTCCGTATCTGGTGAATGAGATACATCCTTCCAGAATATTCATCCATTTCAAGTGTCTATTTGGAGTATCTTATCCTCTGAGGATAACCATATTTCACGTATTCTTTTAAAGCATTCCAGAAATTAAAGTTTTGGATATTAAAATACTATATTGTGATATTTGCAATTTTAGGTGTACTGTTTTGAAAAATTTGTCTTTCAGAATTCCAAAATGCAAAATTTCGGGAGGGTTTGCTTAAAAACAAACAAAAAGCCTGAGCTTGCTTTCACAATAGTGGTGAAACCTGAGTCTTATTCTTGAGTTATACATAAATAATTGAAAACTGTTGCCTTGCAGGACAAAAGCTGGAAACTTGCAGAAATATTTTTAAATCTGGTAGATTTTGTAAAGGAACTAGAAACTGTAAACATGCATTCAAGAAAACTGAGCCCTCAGAGAAAAACAAGAAGGGAAGAAGCTATTTACATGCCCAGTCCTATCTTGCCTTCTACAAACAACTCAGCTAAAATTCTGTTTGCAAACCAAACAATAAGAACCTGGAAGCATTTTCTCTTACAAGTTATATGTGGGAGATGTTTGGAAAAGCTGACTCTGATTTTCTGTCGAAAGGAAGAAAAGAAGCTGTAACTAATTCCCCAAAACGCCACCATATGAATTGAGATTTCTTTTTTTCTGAGATGACCCATGACCACCTCTGAGCAGAGGCTGCACAGCGGGGCAGGGGAAGGACCTCAAGGTCCCTGTGGCTGCAGGTCAGACAGGATGAGACACAAAACGGTGTCATGTCTAACACGACACAACACATATTCACTACGTGCCTTTCTGTCTGGGTCTGGCTTTTCTGGTCAGGCCTGTCAATGAAAACAAAATAACTGAAATTCTGATTTCAATTGGATTCTGGCATATATATTTAAGACTGTTCGTATTTTTACCCTCCCTCCCCTTTTTTTTTTAATTCCCAGATTTCAATGTGGCTTGAATTTAATTTTACTGAATTGGATCTCAGCCATCACGTTATCTTCTTGATATGGAAATTAAGTTTAGTACCAATAACTTAAACAACAGAAATCCCTCCCCTGTAGCTTCATGAGAATGTTTAATTTACCTTCGTATCGGTCACAAAAGATTCTGTACGTATTGCTTACAAGGCTAAGTCTATGAGCAAAAACACCTCTTGTAATGACATGCTTTTTACATGAAGCCTGAGGCATTACAGTTGGCTGTGAAAAAACTCACTTAAAAAGTCTGAGCCATTTGATTTCAATCAATTGACAATGTCACCAGTCAGCCTATTAAAAGTTAACTATTGTTAAGAATTATTAAATGTCAAAAAAAAAAAAGCTCAAAAACTATCCAAATTTTAGGCAACCGTACATTGTATATTAAACCCGTACCATTCCACATTTTAATGTGTTATTAGTAGGTCTGTGTTCACGACAGATGAAACAGCCAATTGTAACTTGAATAGAAAATTTTCATCATGCAGAATCCAAAGTACTTGCAACCTAACTTCATCACATCCAGCAAAATAATTTTCAGAAAGTTTGCAAACAACCAGTGCATGGTGTGTGTCTGATTTTTCCACTGATGGGTGAACACAGACAGAAAACATATGGAGTCTTCTTTTCATCCTCAGTCAGTAAGCCAACAAATGCAATTTCATTTCTGAGCAGAAAGAAAATGTCTGGTGCTACTTTGTGTCAGCAAACATTGTTTCCCCTTTGAGCAGGAGGGAAAAGTAGAACAGATTAAGGAATAAATTGTAGCCTCACCAAATATTTTATTTCTGAAGAAATAAAGAAAAAGTTAGTTATTTATTTATTCTTCTGAGCTCTTTTATTAAACTACTGTTTACTTACTCTGGTGCTGTTCCGAGCTCATAGAATAACTAAGAGAGATCTCAAAATTGCTCTTGGCATCTTCATATCAAAATGGATGGTTGCCAGCACAGTTACAGAGCACAGCATTTCTCTTCACAAATGTGCTGCCATTGAAACTAATGAAAATGTTGATGCTAAGTACCCTCACTAATCTTTAAAATTATTTTAGGCAAGACATACTTTCTTAAATAATTTAAAGAAGTTCAGTATGAGGAGACTTACGTTGACTCTAAATCAAGCTGATTAAAATCCTAGGTGAAAGAGATGATAAAATAGGTTTGAGAACTACGCAGGTATCCTGTATCTTTGGCTGTTCTATTTCTTTCTTAATGTTTGAGAATGAGAGCTGAACTGAGTATATTCTAGACAAAAAATAGTTAATAAACAAAATTAAGCAAGTGATGTATTTCTCTATAAAAGAGAAGTTGACCTCAGTCTCTAATGTTTCTACTGGAGCATCCTGTAAGGTAAACATAGAACGTGGCTGTACAGTTCCCTTTTACGCCTGGCACTGGTTCTGCTGTCACTGCAAACACCAAGACACGTGTGTGTATGTCTATGTTTCTAATACTTATCTTTCTTGCACATCTGTCTGTCCATCTACAGAAATATCTTCCTAAATCTGGCTTATCTTCCTCTTCAAAACAAAACCAAGGGTAACATCACAGGGGATGTAATTTTTCTCTCAGTAAAAATGACATTTTGACTAAGGAACATTTGATAGATTAATTATGTCACAACATTAAAGTAAGTGAATAATTTGGTACTATTACTTCCTCTACCTGATGCTGTTAAGTATTTTCATAAAATACAGTTTCCTATTCTTATTCTACTGCATCTAAATATTATTGTATCAAAGCCTAATATTACTTATTATAGTGTATAAAGAAGAAGGTCTGAGGAAAGGAACTGGTCTGAATGCCATATGTCTCAACCTAAGGTTATAGCCAGAACGAAGCTGTCTCGTCCTCTTGACAGAGACAAGGGAACACAAACGTAGCAAAGAAGCAGAGAAAGCACAGATGAAAATGATATGAAATAATATGTGAGATATTAGAGAAGTGAACCACAGTACCAAAACCAGGATATATGTAGGAAACAAGGAGATATATGTAAACAAAAATAATCCTGTATTTCACACGTACTTTCCACCTACACAGTCGCTTATAGAAAGATCCCTTCATGCTGCTGGTCATTATAGTGACAAGGTCAGCCTGAGAGCCTACTTAGGACAGAAATGATGTACCATCTAGCCCATTACTCAAAGCAGTGAGATACCATCAGATAAAAACATTAGTTCAAGAAACCTGTGATTGAAGACACCCTCTACAGCTTAGAGGTACCAAAGATTGAGTGGATTTATCTCGGCTATTAATGAGCAGAATTACCTATGCATGTTAATTCTAGCTTTGATACTTCCCAATTCTTTTACAAATATCAATACTATGGAGAAATTAATCACTTTGAAGTAGGCTTACCTAAGGCAAATTGAATCATTTCAGTTGGAAGAGACCCTCAAGATCATCAAGTTCAACCATAACCTAAATGTAGCACTAAACTGTGTCCCTAAGAACCTCATCTATGCACCTTTTAAAGGCTTTCAGGGATGATGACTCCACCACCTCCCTGGACAGCCTGTTCCAGTGCTTTATAACCCTCTCTGTGAATAATTTTTTCCTAATATCCCATCTGAACCCTCAGTGGTGCAACCTGAGACCATTTCTTCTTGTTCTATCACTTGCTACTTGGGAGAAGAGACAAACACCCTCCATGCTACAACCTCTACAGCTGCTCCTCATAAGACTTGTGCTCCAGGCCCCTCACCAGCTTCGTCACCCTTCTCTGAACTTCCTCTAATACCTCGGTGTCTTACCTATAATGAGGGCCCCAAAACTGAACACAGTATTCAAGGTGGGGCCTCACCAGCACTGAGTACAGTGGCACAATCACTTCTCTGGTCCTGCTGGCCATACTATTCCTGATACAAGCCAGGATGCTGTTAACCTTTTTGGCTACCTGGGCACACTACTGGCTCATATTCAGTTGCTGTTGACCAACACCCCCAGATCCCTCTCTGCCAGGCAGCTTTCCAGCCACTCTTCGAGTCTGTAGCGCTGCCTGGAGTTGTTGTGACAGGACCCAGCACTTGGCCTTGTTGAACCACATACAATTGGCCTCAGCCCAACAATCCAGCTGGTCCAAATCCCTCTGTATGGTCTTCCTACCCTCCAGCAGATCAGCACTCCCACTCAATTGGGTGTCATCTGCAGACTTATTAAGGGTTCACTCAATCCCTTCATCCACTTCATTGATAAAGAGATTAAACAGAACTGGCCCCAATACTGAGCCATGGGGAACACCACTCGTGACCGGCCGCCAACTGGATTTGGCTCCATTCACCACAACTCTTTGGGCCCGGCTCTCCAGCCAGTTCTGTATCCATCACAGAGCACACCCACCCAGGCCATGAGCTGCCAGTTTCTCCATGAGAATGCTGCGGGATATGGTGTCAAAGGCCTTATTCAAGTCTAAGTACACAACATCCACAGCCTTTCCCTCATCTACTAAGTGGGTCATGAAGCAATGTTTTACAATTTATAATTTCATTCTCAAAAATCAAATATGAAGAGTATCCTTTCCATTGTATGAAACTTGATTTCATTCTCAGAACACTTTTGTGTGTCAGATAGGTCTCTGCAAGCTGAGATAAAGAGTTAACAAAAAGAAAAAGATGGAGAAACTTGCACAAAAACCTATTATAAAAATATAAACCCCAAAGGGCTTAGCAATTTGAGCTATAAATTGAAGGAAGTTAGAAGGAAAAGATACACAGAAAAATGCGTATACAATTTCAAGACTGTCAGATTGCCCCAGATTACTCTGTGTGTGTGTAAAATGTAAGAATTAGGAAGTTACCCAGGAATTTTTGAAGTCAAGTTCTGACAGGACCAGATAGCTAAGACTGAGGCACTTTGGTATGAAATAAGCAGGAAGTGTGAAGACCTGAGTTTTATAGTAAATCATAGAATAGTTTGGGTTGGAAAGAACCTTCAAAGATCATCTAGTCCAACCCTCCTGCAATGAACAGGGACATCTTCAACTAGATCCGGTTGCTCAGAGCCCCATCCAGCCTGACCTTACATGTTTCCCGGGACACAGCATCTACCACCTCTCTGGGCAACCTGGGCCAGCGTTTCACCACCCTCATTGTAACAAATTTCTTCCTTATGTCCAACCTAAATTTCCCCTCTTGTGGTTTAAAACCATTACTCCTTGTCCTATTGCAAGAAGATCTGCTTAAAAGTCTGCCTCGACCTTTCTTATAAGCCCCTTTTAAAGTATTGAAAGGCTGCAATAAAGTCTGCCTGGAGCCTTCCCTTCTCCAGGCTGAACAATCCCAACTCTCTCAGCCTGTCCTCACAGCAGAGCTTTCAGTCTTCTGATCATTTCTGTGGCCTCCCCTGGACCTGCTCTGACACATCCATGTCTTTCCTGTAACTGAGGGCTCCAAAGCTGGACACAGTACTCCACGTGGGGTCTCAAAAATACATATAAAAATATATAAATATAAATTTATGTTTAGATGGAGTATGTATAAGCAACATATCCACTGAAAAAACAGGGAAAACAAGCTTCTCCCATTTTATAGAGGTGCTCTAAGGAAGAATACATAGAGATTCTCTGGCTCCTGTGTTGTATTGGTAAACAAACGGAGTAGACAGTTTAGCTAGACAGAATAATACATTTTTCAGTGTATAAGATAATCTTACACTTGAAAATGTATTCCCTAGAGATTGCCACACTTATAAGAAACGTTAATTTTTCAGCACTTGGAAAACATCACTGTATAGTCATCTGGGACAAATGGTGACCCCAAACACAGAACTAAGAAATCCCCAAATCAACTAAAGAGAACATTTGGAAAGGAAAAAAATATTAAATTAGCATTTTCAATATTTTTTTCTGCAACATCTCACTGTATTTATTTCATCAGCACCTAGCATGACAGAAGAGACAGGACTCAAGTGCTATGAAATATTTTTTTCCTGTAAACTAGCCTAAGGCAGTTTCTTTGGTTGTGATAGCAATTGTGCTAATGTTACAGTAACAGCTTTAGAATAATCCCCATCACCCTCAGAAACACCCACAATCTTGTATAAACAGAAGAGAAGGGATGTCAAAGTTCTTCCTTAACCAGTTGTAGGCAAGAGACAAATCACTGCACACAATTGTTGTGTGTGTAGTGGACACATCATTCTGTCATTGATAACAACGTCACTTAAGAACAGCTGCAGCACAGCCAGAATGCTTTCCCGTAAAACAAGCCTTTCCATTAGCTAGTACACATCAAAAATCAAATTAAGGCTACTCGTGGTCTAAATTCAGTAAAATATACATCTGTGATCCAGTAATGAGATTCTTTGAGAGGCGGAACAGATGCTGGTTAAAGTAATCAAGTTGTATTAATTGGCTTTAGCTCTAATAGCAAAGACATAAGTGTCAGAGATCATGGATTCTGCAGGATGTAAACACATCATGCTGCAGTCACATTTTTACTGATTTAACCATAAGATTATCTGTCTAGTCACAGAGTTATTGTTTCTAAAACTAGACAGGTCCAAAAATCTCACTGGCAAATATTCAGCTGATTCTTTACAAAACACATAAAAGACAATACAAAAAAAAAAAATTAACCATTCAGCTTTTGAACAGACGTCATCTTCTGCTCCTCTGACTGTAAAAAATATTAGTTCAGACTTCACCCTCAGTTTCTTCACCCTGAGGCCAGCTTTATGCCAGAATAATTTCACAGTCTTTAAGTTACTTTTGATAAACAAAAACCCCATCTACGTAACAAAGTAATCTTTAGTTATCTTTTATTGCTTGTAAATAATTCAAAATATTTTAAGGCACCATTTTGCATAGTACAGTTCTTTAGGAGACTTCAGTTACCTGGGTAATACCTGGCGAGGCCAGTTGCACTACCGAAAACCTGCCATAATAAAGTGGGGTCTTCTTCTCTGTTCCGCTTGAACACATCATCCAATGCTGCAGTCCAGTTGAGCTCATTCAACACTATCGTTGCTGTCAAAGACAAAACATATTTGGTATTATAAAGTTACATCCTAACACAAGCAGCAATGACTACAAAAATCTGAATCATTACAGAAAATAATAACATTTAATTTAACTAATCGACAAAGTAAATTTAAAGAAACACACTCTTCTTCATTGGGAATTTTCCCTAAGTTCCTCATGCTTTCTTTTTCCCATTGCATTATTTGTATGTAATGTCTATTGGCTTATTTGTTCAGTCGTTACTTTGTTTCTGAGAAGTCACTGTAGTTGCATTTCCCAGCAGTAGAAAAGTAAATGCAGACCTATAAAGTTGATACTTCTACTAATCACAGCACACTGCACAAGAGAGACTGGAACAACAAGAGTAGGTGAGTCTCTTGAAAGGTAACCAAGAACTCCCTTTCCAGGACTATATGGGAAAAAGACAACGATGAGTTATTCGAATTGTAAAGCTAATGTGGGCCGCATGCACAATGGTACTAATTATCACAGGCTAACAAGATATCAATATTCAAAGATGTGATTTGTTACAAAAAGATCAGCAGTGTGAACATTAATACTTATGAATTCAGTCAGCTCTGCAATGAACTTAAAATAAAAGCAAATTCACATTTTAGCTAAATGCGATATGGCCAGTTATACAGAAACATATATTCAAAGTTGTCCTGTATCTATGCTTCTTTTAATCAAATATACTATATAATCAGATATCTAATATATTGACATGTTCTGTGCCTTAAAAAAAAAAAAGTGAGACTTACTCTGCAATTGATGAACACAGCTACAGTAATAATCAATTGACTAAAGTCAAGAGTCAAAGAAATTTTATTATGATGCAAAATACCTGGTGATATAACTTAGGATAAATTATGCTTTTCACCTCAATCAGCTGTAAATATCTCATTAATTTTACCAAAAAAACCCCTTAATCCTCTTAGGCAATAGCGAGTATTCAGTTGATTAGAAAAGGAAGGGCTTTTTGTTGTTTTGGTTGCTAATTCTTCACTTACAATGCCATCAGGCAACACAAAAGAATGTTTCTGAAACTGAAACACCTGGCAAGCCAAAAGCAGAAAGGGAACTAGAGGAAAAAGAAACAACATTTCAAAACAGCCAAAGATGTAAGTACAAATCCTATGAAAGTCAACACTGTAAGACAGATCCTGCTTAAATATGATATTGCACACAAGAAAGAAAATTCAACTTCTCTTGCAAATGAGTATGTCAAGCTTAAATAAAAACAGCTCATGTTTAAGGCACACGAGTGTCATCACAGTACAAAATTTGGTATGTAGGTCTACATTCTAGTCTACTGCTACTGTGAAAAAAAGAAACGAAAATAAGGACAGGTCGAAAGTTAACATCAGAGAGCCCATTTCCAAAGTGAGCTTGTTAACAGGCACTAGAGAAATGAGATCACAACATTAAATTTTACAGGCTTGATTTTAAAGGTTAAGGAGAAAATTGCTACTTGTGTTTTGCAGAAACATTTATCTGTTTTTTCCTCCTTCTCCTCTAAAACTTTCTCCCAGAGACATATACAACACTCTAAATAAAATCCAAGAACTTCCAGCAGGAGAAAAAAAAAGCCCAACACATGAAATAAATAAAAAGTTTAAAAAAAAATTAAAAAATTAAAAAATGGAACTCAAGATGAGCAACAAGAATAAAGCATCCTAACAGAAGTAAAATGAAATAAATACAGGAAAAGGGTGCTAACAGTATGTAACATATCTGTTCTCAGGCACTGAAAAACGTATCTTCACCCACTCCAGAAGTTCGTAGTTAAATACCCGAGCTGCATTTCAGAAATAAATTTTAACAGCATACATATAAACTTCAGCGTATGTCACCTTCCTCTTAATTCACTTTTTCATTGTCATGACAAGAATATGTTGATTGGAACAGACACACAGAGTTTATTTGGTGTCAATAGCTGGTTGTACAATCATTAAAACAATTATTCCTGGAGCAGTTTGTTATTTGTAATTCAAACTTCTCTTCATTCAGGCTGGTTTTCTTTGTTTGTTTGGGTTTTTCCATTCTTTATACCTGTATAGAACACACCCAGGTTTGTGTTAAACAATCCGGTAATCAGTAAAACGAAATTTTAGCTTTAATCATTTATTTCTCTAAGCATTTTTCCACAACTTATATTATTCTTTTCCTTCTGCAAAAGGGAAGCTGTAAATCAAGTCTGGTAATAGGCAATTTTAAACCAATACCTCTAGATTCTGGTTTAAAGCCCACAGCAATGGATTTGAAACTTGCCAACCAAAGAAAAGCAAGTAAAACTGCTCATAAACAGCAACAAAACTGTTCTTCAAACGATCCCCACTAAAACATCATGATTCCCAACTTGCACATAAAAATCAATGCAGTGTTATTTTCATTAACTTGTAGTAGAGGCTGTGGCACCTGCCAGAATACCCTAATTTGAGACATGTGGATTTATATTGATTTCATGAATACGTTAACAATATAATTTATTCTGCTGTTTTAAAATCAACACATTTTACTGAAACAAAATGTTTAGAGGTGTTATGGCCACACCTACTGCATATCCTAGATATGCTGCATATCCTAGAAACACACACAATCCCTTTTGAGTTAACTTGAGTACAGGAAAGTGCTTTGGACTCATAATTGGCAGAAAAATCTAGTTGGAGACATCTCTCCAATAAGCTTATTTCCAATTCTGCTAAAAGAAGTCTTTGAAGATTAGTACTTCAAAGTACTTCAACTGTTACCTTTCGCTTGATATGGGCAAGATGAAAAAAATAAAATTTATTGTCACACAATAGGAAACATCATTCTTTATGGCTATTTCCACTGAACTCCATCCATCTTTTCCTTTTTTCCCCCCTCTTCTTTATGACACGAGGTTTAGGGGCCTTGACAAGGAATGGATTCAATTTTCCTCTGCAAATGCAATCAATAAAAAAAAATAGAGAGCACTACTGTGCTCTCTTTAAAGGAACTGGAACACACTTCTGATGATTTATTCAATGTATAGGCCCTGGCCTTCACACGAGGCAGAGTATAACTTTATTTGAAAAGCCTGAGAGCTATTTAGTATATCTGAGAATATGTCAGCTGCTGTTCCCTTATGCGGCAGCTATACATCCACTGGGGAGAGCAGAAGGGAGCTCCTTCACAGTTCATTCATCTTCTTGTAGTATTTACACTTCCATACCCTGTTTAACGAAGTTGACTCATTAATTTCTTTAAAGAAAACACCAACAAGTTATTGTTACGAATGAAATATGTATTTGCAATTAAATATTATGGTATTTAGAAATGGGCACAGAGGGACAATACGTTTGCAAGTGCACTTTTTTTTTGCATATATGTGCACAGGCACTTCCATTGGTAGTCATGCTAATAAGATATAGCAACTCTGCTGAAGCTACAAACTAGTCTTCTTTATGACTTAAGTGTTTCACTAATCTTTTCAGAATCGCATTCCTTCCAGCTTGTGTTAAATTACATAGAATGTTACTCCCAACTGTCATTGGGAAGTTGTACTCTCATCTCATTTTACACTGGACTAAGAAGGAATTGTCTCTTTTTTTTTATTTTAAGGTAATTTAAATTAGATTTTTACAGTGGCTTTTATAGGTACATGTGTATATATATATGTATGTACACACACACATTTTCTACGTAATTCTCAAATATAGTAGTTTGAAGAACTATTCTGATAATAACTTGAACCTCAGCCCTTCAAATATAGATGCATGTTTCAAGCCATCTAGTTCTGTCGTGCAAAGTTCAGCATGAGCAAAAGGCCAGAGCAGATGAAAGATTAGAGCGGCTCCAAACTGAAGATTATCTCTAAGGTAACTGGTCCTCAGAGTGGAACCAGAAATCTGAATTTGGATACTTAGGCTTTCATTAGAAAACCACAGGAAAGTGTCCTACTCAAAACAGTCATCCGAAAACACCAAATAAAACCAACCAACAAACCCAACAAACTTTACAGCTGATTAGAAACCAGTTAGAATAGAAGAAGAGAAAAAATCTGAGAATAGAGAGAACTGGGGAGTGTTTTATCTCACATCTCTATAGAGGGTAAGCAAATAAATCAGAGCTCCAAACAATGCACTTGGTATGGCAGAGTAAACCATTAGATACAGGCACAGATCATAGGGGTGCACGTCTACAAACTGCATGTCTTAACTGTAGTTTAAACACATGCTCCAGAATACCAAATTTATCAGATTAGTCACAGTATTTAGTTTTGAAAGCATCCACCAGCTGATTTGAAAGTGTTCTGTTGCGTGTAGGTTTACTGTATTAGGAATTAACTACTTAATTTGAAAGGTAAAGAATTGCAAACAGGGGAAAGTGTTACAAAATAAACTTCACTCATTTTTATTTAAAAAAAAAGAACTTATGAATGCAAAGGAAATATATTATTTTCATTCAAAACGTGGAATGAAAGGAAAAAAATAAGTCTTAAAATGTAACATGCAACAGCTATTGTATAGTGGCATTTCCAATTGGATAGGTCATTATTTTAAGTGATACTCTGCTGGATCTTACTTATATAAATCAATTACAAAATCTCACTTTGAAAGTAGCATTTGTATTTCCTATCACAGCGGGATAATCGGAACTACTTGGGTAATATGCATTCAATGGTGCATAAAAAATATTAAAATACAATTTTTAGCATATGGATCAGTAACAAAATCAAATAATTTCAACATCTAAGATTGCAGAGAGAAAATTTTAGAGAGTACATATTTCACACTCTTAATTAAAAGCCTAAATGATAAAACTGTATGTATTTCTTTCTTTAAATGAACAACTTCTCCGCTCCCCATTAGGTATCTGACGTTATGTTCCAGACACTCTAGAAATAGTTTTCTGCAGAAGTCGCTGCAGTCTAGCGTGCTGTTGTGTCTGTGTCAAACCATGGAAATTAATTGGCAAAGCCAGACGCTGTCTGCTGAGTGGCTCAGCTGCCACATGCTGATCGCTAGAGAAGCTCAGTAAAAGCTCATTAAAATAAGAAACACCCAAGAGAAGGAAACGAGAATAAAAAATGTCGAGAAGAGAAGAGAGAATTAAGCTTCTATGATAGCTCAACAAAAAGGAGTTCATACAATGCAGAGTCATAGACTCTTCAGCACACACTCGTAACTTATCAACAAGTTATTCATGCCTATAAAGGACAAAAGACACCCCATTACACACTGTAACCTACTGACGACAACAGGATTTGTGCATCTTTTGAGCTGGGAAGGATGAACACTGGTTTGTGCCTTGTTTCTTGTAGTATGAAATTATACTGCTATGTATTTTAGCATGGAATGATACCTGATGTAAACCATAAAGTACTCTAGGTTTGGGGGTGTGGTGGGTTTCCTTTTTTTTTTTTGTGGGAAGATGGCAAGTACACAAAATGTAAGAAAAATATTGTTGATTAGAGTCGTTCTGGAAGACTTTCAGATTTTGCAGAGCTATGCACAGAGTAAGAACTTAAATAAGGGAAAAACACAATTAACTATTTTAAAGTAATTCTAGCACCTCCTGATTTTCCGCTATTTGTTATTAGTTTTTACAGATTACTCTAACACAGGCCTTTTAATTGGAACCAATTCCTTCTTAAATATATATATATACACACGTATAAAATAAAAAACACAAATGAAGTATTATTTTTAAATTAGTATGTTGTATTTTTATGGAATTATCAGGGATTAAATATCAACAAAACACATGGAAAGAAAGGATTACTATATTACACATATTAACTCTGGTCTTCACTTTGCTCTAATTTTTTCTTAGCGTTTCAAAGGATATCATAGTGACAGCCAAATTAAACTGGCTATAGAGATATGCTTGATTTTCTATAAAGTATCTATTAAAAAAAAAAAAAATAGCTGTTAACAAAACCAAAACAAAACCAATCAAAAACTGCCTGGAAATGCTGTTGCAGAATAATTTATTAAACTTTATCTTCAGTGTGCCAGGGTACCACTACTTCAAGAACTTTTCAGTCACTAGAGCACCTTCCAAGATTAGTAAATCCTGCATTTTTTTAACCATCTTGCTAATTCCCATTATAATTTGCAATACTTGGAGTTTGAAACTCAATTTAGAAATGGATGCTATCTCATTAGTTTTATGTATATCACCTATTAAAAAGTTCTTACATTTTTTCTTACAAGATGTATACTAGCTATGAACACCAATTCCTTCTACCCTCTCCCCAGCCATGGTAAATTGGAAAACACAAGTATCTCCAGCAAATATTTGGATGCATTAATAAAATAAGGATTGCTTGACATGTTTTCTGGGATACTGTGTGTTTGATTTGTCCATTAAGGCAAAGAGATGAATTGCAAGTGGAAAACATGCTGAGAATGGCCGCTAAGATACTTGGCACAGAAAACCTGGCTTCTGAACAGAGACAAAGAGTTTGAGTAATACAATCTAGGAAAATGAGGTGGAGTCAGAAAGCAAACCCAGCCCTGAAAAGAGTAGGTAGGCATAAGGATGGCGCTGGCACAAGAACAAATGGATATACACTACTTAAGAATAAATTAGATCAGGTAATTAGGATCTGGTTTAGAGCAGAAGAGCTTAGATGGTCTTTTGATGGGAGACACCATCAAGGAGCCCAGGTCTTTTAAGACAGAGCTTTATAAGTTCATGAAAGGAACAACATGGACCAGCTAGATTAAGAGTTGGATTTGTCAAGCAAAAAGCTGTTTGCTGCCATGTTCTGATATATCAACCTTTATTAAAAATAAATAAAAGATACTTTTAGAAGCTGAAATTTAGTAAACACAAACAATGCAGTTTTATACAGAGTTACTGTAGCAAAAGAATTGGAAGTAAAACCTCTTATTAGTTTTTCAATAATGATCATTAAATGTTTACAAATAAATGATAATTTTCTACTGTATTAATATGTATCTCTATATTACATACATATGTATGTTCTATATATTTTAAAATCCATTTTTTAAATCATAATTTATAATTATATGTTATAAAGTTATTGTCTCTAATATATGGAGAACATACAGATAAAACATAGAATATATTTTTTCTGAGGTTTAAGGAATTAAAAAAAAAAAAGAAATAATATGGTGGATTCGGTTCATGGATTCTAATCTAATCCCCATATAAATGAAATATTAATGAATAGCAGGCTGGTTTAATCTATCTAAATGTATCTCTGGCAACAGAAATCCAAGACACACCAAGAGTGAGTGGAATACAGTGCGCAAGCAGGAAATGTGAGAAAAATGCTGATGAGAGAAGGTCTGGTTGAGCACCTGAGCTGGTGCAGATGTGACAGCTGCTCCTTGTCAATATTCAAACCACCTCATGGGTGAGTCTTACGGACTAAAAGTAACGAAACTTCCAAAACTTTTTGTTATTTTTGTTGGTGGTTTTGGCCAAAAGTTGTATCAAAGAGGAAGAGATCAGGTATTTTCTAAAATTCAGCTACCTAAGAAAGAGGTCCCTTCTCTCCAACAGATGAAACATCTACCCCACAGACAACTGCACTGTGCGCTCATGGAAGCAGAACATAAAAATAAAATAGAAATGGTCATTCTGTAGCACAACATCATCATACGTATTGTACCTTGGCTGGTGGTTTGGTGTTGCTTTCCACGTTATATAGAGGGAATATGAATTAAAATCTCGAAGATGAAGGGGCTATAGGGTACTAGGGAGGGGAAAATTCAAAGCTTGTTGCCTGTACAATGCTCTCTCTTTACATAGTAGTTTGTCAATCTAATGCAATAAGCAGGTCACAGAATTAGGAGTCTGGACATGTTGCTTTAGGGTGTTTTTTAAGTAAATAAAAAAAAATACGTCCCCTCAAACATATTACAAATCACTTCACAAGACTCAAAACAATCTTCAGGAATGCAGCAAAAATCAAGCTTCTTCACGGTTTTTTAATCTACTTCAATGCCATGAGTATTCTCTTAGGATTCATTGGAACTTTCTGTATTCGCTGCTTTATTTATCTGACACTGCAGCTCTTTGAGTGTTCTGCAAACAATGTCCAAACAGAAGCACATTTTTATAATCATGTGCTTGCTGAAGGACTCCTTGTTTATAATGTACTTTGTGATTATATGGAACCACAGGAAGACACAGTAAAGTTGCAAAAAGAACAAACGGGATAAACAAAGAAATCTTATCACCTTACATATATATCTAAACTATAGTTTAAGAAGAAATCTTATCACCTTATATATACCTATCCTAATGGTTTAAACCGTACTAAATCCTAGCTACTTTAGCTTCCCATAAGGGCTATAATCCTTCCTGAAATTAGTAAGTACTGCATAAACAGTCCTTTCAAAATCAGAGAAGCTGCTGATTTTGAGGTTTCTAAGTGCTTCTATATAGATCGTTTCAAATAATAGGAAGAGATCACTGTGTTAAGGAAATACATACATGGATGGAGTGAAATGGAGTGGAAAAAATGCATCTGGAACCAAAACAGTTAAGAATACATTATAAAGACCTTTGATGTCACACAGTATTTTGAACAGATACTTTCAGCCAAAGTCGGGGAGTGAGGATACAGACTACCACTTTTCCTAGGATAAAGGGCAGGATATAAGAGTATGAATCTGGATTTCAAATAAGGCTTTAAAAAGGAGTCATATCACCTACTGCAATACAACAAACTTCAGCCCCAGTCTTAAAGGTATCTCTATTCATGTTTAACCTTCATATTTGGTAAATGAAGAAAGCAAAACTGAATTCCAGGAGCTTAGCACCAGCTAAATCCCATCACGCTCGGACAATCTCCATCAATTCAGGATATACTCCAGGGAAATAAGGATCCAAATCTGCTAACAACCCATTTCAACAATTGTTTCACAAAAGGAAAAGGAAAGACCTGGTGGGTTCTTTTTTTCATATCACTTAACATATCACTCAGTCCTAAGTGAGAAACACTTTTTTTTCTAACAGAATACTGGTTTCAGTGGCTTTACCTATGTCAGCCAGCAGTGCAGTGCAATGAGAGTAGGTCCGCATATTGAAAGAGTTGATGCTGGGGATGTCACATTCATGTTATACAGGATTTGGAGGTCTTACTTTCTGCTACATCTAATCCATGCTGTAGCCTGAATGCCCATTAACAGTTGGTGTGGGCCAGGTGCCCTGTGACATGGCACCTCCTGGTTCAGCTGCATGGGGGGAACCAGCCAGCACGTCCGAGACAGCCCAGTGACATCAAGTCCAGTAACTTGGGCCAAACAGTGTTTTCTTCCAAAGGTCATTTCTGATCTGAACTAAAATACTGATGTAGACAGAGCCAGCTCTCATGAAACAAAAATGGTCAAATAAATGAGATAGCTGAAAGTGAGAACAGCTTGCCTTTCAGTGATAAAGAAGTTCACAGTTAATAGCCAATACTTAACCTCCAGACTCAAGACTGACATTCTGTCTTGAGCACATCACCTCACAAGTTTCATCATCCTAGGCATCTTTAGCAGGAAACGTGATTGGATTCAAAGATAGCCATATTATTTTCTATAACCGAGAGTGATAACATTATATAGTTATAACTACAACACTCAATTTCAGCTCACAAGATGGACCTAAGCATAATTAAAACTGAACAAAATGCATATCCTTATATACAAACCAACAATCAGTACATAATATTATAATTTCTCATCTAAAAAGCAACTGCTTTCTTAGTACACATATTCTATAGACTAATGGTCAGATTCTCACCTGTTGCAAGTGGATATTTTTTCACTAAAGCCACTGATAATGGTATTCTAGTGTATGCAAGAAAAACAAATATTTGTTCTACCATTACAACATGCCACCCAAAAGCGAAGTTAATAAACTTTGGCACTTTACTTTACTCATTTCCTCTAAATGCTTTATGCATATAACGATGGCTCAGAAAATGAGACATCCCCAGTAGTAAAGAATCCAGAACTGGGATCCCATCTCATGTAAACTGATGTAACAACATTGAAGGTATTGGTGCTAAATTAATGAACGTGCTTTTAACTTTGATTCTAATCCTGACTTTCAGGAAAATCTTTGGCATATCATCTTCCTCAGCTATAGAACAGTACCAAGTTATTTATTCTCAATGTCACTGTCAGGTCTCAGTAACAAACTTTGTCTCTAATGCTTTGGTCTTTTGAGTGATTTCTTAACATAAGCTGGCACTTTGGCACAAAAGCAGCCTTGTGAGGTTGGTCGTTTCTGTATTGTTCACAAGTCAACATCTGGCTGGCATTTTGCAGTTGTAAACTCAAGTTAGAAGAGTCATATGTAAACATATTTTTCAAAGCATAAATCCAACAATTGGAACATCAACTGGTGCTGGCAGAGGCATCCAACAAAACACATTTTTTCATTTCAGTGTATGTAGTATTTATTTCAGATCTTCGGGCTTCTGATAACTGGCAGAACTTTAAATTAAAAAAATGTTTCAAATATTTTTTCTTGTTTTAAGTAAGATATATCCATTTTTGCAGAAACTATAATAAAGATATTGTATTCCTTCAGTTTTCTACAAGACAGAACAAAAAAACAGGCAAGGTACAGATGTTCTGGATGACAGACTCCCACAAACTTAATTCAGGGACAACACGTAAAGAAACATTGTGGGACTAACCAAATATAATGTTTTTTTTCACAAAATGAGATTCCAGGTGTATGACCTAGTGAGTTATCATTGAGTAGCTCTCCCCTGCCCCCCTTCCTGACAGCTTATGCCATAGCAAAGCATAAAATACTGTCAACGGCATCCAGTTCATGCTTCATGATGGAATATAACAAACCAAAAAGGCAAGGAAGCTATCCATCGTCTGCTCAGAAGACTATAACCCCTAAGACATGGGATAAGAAAATAAAAATGCTGTGGCTATGTAATTTGTCATAGCTAATTAGATATTTATTAATATCTGATTTCATTTTGCTATGTATGATCTAATCACATAAACGGGCATCTTTCGTGTCTTGAAAATTTTTAAATGAGAATTAAGACCTGACGTATTAAGACAAACACGAGCAGGGGATTGAGGTAAGAATGGTATCAGCAGCAGAACAAGAACAGAAGCTACTGCAGAGCTCTGCTATGCTCTCCAGTTACCTGCTGTCCTACTGATTCTGCAAAATAAAAACAACTGACCAGCATCACTCTGGCTTCTTATTCCCTGGTATCTGTGATAGAGAAGTCAGATCAAATTAAGATATAATTTGAAAATGCAACGAAATTTTACTGACTATAAGTGGAAGAACTAAAGAGAAAGCGGTGCAAGAGCCCACCACCTGCTGCAGAAATGGAGAGACATTTATGATAAATTAGCTGAAAAGGTGTGTTCTGTACAGGCATGTAGTGAGACACCGAAAAATGAAAAATGTTTTTTTGGGGGGGAGATCAACAACTGGAAGCAACAAATGAGACATTTCAAGGCAGTAAATCAAGAATTATGTTTGTGAGCAGGAAGAAAGTACTTCATAAAATTAGCTCAAAAATTAGTACTGATTATTCAGAAAGGAAACAAAAACATTAACCCCATATGACCAGCTGCAACAAAGCCACTTGCAGAGATGCACAAAGAAAGATCTTCAACGAATTGTATATTTTATGCCATTTTCCATCATCACTCATCAAGAAATACATTAAAAAGTATTAAAAAAGCACAGATATGCAAGACGTACCATTTGTAGCTAAACATATCCTAAATATTCAACACCTTCTGGATGAAAAAAAGCAGCAAAGGTATATTTAAATTAAACCAAAATGAGACACAACAAAAAACCCCAGATAACCCAGCATTCACATTTCACAACTCTGTATAGATCCACTGCTTCGGAATAAAAGAAAAACAGCAGTTGTCCATTTAGAGACATATATTCAAGCTTGCAGCAGATTCTCAGAATGATCCATTGGCTGGATCACTATATAAGGCCTTTAACTCTTGCATAATACAAAGCACCATTCCCAAATAACTTATTAGTTTATATACAGACAACAAGATTTTATATCAAAATAAATAATGTAAACTCATTTTTAATATTTAATCTATGTTCAGAAAGACTGAATATCCTCTTTCTTCTGCATTTTATTCTTGTCTCAGCCTACTGCCATAACACAAAACTATCTATCATCTACCTTTCTTTTAATGTCATTTCCACCTACGTCAATTGACGTTAAGGATTAAAACACGAGTAGCACCCACATCACTAACATCAGCTTCATATTCCTCAGCTAAAAATTAGGCAAAAAGTCAGGATGCAACTGTTATACATAAACAAAACATGTATTATTGATACTTTGCATTGAAAAAATAACCAATTCTTTTATTCCAGATTGAACTGCCAAAAGTAGCCCTGTACTCAAACCAGCCTGGGAAGATTTAACTGCTCAAGACAGAGATTAATTTTAGAAAGAACAGATTTACAGTTAAGTTCTACAATGTGTGGATTCAAATAGAACAAGCAGTTCTTATGTTTGTAAAATATATTCCAGTAATTGAAAAAAATGCTTGAATTTTAAAAACCATGCCCAGAAAATAATGCTGATCTGCACAAGAACACCGACCTGTGTTACAGCATCAACCTCAGAATCACAGAGCAGGCAAAAAATACAACGTTTGAACAAATACAAAACACCTTATTTCCTCACAATAATTATCTATGTGTATGTGTACATATACTGCCTTTACATAAATATGTTACATGTATGTAAGTAAATCAGTTTAATCTACGGTTAAGACAAAAAATACAATTCTCACGCTGTAGCAGGAGGACACAGAGATGAACAGTCACTTAATTTTCCCTCAGGCTGCATATTCCTTCGGTCCGACCCTAGGCTTCCACTAGCCATTCCAGCAATTTATATTTTGCTCATGATCTTGCTCCATCTGCCTAGAGCTGTCAGTGTTTGTACCCAGCAAGATGCCGTTAGGTTAAAAAGAAAAAACAAAACAAAACAAAAACCAAAACCAAACAGCTGGAATATTTGTTTGTTTTCTCTGTGAAAGTGCAAAAAAAGTAGTAGGGCATAACATTAAATTTTTTAGAATTCCTTGGGTTTGAAATTAGAATAAAATTCACTATTTCATCCAGTGACTGTATTCACTGCTTTAATTAGCATGAAATTACCCTAAATATTGCAAATAATGTACTATTCAGTGGGATCTCCAAGGAAAAACAATCACCAGATGCATCAGCAGCATAAGCATATAAACGTACTGACAACAGTAGTCTCACTGACATTACTGCATATTGGTATGGTAGAGAGGTTTTTCTCTGTAACGTGAATAGTAAAACTGAATACCAACACTGTCCGCCAATATATCAGCACATATTACATTGCCATATTTTAAATTATTTCTTTTAGGTCTATCTGAAAGGAAAATAGAACAAAGTTCTAATGGATGAACTCTGGCTTGCTCTTTAGACCACTACGGAGTGACAAGAGTCATCTGCCTCATGGCTCAACTCAGTGACTTCAAGACGGCCTCAAGCACCGAAATGAAACACTCCTGTCATATTTCTGTCTTTGGAAAGTTTAACTACCAGAATGCATGAAAAATGCTAATGGATCATTTATGAAAGATCATAAATCAAACAACTCACCTGAGCAAGCAGCAAAGAGATCTCGACGCTATTACAATTCTAATCTTAAGAGATGAAAGATGAATATACCTCAGCGACAACCAGCCCCTCACCGAAAGTTCAACAGCACTTAATGCCATTACCCTTCTTTTCTTTCCCATATCTCTATCTGGACAAACTGGTGATATTTGAAGTATTTTTCAGCGGTCAATGCTAGTGTTAAGAAGTCAAACAAACCTTCAGACAATGGAGGTTGAAATACCAGACGTAAATAAATCACGTATCAGTGCATAAAGCAAAACTGATACCTATCTCCTGAGAAAAGCCGTATCATTACAGCTGGGGCTCCAAAACCCCCCAACACCCACTCCTTCCCCACACACATACTCACGCTGGATCTGCTAATGGGAACTTCTAAAGCAATCTTAGAAAAACTCCAAAGTGCATGGAGGGGGGAAAAACCAAGATAAACTTTCCTTTTAGTCAATATTGTCTTGTGATTCTAATAATGTGGAACATCTTCATTTTCTTCAACTACTGAAACACAAGGCCTAGAAAGCTTTCTCATACATTTCTTACTCTATCTTCAGTACTAGCAAACAATGTATTCTTGCAAGACAAGGGACTGAATTATTTATAAATAAAACAACTGAAAAAAAACCTGTCTACGAAAGATTTGTTTGTAATCACATACACACACAGACACAAAAAGAAAGAAGTACAAGCCACTGAGAAGAGCTGATTTAGAGGATATGGATTAGGATCTACCCCTTCCAAAGATGCAGAAAATACTCTAAAATTTGTACCGAAATACTTCCTTCACTTCCCTAACACCTGCCTGTGATCTACAATAATTTGCAAAAGCTATTAAAGGAATAAAGAAAAAGAACTAAAGGTCTTTTTCAACCAAAAGAATTCTATGATTCTGTGACTTTTGCCATGGGGTGACCAAACAGCATGCCTCAATGAGTAACTTAGAAAAATTAAAACTATAATAATAAAATATGTAAGAACACTACATGAACATTATTATTTATATACATTATCACATGCCTTGATCTGTGTTTTCCTATGGCATATATTTCATATTAATCTTATTCTTAAAAGAACCCTCTATTTTTTTTTGTCAGTTTGCATTGCATTTGTTTTCATATTGATCGCATGCAAACAGTGATCTTTCACTTACTTGTCAGATTCTATTCCTCCCTATTTTATATTCATCTTATTCAAGCAAAAAGCCTTCACTTCTCTTGTCAGCTTCTATTGAATTTTTTGTACTGATCTTTTCAAAGTAACAGCTTTCCACTTCCCTATTATTTTCATATGCATCATGTTCATTTTTGTATTGAAGTCATCATTTGGATACTGCATTGCCATTCTCCACTTTATAGCATTCCTACTACTAAATACATTTTGAAGACTCGATTTCAATATTAGCGTCAACTGCTCAGAAGGACAATCCTAAAACCCAGTGATGACTTTGGACAGTGTATTTTACAGTTCTGAATTCACAGCAGTCTTGGATCATATCCTTCTATCCTTACACTAAACATCGTCCCCTCTTCAAATTATCCCACAGATTTTGATGAGAGTAAACTAAAACTTCATAGTTGTACAACCTTGTCATGCACACACAAAGCTGTACATCTGTTTTTTGGTACAAGTAGACCAATTAATTTTTTTTATTTATACACGAAGCCTGGGAAAATTTTTAAGAAAGCAAAGCTTTCCACCATTGTCAGGAATTATTTCTCCAAAAATAAGCGGTACCAAAAATAAGTGAAAAAATAACTTCTCCAAAAGAAGTGATACCTCTCACCTGTGATTTCATTCCTATGCAAATTCACTTCCATTAAGGTCAATAAAACACTTTCTTTTTGTGGCCTGAAAATGCTGATTACTATTAGCTCACGGAACTGACCCTTAAAACAGTCTNTGAAGAACAGAACACATTTCGGAGTCTGTCCTGTAAGGTAACCATTTTGTCTGATGATAAAAAATACCTTCTTTTAACCAGAAGTGATCTTTACAAATAAACTCAATCCCACAATTAAATTTAGCAATTATTGTAATCAATATTTCCCCTAGCTAATGTATTCAAAAAACAGAAAATAATTATTCACAGTGAAACAATTCCAATAATGGCTTACTGGGGTGCATTAGAAATCTATTGACTAGGAAAATGGCATAGAGAGAGCTACCATGACGTAAGAATTACAAGTTCGTTTGTCTGGTTTTTTTTTTCCTTATCAGCTCTGTGGTTAAATTTAAAAGGATTCTTGATCAATCCAGTCATCATGGTTGGTGGCATATATACAGATATATTTCAAAATACTTATATTCAATACTTAGATGCTATGAAGTGACATACTAAAGCTGTCAAGATGCTGGGAGAGTTGGTCCCAATCCTCCGAAGTATCCACCTCTTTGTAGCTCTCAGGGTACATATAGCACCTTAAACTGACGTTATACAACAACATAAGGGTTAGATGCAAGTATGCAGGTTTTAAGTCCTGCACCTGCACAGAAACATCAAAAGCCGAACTTTTCCCAGGGAATATAACAAAGCAGCCACTTCAATTAGCATTCTTTCAGAACTACAAAAAAAAAAATTACTCAAAAAAAAAAAAAAAAAGAGACTTCACAGCATTTTCAAATGAGGAAGACTTGGCCTAATGGGATCTAAAGATGCTGCTTTCCTATTATTTTTTAAAGGTGATAGACTACTACAAGAATATTCAGTCGCTTTTATTCCAAATGGAGCACTGTTATCTTGTTTGAAGGTGCATTTCATTGATTTGACATATTAGGAAGCACTCTCTGTGCTTTATCTGATCCATCCATAGTGGAACCTGCAAACATTAATTTCTATACTGAAGCCAGCACCAGAAGGCGCTTTGGTCTAATCTTCCACTTACTTGCAGTGAACAAAATATGTTATTTATTATAATCCGTTTTTTCATTACTGTTACATATGCATTAAAGAATAGAAGGTAATTTCTGTTCTTCAACAAAGTTAAATTTCTCTTGCTTCTAAGTCACTGCATTTCCAGCTACTGTAAGTGGAATCTTCTTCCTTCGTAAACAATCTGTGTACATTGCTGTAGAGAAAATAAAACAAGGCATCACCTCTTGAAACAACTGCAAACATACACAGTGGGAAGGGTAAAAGAGTGTAACAGAAATTTCAACAGTGGCATTTCAGCCACTGAAAACTCAAATGGTTTTCTTCTGATATTTGTTTCTGATAGAGGTTACGAATGCATAACCTATATCTACATATATGTGCAGAAGGTAGAACAACTGGCTGAGAAAACCTGAAGACTGGAAATGTCAGTGAGAATGGCAAATAATGTCAGGCAGGAATTGGAGGTTGTGATGGAAGAACGAGACTGGACATAAAATTGCTTGTACTGGAGCAGCTAAATCAAAGAACCTGAGTGATGTGTGGGCAATGGGTGGAAGAAGGTAACTGCAAAAACAAGGCAGAGAAAGACCAGCTAGTGAAAAAGCAACTGTATAAATCAGCTGCCTTCAAGGATACAAAGGAAAAACAAGCAGAGGCAAATGATGGAAACTGGGGAGAAATGGGCATCTAATTCAAAAGCAACAGGCAATACCGTAATTCCTCAGAGATTGCCTAAGACAATGATTCTTTCAGTATTTGAAAGAGAGATGTCAGGACAATATATGTATATTTAGTTGAAAGAATGGGAGACAGACGATGGGAAAAATCTCACTAGCACTACTAGAAATCTTTAGAAAACAGTACTAAGGAAAATATGCTTATTATAAGTGAAGTTCCAGAAATCAGACAGGTATTCTGCCTCACGGGAACTAAAATATACAAAGTCAGAGAAGAGCCCAATGACAGCGAGACAGAGGTTATTGATGTTTTTTCATGCTGGAATAAATAATTCAGCTTGAACCTCCTTCGCAAGGATCAGAAGCGAGCGTGTCAGGTGACAAAAGATGTTCAAAGAAGCGGAGGCTCAACTGATCTTCAGAAAGGAATCTTCTTGTCCACAGAGGGGAAAAAAAAAGAGGCTCAGAAACCAGTGTCATCACAGTCTGCTGATATCTGACCACACAATAAGTGTGTGTGAGTAAAGCTCTCAAGAGTTTCCAAAGAATTAGTGAGGAAAGTAGGGTAAAAGTAGGCACAATTTTTCAGCTAAAAGCAGAAAGATGTGAGACACCTGTCTCACACACTTCACGCAAAAACACAGAGATGGAAATGAGATAAACGCAGCAATTGTAAAAAGAAACATCTCAAACTATCCAACAGAGCAGTATAGTCAATGTATCAGTTGCGCCATATCCACAGGAATTTTGCTTTGGCTACAAGAGAAGAAAATGTTTAAAAGTCTGTCCTAATTATGGTATTTTGGACAAATCCTGGAAGAAGCAGAGCTCTCAGTAAAGGATATGGAATTGAAAACAGAGAGGATCGAACATAATGGAAGTTACGACTGAAACAGAGAGTGTAAAGCAATAACGTGGCAGTGTTGTATCTTTAGTAAAAAAAGTGAAAATATGTTTAACATGATGTCTTATTTTTTCAATCTGTTGGGTGAGATGATATGTCAGACAATATGGTTTTGAAAAAAAAAGCCTTCAAAGGGGACCACTGGGGTCTGTTACAGGCACTTAATCTCACTTTTGTACACGGAGAGTGAAAAAAAGAAAAACAAAATGGTGAAAATCACACTTTCACAGGACATATGTAACTCCCTACCCTCAAAAAAATCCACAGCTAATGAAAAGATTCAGGTATTTTCAATCAGAAGATAGACTCTTCTGTGAAAAGGTCATTACCAAAATAGGAAATTTGATTTTAGGTTTATGTGACAGAAAGTTTCATCGCAGCCACCAGGAACCATCTCATCTGCTAAACATGGCGTCGCTAGAAAGCAGAGGAAGGTGTCTCCTAATGGATGCATTTGAGGGGCAGGATGAAGGCTCTGGAACAAAGTAGAGATTTTCTTCATCTTGCAAAAGTGCTACTTACAGGAGAGATTTTCCTGACAATTATCACAGAACAATTCATTTTACATTAAAATCTCAAGAGAAACAAAAAGAAAAAAGATAAGGAGATTAAGGGAAACAGCTAAACATAAAGTCTAGATGGCAAACACTGAATTGGCCTAACAGAAAACCATAAAAAACTATTTACTATTTGCATTTCAAGAGGAAAATAAGGAGATAAATGTAACGCGCTGTCTGTAGATGAATCGGCATGTTAAACAAGATGCCAAGAACGAGGGAGGAACAGACCAGTGAAAAGAATTATGTCTTAGAAGATGCTGGAAAATTTGGCATGGTGTTTCCTTTGCCTTCTTTGCTTTTCTACTTTTCTTTGAAACATTCAGGAAAAAAAAAAAAAAAAAGAAAAAGAAATTAACAGAAAGGATAAAAGGTATAAAATATTTTTCAGATAATGAAAATTGATTCAATAAGGATTCTTTTAGCCTGGAAAGGAAGCCTTAAAACCCCTGTATGGTACGTTGAAGAAAGCTATAGAATGACTGGTGTTCTGGGAAAGGGAAATATGCATTTACTGTCTCTTTCAATACAAGAATTAGGAGAAACTAGGAAAAACTGGAAAAAAAAGAAATTCCGTGATACTAATCCTTTGTCACACTACATTGAAGAGACTAAGCTAATATAGCTTCAAAAACTTATTGGTTCAGGAGAAAGAAAAAAAAAAATTCTCTGCTGAAGAATATTAAATTAAAGACATTAACCCTTATCAGGAAGGCCCTCAGCCACGATTTTCAGCAAACTTGTATTGTACTAAGGGTAAACGCTTTGAACTCTTCCCTGGGAATGTGCCACTAACTACTGATACTAAAGAAATTTTTAAAGAAATTGGCAAAAATTTCCATTTCATATTTTGAGCTAGCGAATCTACTGCTAGTGTGGGAATTAAATGCACTCAGTCTCTCCTGCATTTTTTCCTGTGACACACTTCAATGCTGGCATTGGTATTCTTCTTAGTTCTAAAGTTTACTACAGGTAGAAAACAACTGGAAGGTATTTTGTGACCCGTATCTTCCAATGCCAGAAGATGGGGTGATTGGTAGGATGTCAACTTTTGAACTGGGCATCTACTCCCCTGGGTGAGATCAGGATGGGAGACATAGAGCTACAGCTGCAGGAAACAGAACTTGATTGTACATATTATCCTTTCCAGCACATCAATAATTTCTACAAACATCAATCATTTTTATAGAAGCTTTAAGTATTTGGTTTTTGAAACAAGAAATCTAAGCTATTAACTAAGAAACAGCTATCATGAACTACCACATTATAAATATAAAACTCCCTTAATCTTAAGAAATTATTGTGTAACTGCTTCTACCTTCCTAGGGAAAAAAAAACAAACTAAATACAAAAATAATAGCTTTCTATTATTAATTTGTACCTTAACACATAATAGCACTTAACAATATACACTGAATGACTAAGTAATCAATAATTATTGACCTAATAACAGTAAAAAAAATTACCTTGACAGTGATGTAGAAAGAACAGGAAGGAATTTATCGGCATAAAGTGGTAGACATGCAAAGCTATTTCAGCAGTAGCTTCAGATGAGACTCTTCTGCTATGTATTTGAGTGTTTCATGAACCATCCCAGTAACAATTATTTTAAGTGGGCAGTGAACTAGGTTGCTCTCAGGAAATTTCCAGCAGGTTTTGTCATTTCTAAATTGTAGAAAAATGCATCTCATCCAAGTGGAATATATGAAATATTAAATATGTTATTGCTAAAGTACTCTTGCTAATCTAACTCGAGAAAGACTCCTTTTCTGCTTAGTGAGAAAGAGAAATGGATTCTACCTCCTAAAGAGAACTAGAGTTGGCCATTAATGGTCATCAGTCTTCTGATTAATATCTTCTAGAAAGCAGTTCAAAGCACAGGATGATTTATTGTTTTCTTCTGCAAAATCTACTATTAAGTTATGTACACAGAACAACCTTTAGTAGAAGTGAAGACTGTGAAGACAAACGTAGACTCGATAGCAGCTGATCCAGAAGCTGCATTGGTAAAGTAAATATGGGCCTAAGAAAATGTTACTACTGAAGCTTGTTAAAAGCAACAAAAAAAAACCCCACTTTCAAGCACCATTTCAGTATTTTAGTGGTTTATACCAATGACATAAAATCAAAAAGCCCTGTCAGTGAAGAGCAGGGTCTGAAAGACCTGTGTAAAGAGACCTATAACTGCAAGGACATGGGTAATAGAAATGGGATTATATCTGACTGTGACAACTCTCTTAGATTATGCACCTTCCAACAGTTAGAAAAAAATAAGAAGCAGAAAGGTCCAGATGTACTTCAGTGTTAGTGCTGTTGTACGAGACGTGAGAGCGAACACCACCATTGATGTTCAAAAAGGATGCTTGCACCAGGAGGGCTGGTGAGTAGATGTAGAGGGATTAAACAACAACAAACACACCCAAAGAGAGAGGGATTTTAAAGCAATTTCACTTTTTTTATAATAGTCTAGCAGGGTGCATAGGGGGAGTGGAAGGGATTGCTGGTCGTAAATATATCAGGGTAAGGGAAGTTGCTTGTTGTATGGCACCAGCTTGTATCCTGGACTTGCTTTCTTTTGAAGTATTCATAGCCAAGGTTAACTGTACTTCATTCAACTCTATATGTTAATTATAGTTTAACTAGACTATTTATTAAAGCTCTTCTGCAGCGCAAGCTGTCACACTGGGCAGTTTCCCAGTTGCGTTGACACTACAGTTCCAACAGTCCAATATATACAAACCCTATGGCTTCCCATCAAAGCCAACATCATAGTGCATTTTTCAACACAAAAGCCAATAAATCCTCACATGTTCGAAAAACAACCATAATATGTGTTTCTAAAATTATTATTGTAAAGTGACCACACAATCTAGGTATGAACCAAAGAAATCATTTACATTTTTACTTACATCTTGTTCTTGACAAAAAAGCGTTATGAATGCTGTCACAGTTGCGGCACACACTTAATTTGCAAGAAAAAGAAATCAAGATGTTCTAAACTCTGATGAGGAAAAAGGAGTTCAATATACATCACAACAGCAGTAGGCATTTGTAAAATCAGAAATGAAAGCCATGTGAGAAACAGGCAGAGCCCGAGCTCATTGCTGAGATTGTGGCATCAGGCTAGTGCGACCACCTGGATCTCATCCTGCGCAGGATCAGCTCAGTCAGCCAGCCTGAGCAACTGGAAACTCAGGAAGCAAACAGCTCAACTTGGACAAAGCAGCTGCACTGAACAAATAGGTAATCGCCCCAAATCTCCTGAAACCCATTCCAGTACCCTAAACTTCAGAAGATGTAAAAATAATGTTACTACTACTAAATCCATCCAAATATGAGGTTTGGAAAGAGGACCTGTTGTTTTTTCCTGAGATTAGTAAACCCTCAAATTGTAAGATGGTATTTTGATTTTTTTTTAAAATATTTTATTTTAGAGAAGTTTTTTGTGGCAATATATAACATTTTATACTTCTCAGGCTTTTCAGAGCTCTTCCTAATTGTGGCACAGCTCTGGTCCTTGCATTACTTGTATCATGAACAGGTTTTGATTTTTTTGTTGTTGGGCTATTGGCATCATTACCCTAAGCATCATCTCCAGAGGCCTGAAAATAAAGTCATTGAGACCAATTGTCCTCTAAATGACATTTACATTCTCATTCCGTTTCTGGCAATGGAAATATGATGCAAGCTGTGTTACTCAAAATTAAGCTTTTTTTTTTTTTTAAGTCTGCTAAAATGGCATAATTTAAAAGCAACCTCTTCCTTTTGAGAAACTAAACATCCATATTCCTAAGGAGCACTCAGTATAAATTGGCGCTTTCAAAAACATGATACCAATGACCAGTAACCAATAGTAGGCTGAAAGTGAATTAACATGCACCTTGTAATCGTCAGGCAGGAAACACTTGAACTATGGCACTGGGAAATTGATTTTTCTCTTGAATACATAAATACTGAGATTTTTAAATGTGGTATTCCCACCAACCCCCTAACCACCAGAATTATTAGCTTGAGGGATTTAGGGGAAGAAATATCAGCATAAAATTTAATGTTCTTTTTATGATTAACAATATTGCTTCATTGATATACAAGAGTATACACGGAGTATTATGGTACCAGGCTATGATACAAGTGAAGTAAAAGAATAAAAGGCTTCTTAAATCACTGCTACACCATGTCAGATTTAAAGCTGCCCTGGATCAGTGTGTAACTTTTTAAAAAATACGAATATTGCTGGAGGGAACTTCTAACTCTACGCTGCCTTAGAAAGATTACTCAAGTTTTGTTTCAATATTTAATGAGTTCTTTATGATATTTCAAAAGAACAACTAGAAAGCGACCATTATAGAAGTACTCTTTCTTTTATGGGTAACATGAAAGGGATATGGATCGTTAAATTAACAGTTAATCAGGGCTTCTGAGAGAATTTGGCTAACACATTTATCATTAACTTTACAAACATGTTCTTGCAAATCAAGGAGGTTTTTTTCTTTTCTCTTTTAAAATAGGATTTTAGTCAATTTTTTCATCCAAAGCAAAACATTTGTGACATTTGTTGAAAACCCTTGTGCTGTGAAGAGACAAACAAGTACTTGATCCTTTTCTATTTCTGTGAGGAAACTTCCTATTTTTCCCTATTTATTTTTAGGTAATTTAAAAGATATTTTCTGGCAGCTAAATTAAAAAATAAATAAATAAATAAATATCTTCCTAGATAAAGGACGTGAGTGCATGTGGAACTACTCAGAAGTGACAGTATAGAAGTAGTGAGTGCAGAAATGAAAATAAAGTTCTCTCTTCATTTTATCTCTTAATGGATGTTATAAATTAGCTAAAACCAGATTTTGACTCTTCCCTTGTCTTTCTTGGGAAGCTCTATGAGACACTAACATCTCAGATAACTGAGATCAAAAGAGTTTTTTGTCAGGCCAGGTCTCAAAAAAAAAACAACCCACTAGGAGAGAAATCCTTCAGAACCTGCCACACAATGAAAACAATCAGTCTTCTGATACTTCAAATCCCATTACTAATTTACGAAGCAGAGACAAATCCATATTCTGAAGTGCATTTGAGAATGCGTCCTGATGCATTGCTAAGTGACTGAGAGATTGATTGGGTGCTTTTTCTTTTGAAGGATGCAATTTCCCCACTTATTTTTGTGGGAGCGCAAAGTTTTTGATAGTTTTAGTCATGAACCCCCTTTAACATGAAAAAAAGTGTGCCTCATTTTAAAATAAGAAGCAACAAAAGAGGACTTATGTTTGTCCCATTCATTTAGATGCTATTAAAAAAATCCTTTTAGATTAATTAAATTTAGATTAATTAGAATTTTCTATAAATCTGAATAAATGTGTGTGAACTAGTTCTTTAAAAAGACCACTAAGTTTGACTTGTACTTGGTACAGAATTTAAATTCCCTTATCATTAATTTATGTCTTTCCACAGAAGTTCATGGTGTTTCAACAAAATGCATTATGGATCTGTATTCAACAAATAGTAACAAGGAAAGATTAAAATAGATAATTCTAAAAGGGAAATGTTTCTAAGATGAGTAGACATGAAATAAAAATTCCAAAATGCAGCATTGAAGATAAATGTCCTCAAAGATTTTATTCTCTCTACAGAAGATATATCTTTAGGAAAGAGTCAGATCTTTCATTAGACAGTTTTTCATAAAACATTTTGTACCATAGAAAGTATCGCTGCTGTTTTTATAAAGCGAAACTTTAGCCCTTCAGAGCTCTGTGTTAAAATAGCCTAACAGCATCTACATATATTTTGAGTAGATAAAAAGGATGTCTCCAGTTTCTCAAGATTAGATAAATTAACAACTTAATAAAAGACATGCTATCTTCTACGTCAAGAAGCTATACTGTTTGAGGAATAATAGAAATAAAATAAAATTTAAAAAGAAAACACCAAAAAAAACCCCAAACACCTTTTTTCTTAGTTTATGTAAGAGATCTTCTCCAACTTTAGGCTGCATCTGGTAACAGCTGATTACCAGCTCAGAGAAGTTAAGGGTTGTATGTTGCACATTCTTTTTTCTCCACTTCCGTAATGACCACATACCCATCACCATATCTTTACACCTTCTATTTGCCTGATGGTGATGTTAATTTGTAGCCTTCTGATGGTGAACAAAATGTGCAAAGAATCTCTTAGAGATCACAGAAAGACTACAAGAAAAAAAGAGGTTACTTGTTGGATTATATGCAGAACAACTATTTTTCTTTCTTAGATTTTCAGATCCATTTATTAGATACTTATATTTATGTACTGTGTATTTTACCACAGTTCCCTATGGTTGTTTAAAACAATCCAAGACACTCCAGGAAGGCACTATTCTTTGTCACTGCTCTCTCTCTTTCTCAGCTTCTACAGAATAGCATCACTCCATAGGGGAAGAACAGCAGAAAATACCTTAAAATAAATATTATGAAGAAAAATAACTTTATCAGGTCTAAAATGAAGCAACCATGTTTTGCTATAACATACATAAAGCAGCCAGTAATAACTGTGGATGGGATGAGGCCTACTGGAAAATCACAAGGGAACAGATCTGTTTTCTTAACATTTCCGGAATGTGCATGTAGGGAAAAAAAAACAACACCACACACAAAAACAAAACAAACAAACAGAAAAAAACAAACAAAAAAACCCACAAAAACCCCAAACAAACAAACAAAAAAAAGAAGACAAAAAACCCCCAAAACAAACCAACAAAGTGAGGAAAAAAACCCACACAAACAAGCATACCCCTCAAAAATAGTAATTGTGATCTTATATTTTCTCTAAGTGTGATCCATATTTTGGATAACAAGCCTGTCCTTAGAGCCAGAGAGTTTTTAGCAATGTGAAACTGTTAGCGCATGTAACTCGTGCTAAACAGGCTGTGTCAAATAGGAGGAAATGCTAACTTCTGTAGCAGTAATTGGCAGTAATAGAAAGCTATTACTAAATCAATGTCTCATCTGGAAAATACATGTTTCCATTTCACCTTGCACTTAAGCTAGTGGCAAGAGACTATTATCCTGTGACTTTCCATTAGATTGGCATGATCTCAAACATCTATGTACAGCAAACACTGCCTGAAAGACTAAACGTTGGGTTTTAGGCTCATCCCCCCTCCAAACCAAAATCCAACAAACAAACAAACAAACCAACCCACCACACCACAGCGCAAAGAGATTTTCTTCAGGTAACCAAGACTTTTACCACAGCCAGCTTTGCAACCTGTCAGCTTGGCAGTCTATGGATAACTCAATACCCAATTTGTCTGAGACAATCTGGATACCTTTTGCATTCCCCAAATTCTTAACCAAGAAATTAATTCCTGTATTACAAATATTTGATCTAACAGCAGATGCTACCTTATTGTTGGATAACGTTTTGATTTCATGGCAGGCTTCCATAGCATAAGGGACAATCACTACTATTTTTAAGATACATAAGAGGGGCAGTGACTTCTCAACGTCACGCAGCTTGTTAAGGGCAGACATATCATTGACATGCACGTTTCTCAAGGAATATTAGGGAGGGTTAAGTTTAAGAAAAAGAAATTAAAAATCTGACAAATAACTCCAATAGACTCTGAAAAACTTTCCCACTTTTTCTACACTACAACATGGAGAACAAACTAAAGCAAATAAATAATGGAGCACAGAAGTGGGATCAGTGTTTTAATTTTTGTATGTTATCATTAATTTGACAGAAAATACTGTTTATTTTTTCAAGTGAGAATTCGAGAAAGCTTTTATGGATAATTTTCCATGGGTACCCTGTTGGGAGTATGGGTGCCAAGACCCTTGGAATTTGAAGTTTCAGGTTTCCATAATGGAGCTACAAAGCAGAAAAACCTATATGGCTGAGCTTCAGACTCCACAGGAAAGCAATTTTCAAGACACTATGTTTGAAGTAAGCTGTCAGAGGTTTCTGAGCTACCCGACTTTAAGCTTATCTCACATATCAGCATGGAACTCCTATTACAATCAACTACTACTACTACTAATATGAAATTGACTCAAAGAAGGTTATAAACAAATATCTCACAGAAGAAATTGTCACTCATAAAGTGTTCCTGACAAGCACTTTATCAAGACCTGAACAGTATTTATATACAAACATTCATAACTTGTACCATACTCTAAAGAACACAGAAATTACAAAATATGGCAAACAAAATAGAATATACTGACACTATATTTTGTATGCTTAACTAAATGCAACCAGTCATCACATTTATTTTATAATACAGGAATACTGGAAGCTGATGTTTAGTGTTTCGTGGATTGTATATAAGCTTTTATTTCTTTGTCTGTGGAGGGAACATTGGTCAGGAAGCAATAAAGCTCTGATACGTAGCTAAGCCTGTGGCCCCTGAGCTGCACATAGCTGTTACCAGCTGAAGTGATTCCGTGTTCTCCCTTCTCCATGCTTAAGCTTGGTACTTCATTGCCAGTGGGTTATCCAGGCCTTGGGCTTCTGTGATATTCAAGTTCACAACATCACAGAACAATTGAGATTGGAAGGGACACCTTAGATCACCTAGTCCAACTCCCTGCTCAAGGAGGGTCAGCCAAGGCAGCTTGTCCAGGACCATATCCAGCTGGGTTTTGAATACCTCCAAGGATGGAGACTCTATCACCTCTCTGGGCAACTTGAGCCAGTGTTTGACCACGCAGTAAGGAAGCTTTTTCTTGTGTCGAGATAGAATTTAGTGTGTTTTAATTCATGTCCACTGCCTCTTGTCCTGTCACTGGGCCCTACTGAGATGAGTCTGGCTCCATCTTCTTCAGTGCTTCCCACCTGGTATTTATACATACAGACAAGACCCCCTTGAGCCTTCTCACCTCCAGGCTGAACTAGCCCAGCTCTCTCAGCCTCTCCTCATGTAAAAAACCCTTAATAAGCTTCATAGCCCTGCTCTGGACTCACTCCAATGAGTCCATATCTTTCTTGTTACTAGGGAGTCTAAAACTGAACACAGTACTCCCCAGTGCTGAGGACCCTCAGATCCTTCTCAGCAAAGCTGCTTCCTGACCAGTTGGCCTCCAGCATGTACTGGTGCCTGGGGTTATTCCTCCCCAGATGAAGAATTTTGCATTTCCCCTTTTTTTAATTTCTTGAGTTTCCTGCCAGGCCTTCTCCAGCCTCTTGAGGTCCCTTTGAACAGTGGCACAACTCCCTGGTGTATCAGCCTCTCCTTCCAGTAATTTCCTGACTGTAGGAGAAAGCAACCCATTCACAACATCAATCCAGTTGTGCCCTGTGCAGTAAAAATGTAACTGCCACCTGCCACTTGAGAATTATTCCTGGGGCACTCTTCCCTAACCATCCAGGGAAGTCCAGTACATGGTGATTTTGGACAAATGAAGAACGTGTCCAAAATTACTGATCTACATGGGCTTGCACCCATGCATTACATGGGCTTGCATCTTGCTACCTGTTCCCTACTGAATTGTTCCTCATACAAATTCTTCTTTAATATTTTAAAGAGATAAGGATAATATTTGGGATAAAGTGAAATCAAATTCTGTGACCCACACAGTCACTTGAACAATTTTTCTTTTCTATATTCTTGAATCTCAGTCTTCCTATAGAAGTCATCCCAGTAATAACAACTTTTGCAGAAAAACATGCTTGAAATGAAACTTAGCTCACTTTTGACATCAAAATGTTCCATATTAATTTCAAATAACTATTCTATATAGAATCAAAACTCTTTTTGTTAAAACATAGTCTGTACACTGTAATCTTTCTACCAGGCAGAAAAAGGCTAAGCACCATCCAAAATCCTATTGCTCTCAGAGAACAGACTAACCACATTGTTTCTACTTATATCCTACATGTAGGTTTATGTAATAATTACCATAAAAGAATGCAAGATACTGAGTTATTTATTTAAATAACATTTTCCCTTTTCCCCCCCCTCCTTAAAATAGGACCCATAAGATGATAGAGATCTGCAGATTCTTCACACATGGCAATCAGCACCAACCCTGAGCTACGTATGGAGTGTAAGGCAAAAAAATGTGTTATGATTGAAGAAATGAAAAATAACCACAAATAGGCATTTTTATGTACAACTTTATCAAACACCTCATCTTTAACTTAAAAAAAAAATCATAAGAACTGTTTGTAAGTTATTATCTAAGGTAAACAAGAACGACAGATCCCAAGACAAAAAAAGCTCCAACTCGTTAAAATGGGCCCAATTATGAAAATAATGTGATGTTTACCATATCTTTGTCCACTGGCAAATGTATTTGCTCAAGTATGTGGGCTAACACTATTTCATCATCAAGCATTATACCATTTATTTGGTGTGAGAACAGAAAAAAAATATCACTTCAGGAAAAAAAATAGTATGATTAAAATCACATTAAAAAAAAGGCCTACATTTGCTGGCCTAACAATAAACATTGCAACAATCCAGCTTGCATGTCAAAACATGGTTTTCACATTGCATTAAGATTTTCAAAGCAGAAGGATTTTCCTGCTTAGGTAATGTAAATTTCTCTCGCTGGTGAGAACTGCAGGAAACAAAATTTAAAGTTAATAAAGAAATAATTTAACAGTGACTCTCTATCTCTCAGCTGATTTTTTTCTAAATATAGAGCAGGCATCCTTCAATGAAATCTCATTTATTCACTGTCCATGCTATTACATTCAAGCTGAAACTAATGGAATTTCCAGAACACAATTCCTTCTCATTTATAAGTTGTCAACAGGAAATAATTTGAATTGCCTATTATTTTACTATCACAAAGCATCCAACAAGTTAACTGTAATGTGTTATTCTAACCAGTGTTCTAGGATTTTTAATTTTTTCTCTGTTACATTTTAACTATGACTGTGCCTATTTTAAATTTCTCAGTATATCAAATATTCACAGGAAAATTCAATATGTTAGCATGAAAATATATCTTTTGAATGATTATTTAGATGCTTTAGGTGAAATCCTACTCCAACTAAAATTAGTACGCTGACTTCAACAAGATAAAGGTAGTTTGAGCTAATGAATAATCTCACTGTATCCACATCTTTAGCTTTCCTTATAAAAGCAGATTTAGTGTCATATACAAGTTGAGAACATGCTAAGATAAGCTATTCACTTGACCTGCAGTTACTGCTGAGTAAAATACAATCAAAAAGCAAATTTAGGTCAAGCCACCAATACTGTGTAAGAAAGCAAGGTTGCCTGTCACTTGATTAGGATGCTGAAAAAAACCAAACAAAAAACCCCACACCCAAACAAACAGCAAATATTTGCTAAAAGTCTTGCAAGATATGCAACAGTCTGAGGCATTTAGTGTGATACAGTGACAAAAATCAGACTTGCAGGTGAGGACCTTGCGAGACTGCACTTTTACACTGCTTCTTTTATCTACTTTCTTGATGTCTGTGAATGTGTTTTTCAGAAATGTTGTCCTGGTTTTAACCAGAGTACTCAATTTTCTTCTATAGTAACCACAGCATTCTTGAGTTCAGCATGAGAATAGTGCTGATAACACCTATCACTTACACTTGTTAGCTAGGCAATATTTATGCTTCACTGGTATAGAATTGATTCTCTTCTCCACAACTGCTGCTGCTTTAGCTTCTAGTATGAGGAGAATTCTGAGAAAACTGACATTGATGCTTATTGCTAGAGAAACCAAGGACCTTCCTCAGCTTCCCATGTTTTGTAAGTAAGCAGGTATATAATGTGGGGAGAGGTGGATCCAGGAGAGCTGACCCAAGCTGGCCGACAGAAGTATTCCATACCATGAATGTCATGCTCCATATGTAAGAGCGAAGCTGCTGGGCACTGCCCTCTTTCTTTGATGGCCACTGTCCACCAGGGCTCCCACTCCCAGAAAAACTCTGTCTCTGCACTTTATTAGGCTCGATGGCAGTGTCAGCACTTGGGCATTCATTGCTAGGAGCATGTGTTCCAGCGGCAAAATGTTGCTCAATACTGCTCTTTTACTTTTCTTCCATTGAACCTGTTTCTATTTCAACCCACTAATCTTCCCAGGGCTAAATGGTACCAAATGTATAGGTAATGTATAGATCCAATTTTTAATGAATATTCTTGTTTAAAATACTGAGCTTAATTGTAATTATTAAATAATAAAATAAATACTCAGTAATTCATATAGAAATCTAGTGGTAGTTTACAACTACCAATGATAGGTACTACAGCCTTCTAATGTGTTGATAATGTTATTTCATAATTCAGTCATCACATAGTGATGTGCCACAGGCATTACCACAGACAGTGTTTCTCTGCATAATTATTACATGCAAAAAACTTAGTCACCAAGAAATTCTGTCAAACATCATTGGTATCAACACTGCTGATGGCAGAATATTGTATTTGCAGCCAAACAAATAAACAATTGGCTCTTTTTTTTCTGAGAAATAACAATCTAACACAATCCTTTTAGAGATCATATTTCTGATACTGTAAAATTGAAATACCAGTCACAGGTCACACTGCACTGCATCTCCCAGTTCCAATTTATCACTAAGTCGTTCCTATGTTACACGTGTCTCATTCAGACATGGTAACTTTGGAGCACGTTCATTTAGAGAAGCAGAGGTAAAATCCAAAGTCCTCCGAACTACGTAAAGTAAAACTTGGAGCCAAACGAGGACATGTTCTTATTTGGAGCCTTGACAAATTAGCAACTAAACAGACAGTATTCGGTATTCACTATGTTATCCAAGGAACTGAGCACTCCTATTTGGAGTCAACAAAATGTCACTGAAGCAGTGTACAAAATACATATTTGGTATGCCCAGACAAACAAGCCTCCTCTAATCCCCAAAAGAAAAAATGTCCAGAAAATACTACATCAACATTTTCTGGCATCACCCCAGCTCAGTAGCCCCTATGTTACTTCCTTCTTACACCACTTATCTCCTACTCTCCCAAGAAAACGTTTTAACTGTGAACCATGTATATATAATCCTCTCTGGTAACTTCTAACAAGGATTATCACTATTGTTCTTCCACAAAGAATCACAGGAATATAAATAATTTACAAACATCTGTTACTGGCATAGATTTGCTACAAAAATCTGTTTTCATCCTGCTGGGTAGATACAAAACGTAAGATACCAACAGACACCATCACTTTGGACCTTAACATAGCTAACCAGCACAAACTCACGCACCGCTGGAAACACATTCATGTGGTAAAGTATCAACATTTAAAATGCAATGCTCTAAAGATGTACTTGCCCTTTTGCATTCCCAGTTTTTATTCCTTCTTCCACTTTGCCAAGCCCTATGTGACTTTTTTTAATTTGTCTTCAGCCATTCTGTCAGCCTGTTTGTAAGATTTTCTAATTTAAGATTTCATTATCTGCTCTCCTTCAGCTCTGAATGGTCTGTCACTTGCTATACCCATCCTGCTGAGCTACTCAAGTGCACTTTTGATTTTCAGCTGCCAGCTGAGGAGGCCAAGGTCTAGATTTCCACACCCACCCCCTTGTTTTTCCTGCAACCAGCAACAATTTATTCGTTTTCCACATCACAGAGTAGGGTGCTGGCCGGAATGGGCCCGAGTGCTTTCAAATGCTACTGGAAATAATTGGATACCAAGGACACACAGCCTTTCACGGGAACAGGCCGAAAGGCTAAAAAACGTAAATAAATCCAACAGAGAAACCAAAAAGGGAGAGGGGACTCTAGGGGGAAAGGATACACTGAAGATGACAGGATGCCAAGGCTGCAAGATGTCCATTATCTTAAGCAGAAGTATGACAAAAGCTATTTATTTATGAAATATTACCCAACAGGTATACAGAAAATTACTAGAGATGCACTTGAGAAAACTGTGACATCTTAAAGGTGATAAAGCAAGTCAGAGGAGAGAAAATTGAAGATATGCAGATGTTTGCTGAAGCAGAGGATCAGAAGAACAAGCTGGGAGTAAGATGCCTAAAAGTTAAAAAAAAAAAAAAAAAAAGACAACTATAAGGAAAAACTGGAGATGCATATTGACTTCTGGAGAAGAAAGAGAGCTGAGAAATCCGGAATCACAAATCCAGAACACAATTGCCATCCCTTGCATTGACAGAGGTTAAGTGATGTAAGCTGAACACAGGGTTGAGGTGACATTTTGCCCTTCCTCAAGGACCTTGGGCAACATATACATCCCATATCAACCTATTTTGCACAGCCAAGGCAGATTTATAACATAAAAATATCTTTGCACTGTTTTGCGCATAGGGAAAATTCCACACACCAGAATCAATCACTCCATCAAGATCTTAATTAAAATTGTCTTTTTTTTTTAATATGTCCAACAATAAAGATCTACTGATAGTCAACATTTGCTTTGCAGTCTGTATTGTAAAATGCAAATGCCATCGTCAGCTATTTTCTACCACAAGAACATGGCCAACCATCCTGCAGAGCCAACTTTCCCCTCCTGGTAAAAGAAGATTCAGTACTGATTGTCATTCCAAGCTGTGCGTAAGAAAGAAATGTTGCAGAAGGAATGGAAAGGGATCTGAGGAACAGTAGGAATTACCTGGCCTCCAAAACAGATTTTGGCAGTATGCACAGCTTAAACATTTATTACCTAATCAAGCACCCTAACAGACGCTAGAATCTCCAGACCTGTTATAATGTCAAATATGATTCTGGATACTCACCACATTTGATGATCAAGAAATTCACAGTGAAAGGCAGTCACACCAAACGATAATCAGCATTCAACTTAGAAGAAAATTATTTTTCACGCATTTTATTACGAACTATGCAAATTAACGTTACACTTTTAGAAAAGCAGGGTGAAAAAAAAAAAGATGTTTGAAGATATCAATCAGAAGATAAATATCTACAGCTGACAAATAGAAACCTAGAAGGTCAGGAGACAGAACTATTCAGAGCATTTCTCTCCTTAAGTTTAGGGTTCTCTGGAAGTATGACTGAAACTGAATCGGAGAAAACTAGAACGTTTGCACATCAGCATAGACACATGCAATGTTAATGTGTTTATTCCATAAAGAAAGTTGGAGATGGAAATGAAAATATTTGATTTTCTGCCAAAATTAGATCCATAGTAATATAAAACAATTTGGAAGTAAAACTGACAGGTGAAACAAGAGCACTACCACCATATGGATATAACTTATTTCAAAAGGATCATAAAGTCAACCCTGTAACTTCTTGGCATCCCCGTACCAAATGGCTTTATAGGATAAAAGGTTTGATTGTGAAAAAGAAAAGACCCCATCATGAATCACTAGTGAATTGTGAGTGGTCTCCCTGCTAGAATTTACTATTTAATTTCCCCAGGTTAAATCATCTTATTTGATTTAAAATATTTTAAATGTAGATGCATGCTGCAGAAGTACTTGAAGTATTAAAAATGCTTTATAAAAAATAACTGATAGAAATGTAAAAATTAGTATATGTTGTTTCCAGCTTCAGGCAAATAACAACCTCATGGAATTCAAACACTAACCCAAATGTTTTAGGCATAAAGTACTATGTTATATAACTTCCCCCAATGTTTCTTAATAAGAACTTACTTTTCAAAAAGTCTTTAAAAACGTAAATTAACATTCCAGCAAACATGTTGCATGTTAACAGGTGTCAGCAATCTCACAAAGCCATATTTCAGCCATCTCCCACACTAACATATACTAATTGACAAATAAAATCAGTCATCGATTCTTTTTAAGTGGCTAACTCTTGATTCATTTCAAACAAAAATCTTTATGTTCAGAGGTAGAATATTTCAAAAGATCCACTTTCAGTAGAAATTAGTATTTAGAAAGTTACACTCTTGTGAAAGTCTATGGCATTTATACTCTAAATTTACTTCTCAAAATGCTTAAGGTAAGACAATTCAAGTCTAGAAGAGTACCTAGAATTATAAGAGATGTAAGATTTATTTCAGATTTGCCACTATTTCTTTTCCCATTAAAAACCTTACATTACATTTAATAACCTGTTAGTGTTGGATAAATTTTCCAGACCAAAATATTTTGAAATATTCAGATTGAGAATGTGATAATGTTTCTCTCATGCATCATTATCAAGCAAATTACTTTAAATCTACATTGATAATTCCTTACTACAACCAGTACCTTCAAAATACCTAATCAACTCAGTCTTCCAAGGAGGAATAACTTAAGCTTGGTAACCAGACAGTCTTGCCTTATCCTACCTTATTATCTTAAATTTTGATCATTTAGGCCAGAAGTCATGGTAAACTTGATGTCAGGTAAATATACTAGATAATGCACCCAATAAAAATAATGCAACCCCAGCCGCAAAACAGAAATACCTCCTCATGACAGAGGATGCTGTTCAAGTTGTTTGGCTTTCTGAATTCCAACAGAAACAAGATTTATTTTTTTTTTTAAAATCAATTTAGAAAAGTTATTTATTTTTGCTGCTTATTTGATACAATTTCCATTCAAGGAGCTTTAGTAAGCTACTGGGGGCAGGGGTGGAGGCGAGGAGTGGAAATCATAATTGCCAGCATATAAAAAGCAATACTGACCTTGGAGTTCTTTGCTTAAGCTTATGTATCAGGATTTTCCTTTCAGGTTTAATACTGAACCAGCCAGGTAGTACTTGGGCATTTTGCTGCAACTAACACCTGCTTTATACCATACCCCAAGCCACAGTGTTTGGTATTTAAAACTGGCTGACACTGAAAATTCATTCGAAGGTCCACTTCACTCCTACATGTTTTCACAAATAACTCATTGACTAAAATGATTGAAAATATCTACTAAAAAAGTAGAACAGTAATCTCACCTGCCATCTGCATGAGACATACACAATGATATAATTCAACTTCTGTTTCCAAATTTAAAGGTGCGAACATACATGCAGAGATTTGTATTTTTTAATAATTTCAATAATTTTTCAGTCTCAACTGTAGTAAAATAACACCATACATTTATCACTTAGAAGAAAGCATGGGAAAAAATAGTTTTGAACAGCTTGAGTTTCTCGGCTATAACCACAATATATCAACATTAATCTTAAAATATTTTAAACCAAGTAATTTAATTGATAAAATTGTCCTGCCTGTCCGCTATTGCTATTTAAACTAAATACAAAAAAGTAATAAAAGTTTTATTTCTCCTTTAGTCTAAGGAATGCTGCCATATTATATCAAATTATATCTATTATATCAAACTATTTACACAACACTTCATCAGTATCTTGATTCCTGAGTAAATCTTATTTATTAGTCACACAGAAGACCTTTCCAACATGTATAAGTTCCTTCCCAAAGAATATTTCTTCCTTTCAAGCTCGTAGCCTGATATACCCCAGAAGAAAGAAAATTCAGAATTTTCAGAAATTCAGAAAGTGAAGAAATAGTTCAATAGTATAAAAATGTCAAAGATACAAAATTTTAGTCAAAATAAAAATCATTGTAGCAAACCAGATTTTTTCACATTTTTCACGAAACTTCCCTAGAAGTTTTGATTACCCCCTGTATTAAGCACTATTATGTCAAAACACTTTTATCAGTAGCTGAATATTTACAAATATGAAGTACTACCACAAAGGTAAAATTGATGTCCACTACCAAACTTACTATCAAAAAATAATATACATCTTAGAAGATTTTAAGGAGCAGCAAAATTTTGACTGTTGTCCCAATAAAAGTAGGATATGATCAAACAGCATGTATATTTTAGGCTCATTAAGCTTTAAGAACCATCAGCTAATTGTAACTCTACTTGTGACTGTTTTAATGGGTTCTGAGCAGGAGAAATTTTGGGGTTTGTTTTTGGGGTTTGTTGCTGTTGTTGTTGTTTCGTTTGTTTTGGCTTTTTTTTGCTGGTAGCTGTCCAAACATATGAACCACGATGTCGTCACGTTCAAGCCACATTAGTGTCACCCTGACGCGTTAATCAACTCTTCAATGCTAATCAAGTAGTGACACGGGGAAGCAAGATTTCAATTTCTGATTTAGAAGTAGTAAAGCAGGAGTAACCACACACACACACCCCACACACACCCCCCAAGCAGTCCCTGTTGGTGTGCTTTGCCTAACACCTTTCCTAAAACTGTAACGCAACTACAGGCTTAGATGCAGAGCGCCCATCGCAGCAGATGGTGCGTTACGCATCTCAGAGCGGGAGGGCAAGGGCTGGGGGTGCCCACCAGGCAGATTAACCTCCCTTGCCTTGTGCTGAGGATTTTCCTCTTCCTTCTGGCCCACAGTTCCCCTATTCTGCTTAGGGATAAGCAGGGTGCAGTTTTAACAAGGATTTAGAAATAAGACTTCTGATATTACTAACGGGAGATGCGTGACGTACTCCCAGTGCATGTGGTAGAAAGACGGCCTGAGGGCCTGTTCTGCTTTCTGTAACAGATTGATTTTATTTCAAAACTTACATGGAACTCTTGAAAAATACTGAATTAAAAGCCTGATTTGGGTCTATGTAATGGGGATTGCCCTTTCCTGTGGTGGGATTGTAATACTCAGAAACAGGCAAATTAATTTCCTAGACTTTTCCCTATCTCTACCAAGGTTTTGGCATCAGATACATAGGTGAGAATGAAAATAAATTTCTTAATATTTTTCTGAAAACAAATAAACCACAAAGTAATAATCTGGATGTAGTTATGGATACTTTGTAGTGATCTGTCATGCATTTCTATGGTGAAATAAAAGGGGCTATTTCACAAGTAGTTCATCACTGTATTCCCAAATAAGCAAACCACTGTATATGTAGAAAGCCAAAGAATATTTTATACCATAAACTATTTGGCAGGCTTAAAGAGGTGGCACATCATTAGAGAGTTACTGGCCAAACCAGTTTCCTAGTTCCAAAGGGCTAAATGGTGGACGGATCCACACATTCAGAATTTTGTATGACAGAAATTGGATATTAAATTCATATTTTAAAAGTCATAACTAATAACTACAATAAAAATAAAACCTGAATGGAGATGAAAGATTGCCATGAAAAATACATTGCTTAAGAGTGAGTCATTTTAAAATTCCCTGCTTTGTACGGGAAAAAAAATAACAAACATGAGCTTGGTCAACAGATCCGAGTGAAAATTTCAATTTAGGAATACACATGGCTCTAACTGAATTTGTCTCTCTCCTCTAAAGACAACCTACTGTTCTAAAAGACAAGAGAAGTGAAAAACCATCTCAAGGACAAATAGGCAAGTCATATATCTAGTCATTGAAACCTGCCCTGTGAGATCCAAAGAGCAATTGTTTCTCCTGCTATACTACAAAACATATACAATAAGAGGTGGGCAAAATGAAATCTGCTTTTCAAGATGCAATTCAGTCCAAAAAAATTGGCTTCCGAGCAATAAAAGCTGTAAACTGTGTCTCGTCCACTGTTTCTCAGAAGGATTTGTTGTAATATCTGCTTTGTAGATGTTCACTAGCAGACTGTAATGTAGACAAGGAATTGCAGATTTATTGCAAACTATTTTCAAAGTGTACAGCTGTTCCCTGTTATAGTGGGCACTGAAACCTCTATAGAAGAATGACAGTTTAGCTCATGTGAACAGGAAGAAAAATGACAAGTGTCCAAGATCAAGAATCACTCTTTCTAGGCTTACAAAAATTGCTTGTGGATAGGACTGCTTGTGAAAATAAAACTAAACTCTAGTTTTGGAAATCTGCTAGTGAACATCCCAATTGGTCACTTTGTTTCAGATGACACAAGAACTTTGCTACTATACAATAAACCTGGTGATGACTTTGTGCTTATTGATATGAAATCTGTGATTTTTAGGTATTCTCAAGCTGTTACCTCTGAAAACACTGTAACCAAAACTTACCCAGCTACCCAACAAGAGGATTTAGCTGATGCAGAATTACAGCCTTCCTGGTAATTTTCTAAGCTTCCACATCTTTGGTAGTTAATCTGATAGCCGGACCCAATGAATCGTTAATGTCTCTTGTGCCATATATATTGCATATGCAGTTACCTTTCTCAAAAAACATACATTTCAGTCTGTTGTTATTTTATTAGGTAGTAAACTTGTACCTTTCCTATGGAAGTCACAGCCTGCCTTCATTTTTTGGTAAGCAGGCAGTACAGTAACATTACCTAGGATGTATTTTTAAGTGACGTGAGTGTCCTTGGGTATACCATCTGAAGTGTTAAATACCACACAACAACAAAATATTTTAAATAGTTATGATAACAATCGAAGTTCACATGGTATTTACAAATATCCCAATACTTGGAGGCAAGTTTTTCTAACATTTTAACAGTGAAGCATCAATTCACTCCAAACAAAAGCAAAGGAAATGGCCTGTCTCTTCCCTGTAATCCTATAATTAAGATGCACTTTACCACTTATTAAAACCAGAATCCCAGAATAATCCTCAAGGTCTGTCAGTCAAACACACCATAGAAGAATATGGGGTACTATGATTCTTTCCCCCATCATACTGACATTTCCATTTCCATCCCGTGTCATTTATATAAGCTGCACACAACCATGGCCATGAATTTTAAAGAGCTCAGGTCACATTAGGGTCTCTCTCCCCTTGATGAGATTTTGAAAGAGGAGAAAGACTGCATACCTCAAATTAGGACCCCAAACAACAAAACAAGCCCACACCATCAACAACAACAAAAACTACTAACAAACCACAATACACCTTACCTTAAAAAATGCAAAACCTATTTAACTTTTCTTTCCCTTTTTTAAAAAATATGCAGTCATTTTGAATGGTGAAATGGCTCTTCGTTGGATAATGATTTTTTTCTCGATAATGAGAGCACAGGAAAAGGAAGTTATTTTCATCTTGAAGATAACTTAAATACTTAATTTCGAAATGCAATTAAGGAATCCTCAACAGTATATGAATCTATATATTATTTTGACATGGTTTAGAAAGATTTTATTCAATTTCTCTGCTAAAGTCTGTTACCGCAACTCTGGAAACACACTGCATACAGTATCACGATCTCGCACATCATGTTATTTGCCTGAACTGTATATGCTTTTGGGATACTCAAAAATGTTTTCAGTACTTATCTCTGCCTGAGGCCAAAACCATGTAAAGAAGACCTGTCAAGAATTGTTTGTATTAAATTGGAACACAGCATAGAGAAATTATGGATAAGAAAACTAGAATATGTAAGAATATCACTTCATCTCCAGTTCCATTTCTGAAACTTGGATCCAACCCTAATGGATCTCTTTAACTATGGCTCTGAATAATTAATAACATGAATCATATGCCCAATAGAGGAGATCTCTGAAGTACTACTGAAAGAATAAAAAGACAATAACAGCAAATCTGCATTAAAAATGGAAACAAAAATTTTGTTTGCAGGTTATACGATTTTAAAATAATAAACCTAGTATTAAAATAATATCATTTTGTTCATGTGCTACTTACAGCCTTCATAAATATCTGTTGGTATGTGGACTGCTGCATGTTGGTAAGATGTTTGTCGTCGGAAAACAGGATCTTCTTCAAATACTGGTCTAATTCTCTGGCTGCCAGATTCAGTGTCATTCTTTTCAGGCTTTTTAAAGAAAGACAAGAAAAGGCAAAATATTACAAGTTACTCCTAAAATAAATCCATTCATATTTGCCTCTTTACATAAAAGACTCAGACTTTTGTAACTAACATTTTGCATGTGTGTATAAACACACTTATTTGCTGCAGGTCCAGAAATACTTGTGTGTCTTTTAAATTATGAATTATCCAACACAACTGGGTTAAATGAAGAGCTGCCAAAAAAAAAAGAAAAAGTCACAGCCTAATACCTAGCACACCTAAATTTCACAAGTACATGAAACTTTGACACCCATAATGCAAGGCATATACATGACCTTTTACTACGTGTGATAATTTGTAGCAAATCTTAAATATAAATACTATATATCTCTTTTTTTCCTTCCGAAGATTATGTAGTAAATACCACTAATACATATTCCTTAAATAGATTTCTGAGAAAAAGTGGTGCATGTCCAGCCAAAGAAAGGAAATTAAATCTTCTTAGAACTTCTGATTGAACAGGTTTCATTCGTTGGTTTATTTTAGTACTAAGTCTCAATGCAATCTCATGTACTCTCCTGGCTACAGCTGCTTGGATGAAAAGGTTCCCAAACACTCAGATGCTCACCACCACCCACCTGCTTTGGGTTCCCATCCCTTCTCACCTGGCTGCAGCCCAGTTTCTTGATTCCTTCCAGTTCACTCAGGCATTTGGATTAGTTTTTTAAAAATTTGAAAAGCAGAGGCTTTTTCCAAATCAGCTACAAAAATTGCATGAAGTTTGGAAACCAAAGAGGTAGTGAAGACTAAAGAGGAGGTGGCAACATCTCTACCTGGCTGAGCCATAGCTGGAACAGGGGGTCCCATGGCTGCCACTTAAATCGATAATGAATCACATGCAATACTCAATGATTACTCAGGCCAGCGACCATAGACAATTAAAAGGATATTTTTAATACTACAGAGTCATCAGCTTTTGAAAATGCATTATGCTTGAAAAATAGCACTGACAAAGAAGCACCCATCTGGTTAATCAGGTACATGTGTGCTGAGGTTATTCTTTATACAATACCACCATGCTTATTATTCCCCATCAAAGTACAGACAGCTAAATTTTAGCTTACTCACATAGCGATCTAACTAAACAGTGTAAGTTTCCTCATCCGCTTCATCACAGGGTTATAGAAAAATGTTATACTAAGTATAGGTTCAAACATTGCCTGAAGTAAGCAGCAATCTCAGACAGGTTACAAGGAGGTGGTTTTCTTTGGAAACATAGAGGGCAGAACTCACCTAACCAGCAACATCCACTGATTTTGACAACACATAGCAGTGTTGAGCTCATCAACCCAGGCTACCTTCATAGTCAATGAAGAGAAATGAGCATTTCTAGAATGCAATTCATCTTGTCTTAATTAGACACCTATTTTCCCACAACATGAATCATGGCTTAGAAGCGCCTCCTACTTTCCATTGACTATAAAGGTAGCCTTAGGGCAATTCACTCAGATGTAGAAGTCTGCAACACAGCTGTCTACAATTAGCTCATATGAATCTCACAATACAAGTCTAATAAACTTCTGGAAGAAAAGAAGGTGGGTACTAGTTTTGACTACTTTTATGCAGCATAGCTACTATATGTTATGCTAAGAAGTTAAACTTACTACTTAGTATTTAACCCCGCTCTGGCGATGAGGCAGAAAGGAAAACAAAACTCTTAATACTCAAAGTGAAAGTTTATTTTTTTAATTTAAGCTACCCTATTACCACGTGAAGTCCAGGTATATCGTGGCATTAAATAATCTAAATTGATAAAACGTGTAAATTATCTAAAAACATTATTCTAACATCTAAGACCGTGTGTTGCCTTTTACTTTCACATGCATGCTATTATAGTTCTAGTAGTTCTAGTGGACACAACAACCTCTGTTATGGAGGTAACTACAGGACTTCTGAATATCGTACTTCTACACTTAGATGTTTCTAAGTTGGTAATGTTTATTTTTGGAATGTGGATCAGAAAAACAGGAAATACTTGTGCAATGCAGCCTGAAATGTTTTGATCCAGTATGCCACTCTCTTAAACCTACCAGAAAGTAAAACCTTGTATTGGGTCTGGCTAAGATGAAGCTGTCTTTCCCCACAACAGTCCTCATGGTACTGTACTTTGCATTTGTGGCTAGAAAGGTTTAGATAACACCTCAGTGTTTTGGCTACTGCTGAGCAGTGCTGTCTCTGCAAACCCCTTCTCCAGAGGCCAGCAGGCTGGGGGACAGAGCCAGGACAGCTGACCCAAGACGACTAAAGACATATTCCACATCATATGACGTTGTGTTTAGCAATTTAAGCTAAGAGAAAAGAGCAAGGACATTTGTTATTAAGGCATTATTCTTTTGCAACAACCACTCTGGGTACTGAGGCCTTGCTTCCCAGGAAGTGGTTGGACACGGCCTGCTCATGGGAAGCAGAGACCAAAGCTTTTTGGTTTTCCTTTGCTTCTATGAATGGCCTTCATCTCGACCCACGGGGTTTTTGTCATTTTATTTTCTCCTCCCTGTCCTGGTGCGGAAGGAGAGTAATAGAGGGGGGAGTGATAGAGTTTGGTGGGCACCTGGCAGCCCTGTCAATCCACCATGAACCATTATAACTTACTTTGAAGTGTGCAAACTGGAACGAGGGTCAGTAAGTTTGTGTTCTATGATTTGAAGCGACAGAGCACTATGATAACTTCAGACAATGTAATTTGGCTCAATTTTGACATAGGTTTTTGGTTTCTTTTTCTTCTACATCATCACATGGAATTTTTCTCCCTCCCTAGAGCTGGAATACTATACATTAAGCACATTCTGGAGTTCTTTTCACATGTTATCTTTTGGCTTCATGCTGCTCAAAGTAATGAGTTTGTCTTATTCTGCAAATACTATCTCAACAATCAATCATTCATATGAGAAAACTCCTTTCCTGCCTGAAAGCCATTTGATTTAACAAAAACCTAACACTCTCATTTCTGAAATAAGTACAAATGACAACCAACTACCAAGGCTTTCACAGAACACTTCAGAAAAGAACTGGGAATTGTTGAGCCATATTATTACAGTAAAACACCAGAATGAGTAGGTGTCAAAAGATTTCTTCCGATTATTTTTCCACAGTATTTGGGAGGAAAGGCGGATGGTAAAAGAGAAAGGGGATAAACCGTAAGGTTCATCCTAGCGGGTCTTGCACAGAAACTTTCACACTGCAGAATATTTAGATTTGTTGATTGACATTCCTGAAGCATCTGAACACAAAATTATCATGTTTCTTCTGCCTGGTATTTCAATTTTGTTCCACGTAAACGATATTAGCTTTCAGCCTCTCCTATCACTGTGGAAGAATATTCAAGCCTACTGCCAAAATTTGATTAAACTTTGTTGAAACTGAATGGGTTTAAATAATCTAACTGAATGCCTTAAACTTTCAAACATAAAGTCTATTTCCCACACTTCTAATAGTGCACACGAAAACTGACTATGATAAAGACTGGATCTGTTATTCTTCCTACCAATGTTCCATGACAACAAAACAAAAAATTGAATCAAAAAACTCTTCAGCTATGTTTTTCTCATTTAAATGGATTCACCTGCTCCATCTGAACTGTATTTTATATCTATCCCTGCAGCCTTGATGGAAGATAGAGGATCTATCAGAATTACATAAAATAACTTAGAAGGTTTTGTATCCCAATTGTTGACTTTTTCTGGGAGTATTTTGTGGTGTACAACTCTGATATTGAAACCGTAGCCCCCAACAGCCAGAGACACCAAATGAAAATATTTCATAGTTTCCTTCACACGGGATTAACCTTGCTTTAAAATCTAAAGGTGACTGAATAAGTTCTGCATGTATCAGGCAAATATCAGAGCATTACAGGCAAATTAGTGTTGCACTTACTTGGGCCACTACCCCCTGACCAGCAAGACTAATGCTGTGCCAGGTCTTACACGTCCAATGTTTATAGTGGATCCTTCTATATTAAGTAAAAACTATTCAGTTGTCATTTGCCCAATGTAACCTACATCAAAATTAAGAAAAAAAAATATATAAAAATTAAAATTGAGAACCCTACTGTTTATTATTTTAGCCTGGTATTTCTACCAAAAGCCTGACAGATTGTGGCATTGATTGGTAATGTTTTAATATCCAGCTAAACTTTGTTTTCAGGAAAGTAGAAAAAACCCATATTTTGAAGGAAAGTAATCCAGCATGGGAATATAATTAAAATCCAACTCCAACCAATTTCTCTCCCAAGTCAGGAGCTGAAATGCAATCAATACTGGCACAGGAAAATCCCATAGGAGATACTCGCTGAAGATTAATTTTCTATCTGTTCAAACCTGGCCTTCACTTATTGAATTACATTGTTACCTACCACTGACAGTCAGCAAAATAAGTCACTCATTTCTCTGCAATGAATCTTCAGACCAATTTCTCCCTCTCTTGAGAGGCAGATAAAATCCATTTCTCTTTTCAGTGCAAATTTGTGCCATTTTAAGGCTTTTTTTTTTTTTTAATAAATAAAGTATTTTTCGTGTGCCCACAATTCACCATCAGAACAAAGAGAAAATGGTATGGAAGATAAAATTCAGGTAAAGTGGGTTTTTCTGTAGCTTTTCCCTGTGATCTTGGCTGAATGATTTTTGGCACGCTCTAAAAAAACCCAGCAGGTTATTTCTGGGGGTTTTTTTAAGCCAAATACATGGCAGAAATAATGCAAATTCTCTGTCAAGGGCTTGTGAATGTAAATTAATGTAGGTACATAAGGTAACTAGAAGCTTTATGCTAAGAAGTATTACTGATGGGTCTAGAAAAGCAAACAACCATTAAAACATTTCAAGACACTGACATACTTTAGCCGCCCATTTCACTGCATTCCTTTCCACAGCATTCAGTTACTTTTCATCATCACAGCCATAGGAATATGAGTAGATTTGGTATCTCTACTATTAAGTCTTAATTTTATTGAAAGCACTGGTTACTGTAGAAATTAAAAATAAGTTTTATATTTTTGAATATTTCATTTTGTTTCTTGCAGCTGCTGAAAACTGAAGATCAGAATACTGAGCTTAATTAAAAATAGCATCAGTGAAACACACAACATCCCTCAACCAAACTAACTGAAGCAACCCTTCGGTTATTTTCTGAAGAGATTGTTTTCAAGAATGAAGTAGAATTTGCACAAAGCATCAGAAGAGATTTAACACCATGACAAAAAAGAAAAGGTAGATTTCTTTTCTTTTTTTTTAATTGCTGGAAATATATCCAGCAACAAACAATGGCACCTGTCTGCTTTCATACTCACGTAAAATAGAAAGGAATTGGTAGCTAGTATTTTCAATTGTCTTACTATCTAGGGAACTTATTTTGCATAAAACCTCACTGCCCCATCAATGCAATTTTACAGAGGGAATGTGGAGACAGAATTACAATATTTACAGTTTTATGGGCATTAAAATTCTTGCTCTGACATTGTTTTCTGTCTTTCCTTGCAGATTTCCAGAAGTTTCATATTTTCCACCTCTAGGTTTCTGCCTTTCTTTGATTTTTGAATATCTGCTGAAATTTATAAAAGTAAAATTTGAAACCATTGAGTCGTGCTGCCTACACTTCTTTTTACACTCCCAGCTCTACTCTATACAAATGAATGCTATCATATAGAAAAGCAGCATAGAACTTTTCCTACACTTGGTTCCCTATTAAAAAATCAGTTTTGCTGGGGGTTTTTCCTCCCTGAGGAAAGTAATCCAGTAGAACTACATGTGCAACCCCTCCAATGTTGCTTGCGGCCCCATTAAAAAGTTACAGCTGGAGTTGACAGGGAATAAAAGGAGCTGTCGCCTGAAGCACACAGCTCAGCAATGCGCCTGCAGCCAGCAAAGGATGGGAACAGCCCGTCTAAGGACAAGACAGAGTGAAGTTAATTTTGAAAAGACAGCTGGAATGCATTCCTAAGAGCTATTGCACCTTCACAGCATTTTAGATAATGCCATGAGTGCACCACCTTCTGATAAGTTGGTTTTTATTTCATTTTCAATAGATGTGATTTTCCAGCTGTGGGAAAACTGCCGAGTGCGTTTAGGTGGTTTTGACAAAGCTGCAAACAGTTCATTTTCGTTTGTGTGTCAGTGGGGGACTGAAGTCTTCATTCAGCTACACTGAGATTTTAAGGAAGCGACATCCTTCTGTCTGCCTTAGCGACAACTCAATCAAAAGAAAACAGTTGGCTCAGGACTTAAATATTTTTACTTTATCTGCTAGACAAGAGAGAGGTGTTAAACATAAGAATATATATACGTATTCATACATGTAAGCAGAAGAAGATACATGGTGTTTCAAAACAATGGACCCAATTTGAAACCACTGTATCTCTGCAACCACGAACCTCCCCTGAATGAAACTCTTACCACTTGAAAGGGCAGGATACAGAGTTTCAAATGATTCCTCCAAGATGCCTCTCCCAGCACACAAAAAGGCCCTGGCCTCAGTCATTCACAAGATATCATTAAATACACTGCTTTCAAATTGGGTCCATCTTTTTGAAACACGCTGTATATACATATATATAGGGTCTGGGTAGCTTTAGATGTAGGAAAACAGTTTCCTATTTGCACCTGTCAGTGTGTCATGCTCAAGAGGCATTTATTTAAAATATATACGAGCTGTTTTCAGTGCTTTTGGTATTTCCATATTTTTTTAATGTATCAGATAGTTACTGGATGTCAGTAAGAAAATGAACAGAACTCTGGATTGAGCATTTACATAAAAAAAAATCATTCTTTATTAGCAGTCATTTTAATTTCAGCATTCTGTCAACTGCATAACGTAAGTATGTATCAAATATAGACTCAAATTAATTAAAGAGCATTTATTTGCCTCAAGCCATTTTAATGAAAAGGATATTTTGTGGATATTCACTTCTATTATTCTTTTAAGCCAAAGATAAGAATTCAAATTCCTACCAGACTTACAAAATGGAACTTGTTATTGTACCTTGTAAGCCATGACCATTCCTCCCTCTCCATGATGTTTATTTGGTAGCTGAAAGTACAAGTAGCCCAAGCCAGTCTGCTCCTGCAGCTAATGCCCCATGAGCTCAGGGAAACCATCTGCTCGCAACCAAAGGCCCAAAGCAAGTGACAATATACGTGCCTCTGATTTGAAAAGGTAGAGACAAGCCTGTCCTGTTAAGTGGCCCAGCGAGGTAAAGCCAAGAAGGTTAGATTGGGTGGTGGGATGATGGGCTGAAAATCTGAAGTCACCTAACATTATATTAATTGCAAATATTTTAAAGAACTATGCAAACAGCTTGTCTTTCCTAAAATCGACACAATATTTTAGTGAGTTGGACTTATTATTTGTTCAACCCTTGATTTCTTATTTCATAATCTGAAAAGGATTGAAGCTTATGTTCTTTCCTCACAACTACACATTACAGCTGACCTTCACAGCAAAGCTGAATAAAGTCTGCTGTAGTAACATCAGTATGTAAAAATTCTTTTCTGTCCTCCTTTATTTTCTCTTTAACTATTGTGTCAGGTAAAATGAAAGATGTATTTTAAATATTTAAGCACATAAGACATACAAGACATACTTATCTTCCTAAAGATAAGAGTGACACTGCCTCCTCACCCCCCAAGTCATCAGGAACATTTCCCAATCGCCACAGCTTTTCAGGGATGATGGAGAGCTGCCTCATAAGGACATCAGCACCCTTGCATCCATCACATCTGGTCCCATGAACTTGTTTATGTCTGACATGCTTCAGTGGTCCCTAAATCTATCTTCCTCTGTTGTGGAATAGCTTCTCTCCCACAGCTCTGCTGCCAGGCTAAGGCACCTGGTGGACTGAGACAAGAAGGCACTAGGTACCCATCCTTGCTATGTTTGTAGCCACAAGGTCTCCTCCCCATTGTGAAACTTCTTTAGCTTTCCTTTTGATATCAATGTATTATACTTGAAGAGTCACTTCTTGTTGCTCTTTTTGATGCTCCACAATACAAACCCCAGCTGAAATATGTCTTTGCTAATTCTATCTCTTCCATCCTTGCAGGCTCAGGCAATATATCCATAACCCTTCTGGTCATACATCCTGGTCATGAGTCATCATACCTAACTCCATCTGAACCGCCAAACTTGATTCTCTCCTCTATGGGGAAAACTCAGGAGTTTAGGACTAGGGTGTTTACCAAGAGAGAGGCTCCTGCCTGCCCTTAAGGTACCACATATCAGGCAGAACCACCTACTGCAGCACTGACTTTGACAGCGACTTCACTGGATAAGATAATGTCATTAACCAACATTTGGTCCTATTAGAATATGGTCGTGTTAGAATAAACGTACATTTTACTCCAACTGATTAAAATGTTACTAGTAGTTCAGAAAAGCCTAGTGAATTATTAAACAAAAAACCCTTTAAAATGCATAGCCTCCTTCAAATTATTGTAGTCACATCCCACTAGAGTACTCAAACATTTGTAATAAAATAAAAATGTGCGTTATTGACCGAAGTCCCATAGATTCCTTGGTCATCTACAATTTCAAGACCAAAATGCACTCTAAACAACTTAGATTTTTCATACATCATCCAATTAAATTTCAAACTAGAGACTGTTCTACTCTTACTAGAATAAATTACTCTGCCTACCTTTTACCAGCCCCACATCTGATTAAAGATCATACCCCTGGAGAATAGGAGCTGTTAAATCATGTCAATGCTTCATTGAGAATTACTTATAATATTCACTGAATATGAACATTTAATTAATTTGATTTTTTTTTCATCTGATGCAGTTGTTTTTGCCATGCTTTGCTAAGCCATCAACTGATCTTGTTTCACAGCACATTCTTACCTCCAGTCATACTGGTTAGTTACAGACTTTGTACATCCTGCAGCATACTAATTGGTTATTGCTCTTGATTCTTAATTTGTACTGCCTTCTGTGTCAATAACAACATTAATAACAGTAAAGCCCTGCTTTGAGAAGGAGGTTGGACTACATGACTTCCAGAAGCCCTCCTAATCTATTTTTTTCTGTGGTTGTCGGAGTCAACACCAATGGGGCTCAAAACACTTCACAAACATCACTCACTAATCCAAGTGCACATAAATATAATGCAGCTTTTCACTACTAATTAAATGCCAGCTGTACGTAGGTAGATAAAAGTGGTAGGTAACAAGAAACCACACACTGACCTCTGGTTTACATAAGGACCATAAACTTTTCCTACATATGATATACCGTATAATAATTTAAGTTAACTGCTATAACACTATGTAAGACTATTGATATTTTTTTAAATGCTAGTATCGTGAAAATCAACCATGCAATAAGTTAGAAGAAGAACATTCACAGTGACTGAGGGAAAGTTTAGAGGGATATTTTGCCCAAGAAAGAACTAAAAAAAAAATTCAGCAAAAGAAACTATGTTTGTAAAAGGTCAGCTGAAGCAGAACTCAAAAGTTTTTGGTGCCTGGAAAATGTGATTCCCCACTGGATTAAAAATTGCTTGCAGTACATGCCATAAAGGGAGCTGCAGGAGCAGCTGTAATCCCCCCTTTCACATACTAACACTAAAACCTCTGAAAGACTTTGAATCACCAGATAAAAGTAGAAGCACAGGTGGCCTTTCTCAGCCATGGGGCAAGAAATGCTTCTGAAACTCAACCCCACGGTGCTTCCTACTCAGCCCTACTCACAGCTTGACTCAGGTGAGGAACTACAGAGTAAATGACCTTGCATAAAGTGCGAGGCTTCAGTTCTGAAGCTCTGCTTCTTTGCCACTCTTAGGCCAAGTATTGGAAACTAGAGATGTTAATGAAAGGAACTGCAGGAAAGGATAACACTGGAGAAAGGTAACCAAGTCTTATAATGCATAGAATAAACTGATCGCCCACCTACAAACTACACATTTTATATTAGATATGGTTGTCTTCATCAATCTGCTTTTTCCCTCTATTCTCCAGAAAACACCTGGGTCAGATCACGTTGAGAATGGGTATGTGGAAAGGCCAAGGAAAGCGATCAGGGCTTTTGCAGGTGGTATTGGCTGGTTCAGAAATACTCTCGCCATTTGCAGAGTCAGGGCAGGAACAGGTGAGGAACTGCACTTCAGATCATTTAAACTATGGGGAAGTCCCTGAAAATCCTACGATGGTGTAACGCATAGATTATTTCATATTCAGGGATATATTCGGAGTCATAAACCACTCCGAAAGTACCTCCAGTAAAGCCAATATGGTTTTACACCTCTGAGTAAATTAGCATTTCACATCATCTATGGAAAGTAAAACTACATATTAATCTACCAAACAACTAATCATAATTTTATACACTTCTCAGAATGGGGATTCCCAAGTTTCTCCTTTGCCTCATATACAAACTGAATATTAAAGCCAATTTTGTAATTACAATATTTACTTCATCTCAGCCGTACTTGTGATGAGGGGTTCGTTTGGTCATTTGGTTCCATCTGAGATATGAGTGAGCGGTAGATCCGCAGAACCACAGAGGACACATCAGCTCATTGTCTTTCTTATTTTTAACTTCTGATTTAGCTATCTCAAGTCTTACTAGTAAGTCTTACTAAAATATTATACATACTCCATTCCAGTTTCCTTAATCTGACTTGCAGTTTCCAAAGCCGCTTTCTGTCTTTAATCAATCATATAAAAACTTCAGTCTCAGACATTTGGGTTTTGTCTCACTTACAAATCTCAGTGTAACCCGCACATTTCAAAGTGACATGTCAAAACACTTCTACAAAATTGCGCTCGCTAAAAATCACAAATTCAAATGCTATAAACATTCTATACCAAGTGCAGCTTTTGGAGTTGTTTTTATTCACCAAGAAACAATTACACCGTATTCACTGCAATTGTTATCACTCAGGCATTTGATATTAGTAGGAGATAACCTGAAGAAAGAAATTTTCCATTAAGCTGATGAATCACTAGCTTCAGGGCTGAATTCTGATCTTTGCTGTGGCATAAAGTTATCCTCCATGGGGAGACTTTGAGCACTGTTCTTCTGTGCAAATTTGCCTTCAAGGTAGGATTCTCCACATTAAGAACATCCTCATCTTTTTAGGACATGGACAGCTACAGTTATCAGTCTTGCCATTATTATTTCATAACTCTGTTTCACAGGTAGGACAGCTTTGGGGCAGGCATATATTTTATAATCATGTATTTTTCATTGTGGCCTTGAACATATATTCATTTGAGAGAAGACTTGCACAAATTTGAATAAAGGAATATAAACCTGACACCTTGTTTTTTACCCATAATACAATTCAAAAAAAAAAAAAAAAGGAGGCAAGAAGCCTTGCTCCCTGTGGCAACAGATCATTATAATTTCAATAGCAAGCTCAAAGGAACGCCTTTTCTCCCTATGGGTTGGATTCAAGCTTACCTAAAATGCCTTAAAATGGAAAAACCTGACATGTTTCCCAGTGATACTTGGTAAAAGGCACATATATCTCAGCGAACAATGCAAAAAGTCCCAGTACTAAAGCAGCCAATGTCAATCATATCCTCACTATTAGTTCCGATGCTCATTTTCCAAAAAATAGCATCCAAATCACACTGATAGAAATGATAACATGGGATTCCAGATGCAAGAACAAGAAAACGGAGTATGCATTTTCCTAAAAGAGCTGGAAGTCACGGTGCCATGAAATTACAAGAAATAAGAACAATGAGTCCTGTTGTATAAAAACGTTGAACACTAAATGTAAGATGAACATTAAAATGTTTTCCCTGCTCACTACTCCTCCTTATATACTAAAGATGCTCTGTGATATAACAGGATTTTTTCACATCTTCACTATAGCAAGAAGCGTATACTTTTAACATAAATGCTATTTTTGTTAAACACTGCAGCGAAAGAGATACGACACCCCACAGTGAAATTATTGTTACATTTAAAAATAAAATAAAATCCATCGTTTCACGGGCAGTTCATTTTCAAATACATTAACTGGAATGGAAATTTTTCAATGTAGGTACTAAAGTAAGTATGTTATAGGATACCTATTGGATATTTGAGAAGCACAGGGCATAGGCTTGGAATACCCTCAGGAATCAAAAAGTGCAACAACCAGGAAATATTTGCTGAAAATGGAAAGATTTAGGACATCTACACAAATCCACCAATTTTTCCCTTCTTCATTTCATAAAATTTTAAATGTATTATAGACTTAATCATCAATTCCAAGTTTTACATGCCAGCACTAAAATATATAGGTTAATAGTCAAGATATATTTTGATTGAAATTAAAATATAGTTGAAAAATATGACATTTATTGCAGATTAGAAATTCCTGTTCTAATGAAACTTTCCTAAGGCATTAAAAATGTTCACTATATAGGTGTATAAACAGCCCTACTCTGACAGTCTTTCATAATGGAAGATATAATTTACACTAGCACAAATTTTCCTTCACTCTTCTAGCTTGGGTCAGCCTAAGAATAATCTAACCCAGCAAAATGTCTCCATTGTCTATATAAAAAAAGGCTGGAATGGGGCATTTGTTTCTATAGGTAACACTAGTTACAGTGATAAAGAAACAAAACACAACAAAAAAAAACCCACCACAACAACAAAGAGCCCCCAACAGAACCCATGTCATATCACCAAGAATCAGAAAGTTTTGGCAAAGATTTGGTCTAAATTGTCAAAGAGTTCGAACTCAAAAAATCTCCATCAAACATCAGTCAGCTAATGATTCGGTGTATTAACAAAATTAGCCATTAACACATTTCAGTATCATGATTCTCCAAGAACTCACATAAAATCATCTCAAGCAAGTACTAAATGGTGTTTCCCAGTGAAATTTTTCACATACCTAATACGCTAAATGCCATAAAGAAATGCAACATTAAAGAGAAAAATTTGAAAATAGTTATGTAAATATATGTAAATGTTATTTAATCATATATCTGTCGCACCTGTCCTACTGAAAAACCCTAGTGTATTCAGGAGAAGAAAATTAATCTAAAAATAGCTGCAACTTACACAAAGAAGAGCAGCAACAAACATTATCCATAAAGAGACCTACTATACGTACAAGGGCCTTCTTGGCCCCATCTTGGCTGTAGGGGTGTACAAATCACAGTTATTGTCAAGTTATCCAACGACACTTTCCAATTTGTATGAAATATACTTTGACTGCTTACCCATCACAAATGAGAAAAAAAAAATCTTCATGGCTCATTTTAACAATTTTTCAGCATCAACAAAACAAAGGACAAAGAAAAGATAAAAAGAAACACAGCACATAATTGTGACTGTAGCTATTTCTCATAGTTACCTGTGATGTTCTAGCATCAAACCATATTAGTTGTTATACAATGAAAGCAGAGGGAAGAAGAGCATCACACAACTTCAGGTAACAAAGTTACCTGACTACTATCACTAAGCTGCCCCATTGTAAAAGGAGAGTAAAGTCTTCCACACCTTAGTACTTAAGCTCATCCTAAATTATGTGAGGCTAATTTCCCACAGCTTTTGCCAGGAGATGCAACTGGCTGCTCCCAATTAAAGCCTAGATTAGAGTAAGGCCTACAGAGGAGCTTCAAACTGCCAACGAGGCTTGGGTGGTTTCACGTTAAAAAATCATTTGCTTTATTTGTAATACTTAGTCCCATCAGTTAGATCAGTGAAAATGTTCAGTCCTCTTTTCCTTAGGCTGTTGTAGCTTGTGCAGGAAGGAGTTTATTAAAGTATGACAAGAAATTACACTGAAAACAGGTAAAAAGGGAGCAAGATGTAAAGAGGAGATGAGAGAAATATTGAGAAAAGAATCAAGGAAGAACAAAAATTAAGAAATCGAGAAATTCAGTGCATAGTAGAGAGGTGGATTACCTGAGCTTATGGAAACAGAAAAAACAGATTTACAAAGGTTCTATACAGAAGACATGAAATCACTAGAAATAAAATGGAGACCAGTACAAAAAAAAAAAAAAAAAAAAAAAAAAAAAGAAAAAGGAAAGGACTGAACAGTAAAGCAAAGATGGGGAGTTACAAAGGAAAAGAAGAGAAAACAGGCAAAGCAATATTAAAATGTATGGGAAATGACATCTTGATGTGGTGCCGCTCAGTTGTCCAATAAAAGCACTGCAGCATTTGTCCAAAGAGTCATACGACACAAGATGACACCTGCAAATTAAAGTGCACGATGCAGACTGCAATATATCAAACTGAAAAGGTTCTAAGAACAGGACAGTGAATAAAAACCTGAGAGACCTGTATTAAATTACAAGTTTGGCCATTATCTTCCCATGAGATATGAAAAATGGGAATATAATACCTCCTACCTTGTTGGGAGGATAAAACTCATTAATTATCATGAAGTGCTCGCCCATTACAGCACTGTGGAGGAAATAAGCAAGTAGAATCTAATTGCTGTTGTAGGATAAAGAGTACAAAAGGTATATTACTGACTGATGGGCTAAGGGGTTACAAATTGATTGTTTTATCTGAGAAACTGAGAAATCCAAAGGCCAAAGAATGATTGGTCTTCTCATGCTTTTTTTTTTTTTTCTTTTTCTTAAGTCCAAGGAAACACAGTCATTAGATTCAAAAAGGTCCATTGAGACAGCAGATGAAAAATGAGAGAGAAGGATCTCCTGAATGCGGAACAGAAACAAGAAGGAACGCGAACTATGCTGCGGCATTTTAACATCCACCAGAAAAAATACACAGAATTTCAGTTAGAGAATTTTTCTTCTGATGAAGCTATAATTTTGAAAGGATGATTGAAGAAAAATAAGGACTAGCATGCAGTACATGTGAAATTAATTTATTTTAATTCTTCAACATCTGAAAGTTAAGACCTGAAAGTGTCCATTGGAGGAACCTGGCCAACAGAAATACACATCTTGAGGTGACTCAGCTGACCTTAGACACCTACCTCACAATAAAATGAATACCTCTCTAGAAGTATCCAGAGTGACTGACTGCCTTAGATATCTACTTTTAATAAATAAGTTACTGCAACTAATTACTCCTACTTGTACTAAAGCAAAAACAATATCAGGTCCTGTGATTAAACGAAGGCTCACAGCAAGGAAGAGTAAAACGTAAGAATTGTTAGAGAAAGAAGGGATGGCAAAAGTAGTTTTACCACCTGGTATTTCTGAGGTGATTCTATTAAAATCTCTCTCTGTATAAAAGAATATGTCACCTAAGTTGTCTCCCCCAGTTCACAAATATTGACAAAGGGCCTGGAAGTAGAACTCCACCAGTTGTTCAGGCATGAACAGAGGAGAAGAATCTGTGATGTTTGCATGTGCAGTTTAGATGCAGGTTTTCCAACAAAAAATCAGTATCGGGTCACTGACTGTGTCATTCTTATTGCTTCTTCTTTTAGCTTAAAATACTGATCACAATACCGCACAGGAAAAAATACATCTATTTTCACACTTCTGAAGTGTTTTACCAAAAAGTATTTAACTGATTCTTACCACCCTAATGAGATGCAAATCATCAGTAGGCACACCCAGAACTTCATATTTCCAACAAAGTGCTACACTTAGAATGCATTTTTTTCTTGGTTGCTAATCTGTGTTTATCTAATAAGCCTCAACTTTACTGATGAAAGAAAATAATTCCAACATTTCACATTTTTTAAGAAATATTTGCTTAAAAATTTTAATAGTGAAAAAGTTGAGACTTATGGAAGAAACTTTCTTAGGAGGTCTCTGTTAGTATTTCCTGAGATACTAGGCCTTTTAAAAGGATCCAAATTTGCATGTATACATTACATCTCTAAAATAACTGGTTTTTTTCTATAATATAAAATCATAGAATCATAGAATGTCCTGAGTTGGAAGGGACCCACAAGGATCATGGAGTCCAACTCCTGTCCCTGCACAGAACAACCCCACAGTTCACACTGTGTGTCTGAGGGTGTTGTCCAGTCTCTTCTTGAACACTGTCAGGTTGGGGCCGTGACACCTNGAACACTGTCAGGCCTGGGGCCGTGACACCTCCCTGGGGAGCCTGTTCCAGTGTCCAGCACCTGCTGGGGGAAGAACCTTCTCCTAATGCCCAACCTGAACCTCCCCTGGCACATCTTCCTGCCATTCCCTTGGGTTCTGTCACTGGTCACTAGAGTTTGGCGCCTGCCTTTCCTCGTCCCCTTGTGAAGAAGCTGTAACTGTGATGAGGTCTCCCTTCAGTCACCTCCAGGCTGAACAAACCAAGTGACTTTAGCCTCTCCTCATACGGCTTCCTCCCCAAACCCTTCACCAACTTTGTAGCCTCTTCTGGACACCCTCCAGTAGCTTCATATCTTTTTATCCTGTGGCACCCAGAACCGCACACAGTGCTGCAGGTGAGGCCGCCCCAGTGCAGAGCAGAGCGGGACAATCCCCTCCCTGCCCAGCTGGTGATGCTGTGCTGGATGCACCCAGGACACGGGTGCATCCTTCTCTACAGAGCTGCTTTCCAGCATCTCGTCCCCCCAGCCAGGGTTGCCGTGTTGCAGGTACAAAATCCGGCATGTGCTCTTGTTGAACTTCATGCGTTTCGTGATTGCCCAGTTCTCCAATTCATCCAGAAATAAGACTTACTTCTTTTATTAAGAATTAATACTAATTTTGCAACTAAGGAGGATAACATTTAGCATCGCTATGAAATATTCACCTCTCTAAATAGAAAGAATCATAGAACTATAAAATCACAGACTCAGATGGAAAAGACCTTTGAGATCCTTGAGTCCCACTGTTAACCTAACACTAAACCATGTGTACATCTCTTTCAAACTCTTCCAGGAGTGTTGGCACAACCCACTTCCCTGGTCAGCCTGTTCAAACGCTTGACAACCCTTTCTGTGAAGAAATTTCTCCTAATATCCAATCTAAACCTCCCCTGGCACAACTTGAGGCCCTTTTGTCTCATCCTATCACTTGCTACTTGGGAGAAGAGACCAACACCCTCCATGCTCCAACCTCCTTTCAGGTAGTTGTAGGCAGTGATAAGGTCTCCCCTCAGCCTCCGGTTCTCCAGGCTGAACAGCTCCAGTTCCCTCAGCTGCTCCTCATCACACTTGTGCTCCAGACCCCTCACCAGCTTCATGGCTCTTCTTTCGATGCAAAGAAACAGAATTTGAGTATGTTTCTGGGAGATGAACAAATCCAGCCCTTCAGCAGATATGCTGAACTAACGAAGTATCAGTGGCTGAGTTATCTGAGACTTGGTCTTTCTTTTCATGCTGCAATTAGAACTCATTTGGAACCTGCTAATGGTATCTTCCTTAGTCAAAATAATTGTTGTGATGGGCTACCCAAAAATGCTTAGATGACTGACAGAAAGCACATGGTCTCCAACCACAGCTTGTAAATACAGGACTTTCCTGGTATGTTTTCCCTACACATTTTTTTCTGAACTTAGAATTAAATAAAGTGATTGAAAGCAAGACAAAACAACTCCTTTTCCTTTTCCCTCTTTAACTTTTTAAATTGAAGACTCTTTTGAAGGTAAGAAAAATACTTATCTCAACACATATAGCCCTGGAAATATACTGGCCTATCAAGCAGAACCACAGTTCTCAGTACTATATTCTTTTATTTTACAAAGTCCATATAGCACGGATCCGCAAAATATTTCACTTTAGTGATCTGAAACTCCTATGACTTAAAACTTTTAATTGTGATTCAAAACATTTCAAAATAATAACTCAAGCTGTTGTTGGGTTTTGGTATTACACTCGTTGCAATACCAAAATATTGCTGATGCCACGTTGCAGTGTTACTTGTTTCTTGAGAGACTGGCCCTGACTCACAAGGAACTATTCCTAACTCAGCAAGAAAGGTTCATTCCAATAGTTCAAAAAGACATAAAAGGAAATAAAACTGACACAGAAATACAAACGGGACACTTGGTGGAGATATATGTATATATATATAATTTGTGTGTGTCTGTGTGTGATTTAGGAATGAACTCTAGAACAATATTTCCTTTCCTGCCCTGCCTACCTGATTTGGATTCCTCCTGTAGAAGTAGTCACCTCAAGACCTTTCCCAAAACCATTTAGCCACAGCAGATACAGCAAGGTCTTTTACTTCACACCGTAATCTATCATCACTATATGGAACGTTTAGATTCAAAATCCGACATTTAAGCTTTGTAATCATGTTTCCAGAGTGATTAGCACCTGTAATTCCAGTGAATTTAGTAAAAACAGACTAGTATCTTTCAAATTTAGGTTGGTTTTAATGAATTTTAGTTAAAGCATGCAAATTTTTAAACTCTGGACTGTAGACTTGTTTTTTGTATCTGAATTCCAGTACTTGTAACTCCACATAAGCATATCAAATAGCTCTGCTTGACAAGATCTATGCACTTTATTTAATTGCCTTACAGCAGAAGCATCAATTACAATAGTGTTGCCATCAATCTCTAAAGAATACTTGATTAAAAAGTGCAAATGAAGCATGCTGGCAATTCTGATTAATACATTTACAACATTTTTTCTATGGTTTTATAAATTAAATGTATAATGAAGACAAGCAGTTTTATTATCTCAAGTCAAGGTGAAGATAACATGTCTTCTCCCCAGAAGACATTTAGATTTTTAATAGTTAAAGCCGGACAGGAAACTTCAAACCACTTAAAATAAAACTTTTAGTAGAACCAGGAATTGAAATATCATACTTTTTGTCTAAAACTTGGGACTGGATTTTCAATTAACCCAAAGCTTATTACAGTCACTTGAGTGAGCACGAAGTGCATGAAAATAGTTATTCAGTAATATTTTACATCTGCTTTCCACTCATGTAAAAAATTTCCTACAAAGAATACAGAATGAGATAATATGAGTTTGAAAAATAGGGCCAGAAAATGGTTCCTTCAGAGTAAAGTAAATTATTTACGTTTATCATTTTGATTTTCCAGTCTTATAATTATGATTTTGTTACATTTCAAAAATTGAATGATAATGCTGCCAGGATCAGGTTTTTGTTTTTCCTCCCAGCATATTCTCTGCCTGATCAGTAACTCAGACTGTATGAGGGAAGCCAGACCCTCAGAATTAGAGCACAGAATATCATTTGGCTCTTGAGGAAGCTTTTAAAGACGTTTTAAAGTTTCTTGGTTTCTTACTTTTGCAAAATATTTAAATGTTAGTTTGAGAGCTTAATTAATCTTTTCAATTCCTTAATTTTCTGAGATTACAAGCAATGAAACAAAAATAAACGTATTACTTACATCGTTCTGATCATCTTTTGCATTGTAATAGACTATATCATTATTCTGAAAAAGAAAGAGAATAATTCTGTTAGTTTGAAAGTGGAGAATAAAGTTTACCAGTGACAATTTGTACTAAAATACCATTTTAAAAAATGCATTTCTTTATATATACTCTTTTAAATACGAGAGAATCAGACCTTTGCTTGCTTTCTGTTGGATGTAATATTTCCCACACTCACATTTAGCATCATTTAATGCTTCTTCCCTTTAAAAGTACAGACAACATTTTTCCCTTTAAAAGTACCTACAACATTGGACAAAATCCATAGCTTGTGTCCTGGTTTCAGCTAGGATGGAGTTAATTTTCTTCCTAGTAGCTGGTATAGAGCTGTGTTTTGGATTTATTACGAGAATAATGTTGATAACACACCGATGTTTTAGTTGTTGTTAAGCCGTCAAGGTCTTTTCAGCTTCTCGCACCCTGCCAGGTGTACGAGAAGCTGGGAGGGGACACCCCAGCTGGCCAATGGGATATTCCATACTATGTGACATCATGCTCAGTATATATTTTGGGGGACGTTTGGAGTCACGGTGTTTGTCTTCCCAAGTAACCATTACATGTGATGGAGCCCTGCTGTCCTGGAGGTGGCTGAACACCCGCCTGCCCATGCGAAGTGGTGAATGAAGTCCTTGTTTTGCTTTGCTTGTGTGTGCGGCTTTTGCTTTGCCTGTTAAACTGCCTTCATCTCAACTCATGAGTTTTCTCACTTTTACTATTCCTGTTCTCTCCCCCATCCCATAGAGGGGAAACGAGTGAGCAGCTGCGTGGCGTTTAATTGCCAGCTGGGGTTAAACCATGACAGCTCATAAAAAAACTTTGGTAAACTTTGTTTTACAGACAAACGCCTCTTTCGCTATGCAATTAGGTGATTTGTGCACCACAACATCCAGCAGGCAATAGACACAATGAGGCACGGGCATTGCTAAGCGGGTTAAGTATTTGTTGCAGACACGTTTATTGTTTTGTTCACTTCCCACGGTGAAAATAAAAACTGGGAAAAAACATCACAGGAGAATCTGGCTGTTGGAGCATTGAGTGGATCCTGGCAGCTCTGTGCAAACACTGTACCATGTAATTAAAGCAAAGCAATGAAGGAGAAGATTACTAGTTCCCATTGCAAAATCAGTCAGAAATGTCATTCAGTGTAATGTCTACAGCGGCTTGAAAATTGGGGTATTTCCTATGCAATACATTTTTGTTTTCTCTTGAAATCTTTCTGAACCGTTTAAAAGCCTTCAAGATTTAGGCTCACTGGATTAGCTTTGTGCTAAATGGAATTGCTGCAATGTGCCCTATATTTCCTTTTATACTTTTTTGAATGAAAGTGAGCAATTTTGTGTGCATGTCTGTATGAAATACACATACATATGTGCATAGCATTTTTCGAAAGTCCCATTACAGATTCTGAATAAAGGAGCAGAAGTTACATTTTTTCCATGTCCAGAATGTTGTTTAAAATAGGTGATTGATGCTAACTTGTAAAAATAACCTTAATTTATATTTTCAGTTCTGTTTATGCTAATACCTTTGGATTTATGTATCTAAATAAAAAAGTTCACCACAAAAAGTGTTTCTTTTTTTCCTTTAGAAATACTAACAGGAACCAATGACCTCGGTAACCATTTTTCAAGTGCGTAAGACAATAACAATTATTACTTGTACTAAAAAAAGTACCATAATGTGCTACAAGGTAATGCAGCTCATCTTTACAAACTATTGTTTCCCTCCCTTCACTGTTCATTCTCCTTTGTGACCTTTTTGAGATCCAAACACGGAATATATTACAGATGAGCTAAATGCCATTTTGAGGTAAATGCTATTAATATGAACTCATCCTCTTTCCTTTTCCCTTAAAATGCATTTTTCCATCAAGGCACATTTTTATCCTCAAGTCAGTTGGTTTTGTATCTTTTCTTTTCTCTTTTCTCTCTTCTCTTCTCTTCTCTTCTCTTCTCTTCTCTTCTCTTCTCTTCTCTTCTCTTTTCTCTTCATCTTGATTTATTTGTTTAAATTGATCAAAGCTGGTCGAGCATTGCTATCTACTGCTACTGGATTAAACGATATTTTTTAAATGACGTATTAAAGAATTATTTTTCAGAAACATGATACGTTTACACGTTAATTAGAATACCCCCGCCCCCTCCAAATTAATTAGATAGTTTGTTAGGCTGTTCGTATTTTCTAGTTCATTACCCAGCCTGGACGTATTACCTACACAGTGCATAAACTGACGCTGACATGGGTCATATCTCACTACTTTTAATACAGAAAATATGAGGTACAGAGTGCTACAACACACTGAATGCTGTACAGTTCACAAATTAGATTCATGGATCATTTATATCTTTAGAGGACAATTTTTCATAATCCAACCACTTCCAGCTGACAAGAACAAATTGCTCTGTTGCTGGTTCTCAGACGAGTAGTTTATTTATTTCTTAACTTCTTGACACAAAGAATTCGGATCTTCCCACTGTTATTCACTCCTGCCACCAGGTAATACTGCACACTTATTCAGCAAGCCCAAGATACAATGTAAATATCCTAGATATGTATCTTTGGTCTTTATCCAGTAATGCTGAGAGAGGGGTAAATCCTCAGTTATTTCTGTTTGTGAATGAAGGGGCAGAGTAAGACAGTCCTGAAGCTGAATTTACGGAGAACAACAACTTTAGGAGACCATGTGCATAAATTAGAAACCTTAGCATAGTGTCAGTATACAAGTTTACAACATTTATGCAATTGGAAAGGATAGTTTTCACCATCATTAACTCCCCTTTCAAAGCAAACAGTTTCAGTAACTGACAAGGATATGCAATGCCCATCAAAATACATTAAGGGCCAGGTCATAAATGTTTTATTTTTGACTTACTATTTTCTTCTAGTCTATCGTAATAATCCTTTTTCTTCCACACTTTCATTTATATTATTATCTGCTGAAGTTAGATTGCTCCATTGTCTTTACATTGCTTTTCATTTAAATGGCGCTTTGTTCCCAAGCTTTGGGTAGAAAACCGTTTGAATGGGAAATAGTACATATCAGGTAGTAATAATGACTTCCTAAATTTTATCACACAGAATCCAAACTTCCTGGTTTCTGTGAGGTCTGTATATAGAGATTCGAAGAAACATGAAGAATCATCAAATAGAAGAAAAGCATTGGAAAATATAATCTTTAAGAATATCTGCAGGTGAAATTTGGAGTCACACTAACACTGATTTACACTCGCATTTTGATTCTCTACAGAGCAAGTTTACAGACAGTCTATTGACTCAGGTTTACGTGAGCGGACTTGAAGCTGGGTTTTAATATAATTTCGACAGTCATACAGGGTGTTTCAGATAGACGGACCCAATTTCAAAGATTTCAACTTGCGTCTGTCCTTTTGAAACACCCATACCTTTTTTCCATCAAAATCTTTTAAGAGCAACACAAAGTGATTACATTGCAACAAGACATATCCGACTCTAAAGATAATGACGTATAGTAAATCATTGTAATATATCGATGTCATTTTGTTGATAAAAGCTATACTTTACTGTATTCTTTACCAAGTGCCAAAGATGAAAGCTCTTTGTCAGCACTGCCACATAATGGCTTCTGCAGGAAAACCTGGTCTGTAAATCCTGTGCTAGAAACTCCAAGAATTATCCATCAAACATGGAGCCCATGAACTGGTCAAACGTCTTTTCCAGCGGAAACACTGCATGTGTAATTTTGAAGTATCTGCTTTTGCACAATTGACGTTTGCAGTTCACTCATGAAAACAGAACAAAACAAATAAACAAAAAGGTAAACAAAGAAACAAAAGTGGAAATCTTAAGATATTCAACAAAAATGTAATTCTATCTGCTAGGAAATGTTGCTTTCACAGAAGATGTGATTAAGATTCCTCATGCTCTCGGGTCTGTATGCGAGGATTCCTAGAGAATCTAAACTTAGATTCTGTAATGTAGCCCAGAATGGGGTTAGGCAGGCAGGGGAGATCAAACATCTAAAATAAATCCTTAAATTTTATGAGACACTATAATAGACAACCTGAAAATAAAGAAAGAAATACAGGGGGAAGGGGAGAAACCACTTTTCTTTGGGTTTTTTAAAAAAATACACTAAGAAATTAATGTAATGTGTTAATTTAGAGAGGCATCATCATTACGCTTTTTTTTCCCTAAAAGTAGCAGTTCTGAAGCAATTGTAGATAAGATGTGAGAGCAAACATAGCACTCTTTTCCATGACTTCATTTGCTACCGAGATGCAAGAGGATAATGAACTCTCTCAGAAAACAGAAGACTTTTTGTGAAAGATCTCCATACTTCAAACATTTTCTTCAATGAACCACTTCAGGCAAATATAAAATTAGTGTAGTAGATTATATTGCAAATATATATGACTGCATAGTTATTCGTGCATGTTTTAAAATCTGAAATTACAGCCAAATATGATTATTTGAATTTGATATTAAAACAGCGTATTCCCCATAACTTCTAAGTATTCTGTACAAAATGTGCTAAAGCAACCAAAAATAGGCAACGTATAAAAGCTCCTTTATATTGCAGTTAACCTGATAGTAGTGATTCCTATGAGATCTTTTTGTTCTGCAAGTAATGAGGTAGCATAAGAAATCAAAAACCCAGAAAACAACAACAACAACAAAACATATTACAGGTGTATGTCTGATTTTGACTGTTCGCTTAAAAAATAAGTTATTAGAATTATAGGACAAATTTGGAGGACATTTTAAAATCATATTAGTCCCACACACTTTAAAAAGACTTAGAACACCGGTGAAAGAACTGTTGTTCAACATGCAGCAATAAAAATATTCATAATACTGGTTTATTTCATCCATCATAGACATACTGGATGAAATTAGTGTAAATGCCTATAAATGCTAAAAAAATATTTCATTAATTTCATTTTCTTCTATCCCCTTGCATAAAGACACAGAATTTTAAAAGTTCACTCTAATACTTTTAGGGTAATTAAGATTTAAACCCAATCTAATAAACACTATGAAAAATAAGCCAGCTAGTTTTAGTTTAATCCCTTACACAGTCTGACAGGCAGCTTGAGGCATAATTAGACTCTTCAGAAAAGAAAGAAAAATATGGCCTGCCGCAAATAAAAAATGACATTTATTTCTAAAGAGAATAACTTTAGGGAATAAAAGCCCACAAATAGGGAAAAAAGGAAAGAATGCCAAATACTACAAGCTCTTTGATATAGCTTTGCAATTTTACATAATTAAAATGGCACAGGTAAAATAAGGGGATTACCAGCTATTAATTTTTTTTCCCCTTCTGTATCCATAAGTCGAAATACAGATTTACCTCCTTGTTTAAAGTGAACACAAAGGCAATATAGTAAATTAGTTGGAATTATTGTGTCCCAATGAGGGCTGTAAGAAATAGGTTAGAATGTGCATTTAAAACAGGATCTTGAAACAAGACTTAAACCCAAGATCTTTTAAAAATTAAACTATTTTTAATTTTAAAAAAATGACAAATACCAAACAGTTCAATAACTTCCTGGTCTAGAAATATTTCCCCATATCACCCACAGTATGGGCAAATGAGTCACTTGGGTTAGATGTTTTTCCCCAAGACATAATTTGATTAAAGAACTACTTTCTCAGAATATTAAATTTCATACGCCAATTAAAATTTTCCAGGTCCGCACTATAATTTATGATAAGCCTTTTTCATTGGATTTGTGTAAAGGGTTCATCTCATGATTCTGCTGAGACTAATAACTGGCATGAAAAGATGAAGGTGAAGATTACAGGAAATAACATAAAGGAGGATTAAAGGTGCTGCATACACTTTCTCATAGAATACACTTTCTTTTAAAAGGCAAGAAAGATCAGTTTATTCAGTATTCATTTACAGGTTATTCTTTCGCTGAAACTATCAATCTGGAAACCTTCCAATATCTAGACAGTTTACATAAGATGGTCACTTGTCCATTCACAGATGCATCAGAGTGAAAATTAAGTAACTTATTAATCACCAGCTTCACTTCTAAGGTAATATTCTGGAAAAAAAAAAAAAAAAGAATCCTTGGGATAGGCAGTTATATCCACCTTTGAAATGGATTATTCTGTAAAACAGTGCTACCCAGTTCTATCCACAGCTTCTCTGGGCAGCCTGTTCCAGTGCCTCATCATCCTCATGGGCAAGAATTCTTCCTTATATCCAACCTACATCTACCCTCTTTCTGTTTAAAACCATTACCCCCTTTACTAAAATTTAAGAATTGCTGGCTTGGAATTTTAGGCATTGTGGATGTTTGGGTTTTTTTGGTTGGTTGGGTTTTTTTTAGTTGTTATTGTTGTGTTGCTGTTGTTTGTTTGTTTGCTTGCCTGTTTATTTTTAAGAAGAATATTATATAGAGGCAACATAGTGAATACCTTCAACTTTGCACACGACTCTTTTCAGTCCACTATTTTATTTCAGTCTAAGCCAAAGTTCACTGAAGTCAACCAAACGGACTCCAGAACAGGCCCAGTACAGACATATGTTCCACGGTATGGAATGGTACAAATAGAAAGTCACAAGTAATATTCCTGTAGTCCCAATGGATAAGAACGCCAAAAATCAATATCCACTCCGATTCAAATAGAAGATTGATAATATGCCTAAGCTGGTAGGTGGATAACAAAATACATTGATTCAAAAAGTTCTTCTCTCCCTCTCTTTGTACCAGCCAAACCTCCCTTAATATTCTTACCATCTCCCCAAAGAATGACAAAAAAGTTTAGGATTTTATGTACTTGCATGTGTCACAACTGAACAGGGAAGAAAATTTTAACAAGTCTCTTCTGGAGTTAATGAGTTTAAAAGAACTGGCTACACATAGGAAGAGATACAAATAACTGCCTTCTATATTCCTCTATATTCCTCCTCCAGTCCTCAAAGCCAAAAGCAAGGACGGCAAAGACAATCCTGATAGACAAAAGTCTTTCAATGAGTTTAGTTTTTGGTAAATATATTCTTCCAAAAGGTTCAGGAAACTGCTAATCTTCTCATCACAATAACTCTCTCGAAGTATAAGCAACTGCAAATGGCTTCTTTTTATAAGGCAAAATGCAAATACAAAGCAGATTTCCAGGTGGGAAAATGAAATTAATTTGTTAGCAGTTAATTAACCTCTGTATCACACTATCTGATCTGTTTAATTAAAGCAGCAAAGCATGTTTATTTTAATTTATTCCGCATTACTTTCTTTAGTTGCTGAAAGAACATAAAAATAATATAAAAAATAATAAAGAAAATTTTTCTAACCAGATTGCAGATTATCTAGATTGTAACTACTAGGACCAGTGCAGTACAGGAGCTGAGTTAAACAATTTGAACATGAATTTACATCAGATTCACAGGAAATTTGCATTGGCATTCTGAATTCATACTTATGTAGCTGCTAGGACACAACGAACTAGGCTATAACTCTTGCACAATCATAACTGAATATAGAAAATATGCTTCTTCTCTAACTCAAATCTGCAAAACTTTTGAAGTTTGGTTTGGTTTGGTTTCATTTGGCTTTTTTGCCAAGTAATGGGCAAACCTATAATACAATTAATGTCCCCCAAAAAGTGACTTGAAATCTGTTACATTGCTACTGTGTTCTATTAATTATAGCAAATGAATAAGATCATGCTCAGGAATGTTGCAAGCAGTGGTTACAAAATATTTATAAGGAATCAACCTTTAAGCATATGACACTACAGTGGAGTAAAAACTCCAGGATCTAGGTTCTTGGTGATCCATAATGGTGACATCAGGTATGTTCCAAGGCTTCTCCAAACCCAGCTGTGCAGAGGCCAGCAGTCCCTACGAGATCTCTCTGGACTTTCATCATCCCAAACTCCAGAACCCAGAACCTGAGAATAAATGCTTGTGTCTCTTTCTAAAATGATGTTTCTATCACTTTTTGTATGTAGATTCACATTCATTTAGCCCACACTTTGAGTCAATAAGAAGAAACTAATTATTGCTCAGCAGATCCACAACCACCAAAAAGTGCTGATAGATCATGACAAGAGATGAGGACTCCCAGTGGAGAAACCTTGATTCACTTACAGCTTGAGGTTTCACCAGATGTTAGCCAGGTAAATCTATAAGGAATGAACTACACAAAAGTGAACTCCACAAGCTCCAACTGCCAGTATTACACAAGTAAATTTACACTATCCTGATCTCTCTGGCTTTGTAATGTATTAAACAATTCATGGTCGTAAGTAACGGAATTATAATTTTTCTAATTAAGTAATTATGATCTACTATATAAAATGCAGAGCATATCCTTAAAGAGATTATTTTGCTTCTAGCAACAAAATGGACACTATTAATCTATAAACAAGGTTATTCTCCCTTCCAATTCCACACTTGTACCATGAAAAAAATCTAAATATATTCAACATAAGTCTAACAAACTTATTCACAAGCAATGTCACAAAGCTTGCACAGCAGCTTGTGGAAATCCATTGACTCACCAGGTCAGATACAAAAAGCACGGGTTTTTTTAGACTAGAATGCCTTCTTTGAACTTCTATTCAAAGGCTGCACACTGTGTTTCAAACCCATCATTTAAGCTCCTATTTCCTTGGGAACTGCACAACAGTTAATGACATTAAAACAACAACTAATAATACAAGGGAAAAAAATAAGTCATAGCCATTTGAAAAATTTTGCAGGAATTTCCAATTAGTGATGCTCATAATTATTCTTAAACTTGATAATCTAATGCATGGATTGATAGCTAGATTAATTATTAGTAGTCCACGAACCAACATGTAATCTTAAAGACTATGAAGGCAAAGATTTTAACCACGAAGATAAAATTTGCATATGAATTCATCTGAATTTGTGGTTTGAGCTATCCAGAATATTTTAAGTTACTGAACACAACATATAGCAATCTGTATATAATACGTGTTAATAAAATGTACAGATATTTTCCCTACTGCAATTATACCAACTGAAACCAAATCAACATTGTCAAAACGATGTTTCTTTCATCCTCCTCTTTAAATGCACACAGGAAACTTAGAGATTTAATTCTGATAAACACTGTTTTCCGTGGAATATCAATTACTACAAAATGTATGTGTTCATCTTACTAAAAAATGTTTTGAAATGAAAGATGAAAACTTGTAAGACTAATTTGTGTATTTACATACACACAGATGTTTTGAGGATATGCGCAATGGTTGAAACAGCTCTACAGACATAGACACGTTCTCCTCTGTTTAATTTTCTTCTCTATTTCTCTGTTCACAAAGGAATAGTACACCAAAAAGATAGACCCAGTTTCAAAGCAGAGTATTTCACGATGGCAACATGTCACAATTACACAAAAATTTACAAACGGTTTAATTGGTTAGCAGGTTTTAGTAACCTCTTAGTTACCCTTTAGTAACCCCAATGTCCCATCCTTTCAAGCGGTAAGAGCTTCATTCATGGGCAGTTTGTGGTTGCAAAGATACCATGATTTCAAACTGGGTCCCTCTTTTTGAAACACCCTGTATATGGAAAGGTGAATATATTACACAGTCACTGTAACTAAATTCTAAGTAAAAAACACAGACAATGTCCATGTTTTTTAAGAATCTCACTGCAATAGAAAAAAATGCTTACGTTTTGCATAGTTTTTCTTAAACGGCAGCAACAGAGGGTTTTATATTTCTTTTACTTTCCTCTTTTTTCCGTATGTAAAAACTAAAATACAAAGAGATTACAACAGGTGTTTCTGCAGGGAAATCAAGCACACAGTATTTTGTCCTTAGTGTTACAATAGTGTGTAACACAGGAAAAATGAATTGTCATATGTATTTATTATGGAAGTCTGATCCAAACTTGGGATCACATCTCACATAGCTGACACTGACCTCTGAAGTTCATGATCTCAAATTTTATAGAAGCATTTGATTTTTTTTTCTTGTCTCTATCAGTTCTTCATTTGGCTTATTCAATCACTTAAAAGTGTGCCCACAAAAAAAACCCCACAGAGTTATAACATACAAAAAAGGAATTGCTATAACTTATCTTCTACAATTTGCATGAAAATTAGGAAAACTAACAAACAAACTCTCAATTTCCTTCTAAATCTGAAAAGTACCTTTCCAACAGGTAATGAAGTTCAAAACATGTCGGGCCATATCTTTTTTCAGACAGCTTTGGTTCACAAATGTGTCTGGCATATTGACTATTAATTATTCTAATGGGCCTCTTACAAAGGTAAATCTTATCCGCTTCATTAAGATTTTACTTTAAATGATTTTGTTAGCTCTCCAATATTTTAGAAGGAAAGCAACTGTGGACAGCACTTTCCAGGCTTTTAGAAATATCCCTTGCTCACCTAATTAATAAAGACCAGAAGGAATCATAATTTAATTATTCAGCTTTGGCACAAGTCTTGTGCATGTCGTGCACTCAATCCCTGCAATAAAGCAAAGCTCCATGACTGCACCTTATTTTGGAAGCAGTTCAGTAGCATGAGACAAGCCAGCAGCTGGAAAATGTCATTCATTTTACGATTTAACATAAAATGAAGGAGACTTTTCCGGTTAATCACTACAAGCAAAAGCACCATATAAAAATAATTAAAACATAATTTCGTTTCTTCCTAATTATTGGATATATTACATTGGTATGCTGGAATTTATGCAGAAGAGCAGTAAGATTTAAGAGCTATATCAACATCTTGATATTATGTTTCTCATTCTCTATTTTAACAACTGCACTAAAAGTTGTGTGTTCTTCCATGGATCACAATGGGGGATTTCCCTCACCATTTATTTGATGCTTATGCCACAAACTGCAAAGACATATAGAGACACCCAGACTTATGAATAAGCTGGTTCAGATAAATCAGCAGAGTGAGGTGCTTGGATGAGCATTTGCACTGTCACAACCACAAGATGCTGTATTTCAGGAAATCTCATACATTTCTTGACAGCAAACTGTGCAGTTTAAAAATACTTCTTTTTTTTCTTTTTTCTTTTTTTTTTTTTAATAGTAAAAGGATATGACTTCTTATCACCACCCAGTCTTGTCACTTTCTAGAGATAGCAGAGGGGTTTTTTCATGGTTTTGCTTTTTTCCCCGAGTACTGTGAAACACAAGTAAAAACTACCAGTACAAATGTTCTTTGAAAATAGGGAACAAACAAAAATAAAGGCAACCAGGTACTGGCTACATCCTCCAGTGCTTTTGTGAAACATGCTCCAATAGTTCAGTACTAAGCAAAACACAACAGTCCAGGATACAAGTAGGAGGGGAAAAAACAAAACCAAACAACACAAAACAAAAACAGGATTCTTCTTTAATTCTCTTGTGTTTTCATTTAACTTAGGTAAATTAATTGCTAACAGTAACAATTGAGAAATAGCAAAAGTAGTAATAGTAAAAAGCAAGATGCTCAAACAAAAGGTTGTCTAAAGAAAAACAAGCAAGATTAGAAATTGATGTCTCTAAAATACATTATGGCTTGTTTCACATTTTTGTTTGGCAACTTATCTCGAATTGTGCTCAGGACCCAAAACAAGGATAGTATCTTTTTAAACACAACTGTAGTCTTTTCTTTCCCTTTGGAGAAATCCTTTTTCTTTTTTGACGTACACTGCAGCTCAGCCCCAGCTCACCTCTTTCCCTGCCCACAGCCCCTTGTCCTTTTGGTGGTAACCCCTAGGTGGACCCTGGATTTAGTTCTTCATTCACCATGTCTGGAACCATCGCTGGATCTGCAACCAGCACCCAGCTCTGCCCACCCTGCTCAGCCCCATGGGGCCGTGGCCATCAGTGCAGGCCCAGCCTGTGCTGGGCCCTCCCCAGCTGCTGGGGGACCCGCCGGCCCTGGTGGCTCCCAACCTGAGCTCCTGACTGAACCTCTGCATTTCTCTTTATTCCAGCTTTTTCTAACCCTGCTGTAGCCACTTCCCAAAATTCATTTCTGAGCTTAACCCCAAATTTTAAGCAAATGATGGTACTTATTTTCGTTTATTACCATTTCACACGAAGTTGGGCCATCACTCATGCCATATTCTCTGATGCAACAGAAGATTAATATTAGGTAGCAGGGGAATTTTGCAGATGAACCAGAATAAAAAAAAAATAAAATAAAGGACTATTTTAGCTCAGGTCTCAACAGCACCATTACACAATACCAGAGAAGTGAGAACTGAGATTTCAGAAAGCCAAAGAGGAAGGAACTACAAGTGTTTAAGAAGGGATAATGAAAGATGGGAAACTTAGGCTGAAGAAGAAAGAATGCTGAAAAAGGGTGTCTTGCCAAGGCTGATGCCATATTCACATCCAGGAAAGACACAGAGGTGAAAACTGGGGGGAAAGGCAGGGAACAGTTGCAACAAAGCAGTCATTCCCAAACCTTTCCCATCAATGGCCTCTTTGGCAACAGCCAAAACTTCCTGTTCCCTTCCCTGTCCCCTTCTCATTTTCACACAGTCCACAGCGTAAACTTTGTTATCCACCTTGCCAAATACTTGTTTTGTTTCTTGTTTTGTTTTGTTTCTTGTTTTTTGTTTTGTTTTGTTTTTACTGAATGTGATGGGGTCATAAATCCCACAGTTCCAGAAAATGGTATGGGCACAAACCATCCTAACTTGGCTACTCTTTGCCTGGGAAAGTATTCCAGAACTATTTCAACATGTCTTATACTGCAAATACCCCTAAACATTTACGCCATGATCTAAGACACTTTATCAGCTTTATGCTAAAAAGCACTGATTTAGTGAGATCAGCATATTCTGCATGTTATTTGAACACAATGAATTGAAAACAACAGATGCACTCAAACCAGAGATGCCAGGACAGGGTGAGCATCAGCCAGCTGTGTGAACTGAGCCCAAGGGCCAGGCCTCCTTTCCTGCTGTGCTCCACAAAGGTGAAGTTCACGTTGAACCCATTGAAATTACCTGCCATGTTTTCTTTGCTTTATGTTATTTTCTGATTAAATATTCCTTGTCTTTGAAACATGAGAGAGATAAAATTTGAAACGCACGGGCAGATACTGGTGTATAACTGGATATGTTCTCAAAGTATCTGAGCCCACGACCTTTAGGCCCTTGCAGACCTGGAAAGCAGACTCACCTAACAGTGTGCACCTGATTACAGGCACAAATAAACACACTATTATATGATCTTTTTGTGCATATACACATGTAGATACATATATATATATATATATACAAGTACATGTACAAACAGAGGAAAAGGTATACAATTCATATATGCATATACCTACCTCCCACCCACTTAAGTAGGACTAGTTTAAGCTTATACCTTGTCTAATTCTTAAAATATCACCTCAGCCTTCTTCGTGAACACTAAGAAATAGGAAAAGCAGATCAAATATCTCTGAGGTGTGTAAGCTTTAACTCTTGCTATCAAGAAACAAGAAAGTAAATAATTTGACCTATTTCTTATTAATATATTATTAATATATTATTATATATTAATTATTATTAATAATATATTATTAATAATAATTAATATATAATATATAATAATATATTAATAATATATTAATAATATATTAATAATATATTAATAATATATTAATAATATATTAATAATATATTAATAATATATTAATAATATATTAATAATATATTAATAATATATTAATAATATATTAATAATATATTAATAATATATTAATAATATATTAATAATATATTAATAATATATTAATAATATATTAATAATATATTAATAATATATTAATAATATATTAATAATATATTAATAATATATTAATAATATATTAATAATATATTAATAATATATTAATAATATATTAATAATATATTAATAATATATTAATAATATATTAATAATATATTAATAATATATTAATAATATATTAATAATATATTAATAATATATTAATAATATATTAATAATATATTAATAATATATTATTAATATATTATTAATATATTTCTTATTAACATATTTAAAACTCCTGCAGATATAGTACTGCAGAGCTCCTTTGCACTGGTAGAAGGTTTCGACATAGTTGACTGCATTACTTTCAGTACTTCCTTATCAATATATAGATGACATGAGGTGAATCACTTGATTTAAGTGCATGCTATTCTTGACAAAGGTACCCCAAGTTCAATTAGATGTATGGATTTGCATTGCTCTGCTCCTAATAGTACATGTAACCCCTTCAGTGATCTATTCTTGTGTCAGCAAAACCTACTGCTATGAATCTGCATATTCCTGTTGTCCACATCATAGTTCTTTTTCATAAAGCAGTATTCATTATTATAATCATAGCATAATTCATAACATCTTAATGATTCGCATTAAAATAGTGGGATATTTGTCCTAGTGTTATTGGTAGAATGTCTGAGAAACCCATTAGACTGATGAATTTTTCCTTCAACCCTCCTTCCAATTTTCAAGCTAAATGTATCCATAACTGCTACATATCTATTGCTCTAAAGGAATTTTGGTTTCTCTCGAATAGCATTTCCTCTTGGTGTTTATTCTTGACACAGGTAGTTTACTAATCAGCAACTACAGCCATTTTTAGGACAAACGGTGCTTTATTCTCTGTGGAGAGTACGATGTCTGCGTTTTGAAGCAAAACATATTAGTCCAGGACACAGACTTCTGCTCATCCGTATTGTGCTGACTATACCAGGTTATAGTTGTCTCGATTTCTACATACCTCCTCTCTTATCTCAGCACATTTTATACCTTCAAATATTCTTACATGTCCCAATGTAACTGATGTAGCACCTCAAGGATGCGCACTCCCTGGTTTCATGCCTTGAAAATATTCTCTTTTAAGCTGCACCACTTCACATTATTTCAGAAACTTTGAGCCAGAAAGCACACAAATGCACACAGACATATTATGGCTTAGAGCCTCCTAGGTATCACCATCACAAGTCACCAAACCAGGTCTAGCTTGAACACTATGCCACTTGGTCCGACAGCCAGGTCCATGGGTTTGTTTTATTCAGCAGTATAGGTTTATAGAGGTAAGCTTTAAAAATATAACTGAGTTCTAATTTTGAACTTATTTCTTAGAGAATACCTCAGAGAAGCACGAAATATGCACTAACAAGTGTTAAAAAGAGGAAAACATACAGATTTGAGATTCCTTCTGCTACCAAAGCGTCATTTCACCTACAAAAGCCTTGCACAGTAGTCAGGCTGGCACTGCTGGCCCTCTGCTTTTTGCTACCCACCCATCCTTGGCAATGGTTAGAAAGTGATGAATTAGCCAAGGCTTTAGGCAGGTCCCAGGCTCTACTCAAAAACTGTGATCTGTGATTCTCATCTGCATTATCCACCAGTTTTCCTTTTTACCATTCACACCTTCAAAAAGCAATTCTCCACCTTGAATGCAATCTCTCAAAACGTGACTTAAATTAGCTGAAAGCCTTTATGCAGCAATGTTAGTATCAGCAAATCTTTACAGATATGTTTCATAAATGTCTTACCCAAAGAAGACTGTACTGAAGATTGTTGCTCTGTAGTTCTCATATCCATGCTGTGCCAGGGCTTACTATGTTTTCCTCAATACTAAACGTTATGAACAGTATCCAGACCAAGGAAAGATTTGAGGTAGAATTGCATTGGGGAAAAAAAAAAGGACCAAAAGAGAGAATGGAAGTGTTTGGAATTAAATTGCCTATGTCCTGTGCTTCCCTATAATAAGGGAAAGAATCTCTTTCCAAGTCAGCTGCCAGCAGAAGAAATGGCAACAGACATCACTGGCGACTAGCAAATGTATTGATAATATCTTCAAAATAATTCAGTCTTAATCCTACCTTCCTATCTGTGTTTTTTTCTACTGGTATCCCTCACCAAAAGAAAACAAACAAAACTATCAAACCTTGGCTGCAGTAACACAACTCTAGCACAAAATATCTGCATATACCAGAAACATAAAACTAAGATCTTCCATCTGAAAGGTGGGGAAGTGCTATGGCAAAACTACATGCTTCCTCAGTGCATATTTTGAAATACTTCCACTCCTACACCCATGGGAAATTGGATGAAGTTAAACTTGCCTATATGGAGAACATTCAGTCTATTAGAAAACTTTTTTTTGAAGTCTTCTTTCACTTTTTAGGTTGAAAAAAATCACACACAAAGCATAAAAAGTTTTATCAGGAGAAAACACCAGAATTTTCTGCAGACACAGAAACATATCAATAGAGGCAAGCTCCTCAGTTTTACTGTTCCCATGTGTAACTCTCTTAAGAAATGCAAAACTGGAGTTCCTCTCTTGAGAAGTGGTAATGCCCGCAGCACTAAGAAGAGAATCCTGCCTGAATTATTCATCAGGGATTATTCATCCATTTTTAAAATGAAAAATCTGCTCTGGATTAGCATAGTCATATTTATACTTTTTCTTCATGTTTTCGACATTTACAAATACACAGTGCTTCAGTAAAGTATAATTTGAGACCAGTAAGGTAGGTTAATACTCCTTTCTCCACAAATATTGGCACAATTCCTAAATTCAATGTAAAAAAAGGGTAAGGATAACACGAGTGTGATGGGCAACGGAGGGAATGAGTTTGCCTAGGACATGATGGAAACAGAGGAGATGAGTTAGATCCCAGTTATACAGGCAAGAATGAATGGAGGACAAAGATACTATCAGCTTTGAACTGAAAATATGTGGTAAAGAACCTTATAGACAAAATAAACAGTATCCTTAAAGTCCATTTCTAATTGATTTTACTGATTCACCAAGGGTAGTAAAGCAATGTTAAGAATTACTTAACACAGATTGTATTTGAAGGTGAAATGGAAAATAAAATTTAAAAAAAAATAGCTTCATCTGTATTTCAAATTCAATGAACTCTTAGAAAATATGCACAGCTGCAGTCTGCAGAAAGCTTTTCTTAACATATCATGCTTTTCTTTTGTAAGTTAAAGTACATACAGGCTGTTAATAAATTGAGTACAATAGTACATCTTGCCTTTAATAAGGTGTTTGTTCAGAAAGCACATGAAAGAATCATTCAAAACGAAGGTGATAATAATGCATTTGTATGGTGTCTTTATAATGAGAATTTACACCTTTCTTTTTTTCTTTCCCAGCTCTTTCCCTCCACCCCTTTTTCAGAAGCTGCACATTTTTTAAATGAGTTGCCTGGTCAATAAGTGAAAAGAGGATTAGATGTCTTTTAACATATTTGATTTTTCAGAAAAAAAGGAATCCTTGAAAGACTGAACAATGATTGAAGGTGTTTCTTCACTCTAAAAGCTTTTTTGGCAGGTTCCCTATCAGTGAAGCACTTTGCTGTCCAGATGAGATACTCGTAATGATTTATACTCAATACAAGCATATTAAGACATGACAAATAACCAAAATCTAATGACCAAAAGGCATAGCAGAAAAGCTAGCTCCACTATAGTCACACATTTAAGATCCCTCTTTAAAAATAATCTTCATACTTTTTGCCATCTTCTTTATCAACTTCTTAATTGGTTTAAAGTGTGAAAAAATATATAAATCAAGGCTTCCAAACATGATTACAACTGTGTTCAAATGATTAATCACACTATCCTTATATAGGAACACGTTAGATCTTAAATAATGGAACAAAAGCATGGAAGAGCTCACCTATGGCAACTGAGATTTTAGAGGATGATTTTAGATTATTTCTATAGGTATAAAACTCTAGACAAGCTACCAAGAGGTGTTGCCCTTTAAAAGTTTTCTGATGACCTTGAGGTTTTTTGCCCTAAAGACTAATTCTTGTACCTAACTAGTGTGCCCTATAAATTTGTAAACCAGAAGGTATCACTGAGACCTGGTGAAAATAAGATCCTGTTGGCAGTAGGGAACGACAGACAAATTCTGGTGGAGCCCATGTCACACATCTCCATGCAGACTTCAGCAGGGACATGTTCACTGTCAACTTCTACATTCGAGATGAATCTGCTCTCACTCCACACAGAGGTCTCAGGAAAGCAGGGTGAGGGGGTTTCCAAAGCTGTATCTCTCAGACCCTTTTCAGAAAGCACGACTGAAAAACTTGCCCAAAAAATACCTGTTCCTGAAATGCTCACCCTACGCTTTTCTGAAACAAAAAGGCGTAAGTGATTTGATAGGCAGAGCCACCCCTGAAACCATCGAATTTCAGTAAATATGATTCATTCTTATTTCCTCTGCAACTCACCTTCCCACCACTGCCAGTGCACACACTGAGCTCTGTCCCTGGAGTAGAAAGAAGTCAAAGGACAAAGAATCACTGGCTGAAAAAAGGGACATTTCACTCCTTTCAGTGAGATACGGTACGTTTAATTTAAATTGTACACAAATGAAAGCTATGTGTCACTGAAGTGAAGGTGGCACACAGCTCTTCAGAAAACAAAATATTATGCTCCATAAAACCTTGACCATCTGCCTGTCAATTTACATCAATCATTCAGCACTTTTTTTTTTTTCCCAAATCACATTTGCTTTAGACGTGTGAGGCCTTATTCAAAACGTCAAAAATCAATAGAAGATTTATTTTACTGGGTTTTGGATCAGAGCATTGTGTGAAGATACAGACACCTTTGACACTTTGCCCATGTTTAGTGTGGTTAAGATCTCACAAAATTCTGAAGGATATACGGCTTTACTGGGAAAGGATCCCACACCTACCGTGGGGACCGGTTCCCTGTACCCCAGGTCTGGAGACAAATCTGAACAGTATCATTGCCACAGATGCTCTTTGCATCCAAGAGGACTATCAGGTGCAAGCAATAAGAGAGCTGCATCCTCTCTCTGATGATCTGAGAGGAAAAAAAAAATCTAGTTTGGCTTCTTCACAGAGTTTTTTCTCTTTCAGAAGACGAATTGTGTTCACCGAGTTACCTCTTTCAAATGAAGCAGCATTAAAGCTGAAAGTTCAGTGTTTTGTTCATTTTCCAGCTGAGGCTTCAAGATATAGTGTTTCAGTATTGTTGTAACATCCACAATAAATTACAGTCTTGAAAACTAAAATCATCAGGAAAGGTCAAGCACAGAGATTCCTACTACTGCTCTGCTCTTGCAAGTCACCTCTTGGATCAAATCTTATGATGAGCGACTTGTTTTATCTCAGTTATCCTTTTTATCTTCCATTTCTTTGCTGAGCAACTTTTCACTACAGCATTAGGCAGCCAATATTTGTATGAGAAAAATAAAATCATAATTCTAAAGTAATATTTTCTTTTACTTTTCAGTGCAGTTGGTACATAAACACCAGCCTACACACTATCATTACAACTAATGCTATCTCGGAAATACCAGGACTGAGGAATCATCATTTACACAGAAGAATATAAAATGACACTATTGGTTAAAAGATAAGGTACACTGAAAGGATATTTCACGTGGCATTTTAATGTGATAATTAATTCCTAAAGCCTGAGTTTCAGTCTTCATACAAATAAGTGGATGCTAATAGGCCATCTATAAAGACATGCCTTGTTAAAATATGAATGAGATATCCCTTATGTTTATACATGTGTAAGTACAATTAATATTGCAACCCAACTGGAAACAAAATTGCTTTAGTTAACCAACCATTGCAAGGCAATCAAATGTGGTATCAAATGTAATTGTAGAAGATTCATTTGGGGAATAACAGCAATTATTCCATACAGAATTTTTCCCTCCTTCTTTCAATTCACGTACAATTTTTTTCATGCATCTCTAAACCTGAAAATTAATTGGACCATCACAAGTGTCAAAACCACTCCCCTTTCATTCTGCAGCGTGCAAGAAAATTCAGACTGACAAGGCTGTTTCATTTAGAAATATTGGTTTTTACCTCTGATTTGTAACTGCATTAATCTAAAAAAACATTTAAGAAGGTCTAATTTCTCCAGCTGTATGTGCAGCTAGGGAATTGGGCAATACCAATGGAATAGGAAGCAGAGAATGGCATTTCTTTATTTTCCTTAACCTAAGTACTCAGGATTCGCCTTCATAAACTTCAAAAATGTTCTCTGAAGACTTAATAGTTTTATAACAGGTAAGTATTATTTTAGGGTTCTAAATGTAAACTGCAGTTCAGATATTTTAATTGTCTTTGAGCTTAATCAGAAAGCATGTTTTAATCCAATATTAATGATATTATTTTCCTTTTTTACACAGAAGACATTCAGTATTCTTAATTATTAGTAGTAATTAATATTCCCTTGAATAATTTTGCACTTTTTACTAAATTAATTAGTAATTGCCAAAATTATTTTGATATTTAATTATCAATGTAAAATGCCAAAATCCATTATGATCTCTATTTCAGTCACCTAAAAACTAATGGTAAATATGGAAGATAGGTGCCCTTAACTAATTTTAGATTTTTATTTTTCCTTTGAGACAATCAATATACACCTGGCAAGTGTTCATTTCTTAATTAAAAAAAAACCATATATATATAGCACCCAGTGTCAATCTGTGTCTTTAGAAGGCTATGCAGGGTGACAGCCTGACAGGAGTATGAAAATACTTTGGCTAACAAAAGATATTTGCTGTTCAAGAAGTTGCTGGGTCACTGCTTTCCTGGTTCAAAATCATATCAGTCTGAAATTTCTATGCTCATGGCAATTTTTTGTTTTGGTGAGTATGTACCAACTATTTCAGATAAAATTAAAACACGATTTTAAAACCGGAATCATAGCATCATGGAACCATTTTGGTTGGCAAGGACTTTAGGATCACAGAGTCCAACCATTAACTTAACACTGCCAAGTCCACCACTCCAGGGATGGTGACTCCACCACTTCCCTGGGCAGCCTGTTCCAATGCCTCACAACCCTTTCTGTGAATAATTTTTTTCTAATATGCAACCTAAACCTCCCCTGGCAAAACTTGAAGCCATTTCCTCTTGTCCTATCACTTGTTACTTGGGAGAAGAGACCAACACCCTCCGTGGTACATCCTACTTTCAGGTAGCTGTAGACAGTGATCAGGTCTCCCCTCAGCCTCCTGTTCTCCAGGCTGAACAGCCCCAGTTCCCTCAGCTGCTCCTCATCACACTTGTGCTCCAGACCCCTCACCAGCTGCGTTGCCCTTCTCTGAACTCTCTCCAGCACCTCAATGTCTTTCCTGTAGTGAGGGGCCCAAAACTGAACACAGGATTTCAGATGTGGCCTCACAAGTGCTCAGTACAGGGGGACAACCACTTCCCTGGTCCTGCTGGCCACACTATTCCTGATACAAGCCAGGATGCTGTTGGCCTTCTTGGCCACCTGGGCACACACTGGCTCGTGTTCAGCTGCTGTCAACCAACAAGCCCAGGTCCTTTTCCCCCAGGCACTTTCCAGCACTCTTCCCCAGGCCTGTAGTGCTGCCTGGGGTTGTTGTGACCCAAGTGCAGGACCCGGCACTTGGCCTTGTTGAACCTCATACAAAACCTCAGGCCCTCGATCCAGCTGGTCCAGATCCCTCTGTATGGCCATCCTACCCCCCCAACACTGCTGCCCAGCTTGATGTCTGCAGACTTACTGAAGGTGCCCTCAATCCCCTCGTCCAATAAAGATTAAAAAGAACTGACCCCAGCACTGAGCCCTGGAGAACTCCACTCATGGCCAGCCATCAACTGGATTTGCCTTCATTCACCACCACTTTTTGGGTCTGGCCCTCCATCCAGTTCTTCACCCATCACAGAGCACACCCATCCAGGCCATGAGCTGCCGGCTTCTCCAGGAGAATGTTATGGGAAACAGTGGCAAAGGCTTTACTGAAGTCTCAGTACACAACATCTACAGCCTTACCCTCATCCACTAAGTGGGTCACCTGTCCTAGAAGGAGATCAGGTTGGTCAAGAAGGACCTGCCTTTCATAAACTCCTGGTGACTGGTCCTGATCACCTGCTTCTACTTTCATTCAACCACAATTAGCAGGAAAAAGGGGTTTTAGTAGTAGTTGTGGATATGTGTTTCTATCGATGGTTTAGTCCCAGCTTTCTTTCTAAAAGGTAAGCAAATTCTCTCCTTAAGAAAATTCTGACAATCTTTACATGAAATTATTAACTGAAATAACAGAAATGAGACTTTGAGACCAAATTCAAAGATTTTTCCTTGTAAGACCTCATTTCAGAAGACCACATCTGAGGATACTGATTTTTTATCATAATGTGATATTAACCTACAAAACAAAATCTTTAATGCTTACATGCTTCTTTTTTTGCAAACTGTGCAATAAACATTCATATTTTAAATAAAGTTTTAGAACAGGCCCTCTGGCAGTCTTTTGATTGACACACCCCTTGTGGCTCTGTGTAGACCCTGGTATCATGGCCAGCACCCTTTGCCTTTCCTCTTTTGGATTTGTTCCACTGAAGTCAGCCCATCTATACTTCCCCAGAAAGAATGTTTGTGGTATTTTCACCCTAAAGCTCCAGAGGCCATTATTCAATCTGGCTGTCAAGGACATTGCTGATTGTGGGCTCATTAGAAGCAGAAATAGACTGTCCCAAAGAGTTTCTTTCTACAGTGACTTGTGTGCAATGCTAATGGAAGGGCTTTCATCACCCCAAACCAAATCCTATATAAGAAATAAAACTCATACAGTATGATGAAGACAATTCATAATGCTATCAGAACCCTCATCCACAGAAAGTTTTAAAGTATATCCTGTATTTTCCATCACAGCCATTAGAAGAATAAATCTTCCAGTGAAAATTAAGTTTATCAAGAAGATCTGTGTGCAAACTAATTTGAGCAGGCATTTTCTGAGAAGTAGGCTAGCAAAGAAGAAAGATTACTTCTGGCAAAAATGGAGCAAATTAAATTATGAGAGGCTTAATACATTTATTTGAAATTTAATTTCATAACCTAATGTCAAGGTTATTATATAGTGTACACTGTTCTCATCCAAATTCAAAACAGTAAAGCACAAGCTCAGTTTGCAGTTACTTTATTATAAATCCAACTGCATTCTTTTTTATTTTATTCTTACCACAGTCTTTGTCTGAGCCACAACATTAATATAAAATCACATCTCAAAATTACTTTCGAGATCTCTCCTTGGCAATGAATTATGATGAGACCAGAAGACTCTCTGGTATGACTGACTTCTACTGCAAGTAAAAGGCAAGAAGAAAACCAAGAGCCGAGATGGTGGTGTTGATGTGATGCCAGTGTGCACAATAAGAAGCAAAATGATGAGAAAGAGCATCTGACTGTATTCAAACTGCTCTGCACTGAGTTCATCAAACCTGCAGGTTTTGTTTTCCATTCAAAACAGACACAGATTAGTAGAAAAGGTCGCTGTAGCATTCTCATTATCGCATCCCTATGGAATACACATTATTCGTTTGATCGTGTATTAGAAGCTGTGCCTGTTCAGAGAGCACATGCTGAAAAGCATTCAGGCTGTGTTCAGACCCTCTTTGCGCTCCTAAAAGCCAGTTACTCTTACCTGAATTATTTGCCCTGACTTGAGGGTTTTTTCGTTTGTTTTCAGTACTCCACCATTAGGAGTCTGGGTAACACTGGATCACAAAGGATGTTATAGAAAAGCACTGTGCATTTAACTCTGTGATTCTAGTGGATGCGGAAACAGTCTCTGTTTGTGGCAGCACCACGGAAAAGAACCATCTGCTTTTGTTTCTGAAGGGACAGGTAATGAAGGCATAATAGATGACTTTGACACTTAGCAGGGAGCTGTAGCCTAAAATTAGCAGGCTTATAATGATGCAGAACAACATTAATTTTGCTTAATTGGTAATGAAGAATTAATGTGGTACATTGTTGTTTTTCAGTAAAGTCTGAAATTACTGCTTAGTGTTTGGCCAGGTTAGGGTCTCTTCTAGTTTTACTAGAATATTGAGGAGACAGTTATTAAAGTACAAAAAAGGATTCTAAAAATGCAGTCTATGACTCTCAATATAAACAGTCACAGAGATAACCAAAACCTTCTGTATAAAGCTTTTTGCTGCTTTTTTTTTCCACCACATAACTACAAACAACTTGTAAAAATCTTTCCTGTGATTCTGTGTTTCTGTGCTTGAAGCAGCACACTTTTAACTGACAGGAAGCATCGCTCAGATGCCTTCTCTGCAATCATTGCTCATATATCAAAACAAACAGATGTCTTATATACACCTCAGAGCTACATCTCTGCGTCTGTGAAGCTTCTGAAGTGAAAAGTCCACTTTAGTCTCTAGACACCCAGGATGAGACTCTGTTTACTGAATGAAATAAAATAAAATGCCCATTCATATGCAATGACTCCTTCTGTGGTGGATATATTAAAAATGTGTTTGTATGAATATAGTTAACATTTCAAAGAGAAAAAAAATGAGAAGGGTTAAAAGGAGGAAAACTGAAACTTACTCCGAACTCATCCCTCCACTGATGAGATGCTTGGTACTTCTCTGCTTCTTTAGCAAGGCGCTGGAAACAAAGAAAGAGAGGACATACATTTATGTCTTTACTGTTTCAACATATAGCAAAATCTTTTTTATTTTCTTCAAATACATGTTTTCTCTGTATGATTTTCTATATTGCTATGCTTTTTTACACTTATGTGAATATTATGTATATTTGACTAAAGATAAACAATCTAATTTGAAAATGCTACTTTCTGTATTATTTCCTTATTTAAGTACTGTAATTATGCATCAGAAAGCTTAACCCTCATTCCAATGTAATTTAAGAAGTTCTAGTTAAGTTCAAAATCCATCAATATCTTTCTGAAAATACTTTCTCCTTACACACACCACCTTGCCTTATATGTATTAATTTGATCTACCATCCAATGGCAGGTATTTATTAGAATCTTAAAACACTCTACTATGGACAGTTATTTCTCCATTAAATTATTTAACTTCAATTATCGGAAGTACTGACATCCCCTGGGATTATTAGGGAGCCATAAAAACTCAGTAATTTGGACTAGCTTGTAGTCTGGTCCCATGGACTGATTGCATTTTAGCAGATGGAGAGTAACAGGCATGCTCCTAGAGGGCATATTTCCCATTTAAATTAATTTGAAAGAAATCCAGTTTGCCCGCTGAGCCCCCTGGGAAGCAAAGCACGGCACAGAGAAATGAGCAGATTTTGCTCTTTGAGATCAATCTCTTGTGCAGGCGCATCCATTGCATTGGTGGCGTCCCTTATACAAAATCATAAGTCTTTGAAAAAAAAGCTGTTTATACACATTTACGAGAATCATTTAAAAGTTGCCAAGCACGATGTGCTCTCCCATTGAGCTGCACACAGACCCCAGTGCTGGCAGCCCTGTAGGCAAGAGACCGGCTTGAGAGCAAGAACCTGAAAAAGCAGTTGCCTGATGTAAATGAAGTTCATGTAGACTCAGCCATATTCTAATCATTGAGCGACTTGTTTTGAGGACTAAATCATTTTATAGCCCTATAAATATCTTAGTAACCATTTCTGGAGAGTTCTGGTCCCTTTTTAGCAAAAATAGTCTGACTGTATTCACAGATAACCAGGGATGGAAATGCTTTGCTGTGCAATGACATGTGCACAGTAAGTCTGATGATCCTTTTAATATTCAGACCGATTCCCACACAAAATGAACTGGTGGTCTAAGTCACGTTTTCAGTTGAGTCAACTGCCAGTTCTCAGTGACAACCAAAAGAGTATGACCAGAAAGTTCACGAAAGCTGGAATCGCAGTGGTAGTGCTGTCAGAATCTCACCTCAGCCCCAGTCCGGGATAGCAACTGCTATGGTATCTGATCCCACGAGGGACCTCCCTCTAACAGCTATCAGGATGATAAATTTCACAAAGCAAAAATGAAGACCTTTTCCTTTCTTTTTCATTTGCAGTCATCCTATATAGACAAAAAACCCCAGCAAACCTGTGTGCTCTGCTGCCTGAAAATTAGTGTCCCTTCTCATTTCTTTTATTGTCAGTTCAAATGATTGTGAGCCGTCAGAAAGTTATTGGCATCCTACAGACATTGCCAATTGGAGGTACCCTCCGGAGTAGCCAAGTACCACATTTACAAAAGCAAAATTGTAATATAATTTGTTGCATTACACTGGGAAAAAGCATAGTGCAACTCTCCCTTGACCCCAATGGGCAAAGACCTCAGATACCTACAGCATTTTCAGTTTTCTGGTAATATACTAGAACAACGTGGTCCTTCTAATTTCTCCAGTCAGTATAGCCGGTTCTGCATCTAAATTTGCGTATCCTCTGATGAGTTCAAGCTGATTACATCATGTTTCACCAGATTGTAGCAAAGTAAGATATGAAACGTACTACACATCAACAGCTGCAGTTGCTGTTGCCCTCAGATTTCCCTCGTAGTCTGCTCAGCTACCTTAAGGTACACAGCAAACTGCAATTGTTTTCCACAAAAGATAGCAGAACCCAAACGCACAAACTGATAGATGGATTATGAAGAGAAATACCTAATGAGCATTAACATTACTGGGAATTTTGCATGGGAAGAACTGCAGTCACACTTGAAATTCCTCAGCTTCAGGAAAAGTTGGTAGATACCTCAGCTAATCAGCACTATAAAGCAAAAAAACCTAAAAGCAAATAAAAAGCCATGTTTTCCCTGAAACAGATCATCTTTGCCATCAACAATTCTTATAAATGCTACAGAGATTACTAGTATTCAGCATAGTGGCTGTTAGCCAAGACTAGAACAAATCTGTAAGACGAGAAGAAGTCGTTTGGTCTCTCAAAATGGGGATAATTATTGCATTTTCACCATCTATTACTGCAACAGAACAATCCTGCAATGCTACAGCTGTGGAAGTTACATATGCAAAAACCACACAGCATCATTTCCCAAAAAAACGGTCGATTACAGTACTCCGACTACCCAGCTCATCTCCAGCAGAAATCTCCTTATCTACGTGTATGCGCAGGCTATCACAAGGACATAGATCACGTAGGGACTTAATTTGCAACGAGTGTTTTAAAAGGCATGGATTGACTAATGGGAAGCCTGTGCATGCAAAAACCAGCATCATTCTCTCCCCTGCAACATCTTATACTTTTAGGAAGACAGAGTACTAATAATATATATATATATGAATATTAAAGCTAAGGTGTTCACCCAAGTTTTACATTTCTATGCAAGGACAACCTCGCTGCTACAGCAACTTGGATTCTAATAACAGAGATACCCACCCTTCCATAGAGAGAGCTTTGTCAAGAGCCAAAGTAAGAAGTCAAGACTCCTGGGTCAAAAATAGCTAGATTGCCAAGTTACCTATGCCCTTTACTGTGACACAAGGAGAAACTAATTTTTCATCTCTCTCAAAGAAATCATGCCTGCTGCCTTTTGAGGTATGCAAATGTCAGGTCTCGCCTTCCCTGTTTTGATGGCAGAGTCTCTGGAGAACGGCAGCAGTGCCACAGGAGCCACCTCCCATTCCCCGCTCATTACAATCAGGGTTTAATAAGGTAACACCTCCTTTAACCCCGTGACCCACTGCAGTTCCCTGCAGGTTTCTCCAGCAAATATTAGAATTTTGAGTTTCATATTTTTATATGTAAGAAAGTAAGGAGAAGTGGTTCTAAACCAAAATAATATTTCTTCCTGTTAGGTTTTAATCATTTCTTAACTCCATGCCTCTGTATGTGTGCTGTGAAGACGAAAGCCGTGAGTTGTTTTCAGGCTTTGAATGAAGCTCTATTTGACCTCATCTTTTTAGATAGAGAGGAAGAAAAACCAAACACCGCTAAAAAGGGGTAAAGAAACAGAACTAACACGTAACATAACCATTCTGGCATCCTTCAAGGTGCTTAAAAACCCTTACTTTGTACAGCCTGCTGGAGAATGAGGATTCCCAAATTATGGCGATGAAACTCAAATTACTCTGAAGTAGTACATAAACTGAGAGACCATGACCAGGAAAAGAGGTCTACGAAAGCTCAAAAAATGCTGCAGCATCTATTCCTACACTTTTGGAGGATGCCCGACAGCTGTCAGATGGTGTTTCGAAGTAAGCGACCAAAAGGGCTGATGCTAGATTTAGCCAGTGTGATTGACACAGTAGCTGATGTCAAATTTAAGGTGCTTGAAAACACTGAGATTAAACAAGCATTTGTTTAGTAAATGTTTCTAGATGAAACAATTTTTTCTACCTCTATTATTATTATTATTATTGTTATTGTTGTTATTATTATTGGTGTTATTGTTATTATTATTATTGTTGTTGTTGACAATAATAATAATAATAATAATAATAATAATAAACCTTTCATGATGAATGACAACTGCTTTCTCCAATGCTATTTTCTAAACATTGCACAGGGTGCATTATTTTCAGGAATTCTCAGTATACTTAGTTCACCAAACGAAAGAACAATTATCCCTTGAACGACAGCCACTGCCCACAAATAACTATTTGTATTCAAACTTTGAAAGAAGTCAAGTTATCTTCCACTAGATTTCCATAAATCTTACAAAGAGAGTTATTACCTTTAAAGCAAAACAGCTATTGGGAAAGATGGATAAGATGCAAGTGTTATTTACTGCATCAGCCGACGAACTTTTATTTTCACTTTTAAAGGGATCTCAAAAGATTACACAACCACACGTTAAAAAATTTAAAAAAAAAAGAAAGAAAGAGAAGCAAATCAACAACTAAAAAACCCAAAGCCCGGTTGCCTGTCAATCTCAAATTTGTCCATTGTCGAAGGTCTCATCCCCAGATGTGCACGTTACTGTCTCTGAAAGGCAGCCTTTGATGTGCCACAGACTGCAAGAAAGAGACCTCAAGAATCTTTATCTGATCGGTAAAGATCAGCTCCCTAGAAGGTCTATTCATCTTCCAGCCATCACTTTTGTGCACATGTCATATCTTTATCTCCTCCCAGCCAGCACAGAACTCTGTCAGCTAATGGCCCGATTACAATTTTACTCAGTACAATGAAATCAGTCTTTTTCTGTACTTCTCACTCTCCTTTAAGTATTTTATCTTGAAAGTCATATCTTAATACCCCTTGATATATTAAGCTATCATAAAATGTGTAAGCTTAGAGTTATTAGACATCAATAGCCTCACAAAGCTTTATAAAATACCAAATCCATGGAATTTTTAGGTTATTTTAAGAAGATAAATACTCAGGAAGAATATAGCAATATCACGCTTAAATAGAAAAATATAGGAATATACAATGAACTTCAAATCCTGATCTTAAAATGTGATCCAAATATTCAGTCCCTGTTCTTGCATGAACAGTGTAAAAGCCACGAGCTGTATGTGCAACAGCAGTTTCAAACATGATTTTCATGTATGTATCTGAAATATGAAGAGTGTTCTTTTGTAGATGATTATGAATTGCACATCACTTACACAAGAGAAACACGAGGGAAAAATTTTGTAAGACTGGGATGAGGTGTCTGAAGTACCAATGGAAAACTGATACTGTTATTTAACTGTAGCTTTAACACAGATTGACAGAATTGCATTTTCACCTCAGTAAACTGTTACATTCCGTATTAAACCAAATTAGAACTATTTTATTTTGCCTTGATTCTACTGTCTTTACGTGCATAGACTGTTTTGGTTTTGGTTTTGGTTTTTTTCGTAGCAACTCTTGGTGATGAATTAGTTAAATACTCATGAATTACCCTGTTACGCTATTGTATAAAAGATCCTCCAGTTTGGCCCACAGGGCTGTGATTTCAACAAGCAACTGGAAGGTCAGTAGACTGAAAGTGATCTTGGGAGCGCTGATAACAGCAAGATCATAACCTCCATATAAATACACGGGGATTTACTTTCCTTTGTCTTTATTCCCATACTCCCAGTGGGGCATGGGAGGGATTAATAGGAACTGATAATAGGAACTGTAACTTTAATGATGATATTTGCTGTATGACCTTTCTCACAAATCGGAATTCATAATAATTACCAGCACAAAAGCTGATTCAGATTTGGTGAAGCCGTGGCACTTAAGTCTTGGTAAGATGGTCACAATCATGAAACAATATCTTAGACTGAACCAAATATATACCTAAGTTTGCTGTTTCAAACTGTAACCACAAGTTTTAAGATTTCCTATGGCAATTTTTTTTTTTTTTAAAAATATTTTAATCGCTAACACTGTAGCACATCAGTTTCCATGATAATTCATATTTCCCCACCTCAAATAAGAACTGTTATCATATGCATTGTTGGATTCCATTATGTAAATACCGTTCTCTTCAGTATAATTTTAACCAGAATTTCAATACTTACAGAAGTCTTTAAGACTTTTTTTATGGCAACCAACAGTAGGTTTTTGTTTTATGCTGATCTGCCGCAAGGTTTAATTTCATATATTTTCACTGCAGAGTCCCAGCCTCCCTCCTACTCCAGCATCGGCTGTGCCACATGATGGCAACGTGATCTGTGGTTTGTAAGTGAGGGTATCTGAAGCATATAGGGCCACAGACAGAGTATAATTGGTCTCCTGTACTCAACATAGACCTTGTACGATATATTCCCCAGCTACTGTCTGGATTCAGTTTCACTTTTGTCATTTGAGACAGCAGATGAGTCATATTCACAAGGAAAAAGGGTTTGTTAGAGGTCTGCTGGCATTGTGAGCCTTACCAAAACAGTCTTCATACAAATTACTGGTCCAAATCTATACGTAATCTAATACAAACAGCAATTGGCATATTTCTTTTTTTAAGCCGATGTTATTACACTTTGGAACACAATTCAAAATAATGCCTCCAACTTTCTCTTCCACTATTAACCATTACCAGCAACCTAAATTGCTAGATTTTTTTTTAATCCATCTGTAGGTTACAAAACTCAAATTTAATTAAACAATAAACAGAAAATTACATATTTTGTGGGCTTGCCTAATACATTTCAAGCCATTTCTGTTTTATTCACATGAACAGTAATTCTATTTCAGACCTTCCTAATCAGTTTTTCTAATAAGATGACCTCATATCCAACACAAAGCTGTCATGTTGGCTAAAAAGAAGTCTAATGGAAAAAATTTATTATCACCTTCCATATATTTAGAAGACAGGGCTTTAAAGGATTTTTGTATCTATTAGCAGCTGTAATGCAAATAAAGATGACTCGAGACAATATTCTTATTGTTTAATTAGATGAGTGAAAGAAGAATCAAGATGATGCTCCACAGAGTAATGTTACCCTTTTAGTGGATTTCCAGTCCAAAAAAAGAAAACTTAAAATAAATGAAACCACTGGTCTAAATAAGGTCAGAAATCAATAGGAAGCGAAATCTGACCTGACCTGCGATTACAATATTGCAGGTGAAGTTAGCGCTTTCTAACATGGATAATCATCTCGGTTTTAATAGGAAAAACTAAAATAGAGAGACCGCAAATAAATACATCACATGTGGCTTCTAACATCTCAAATGTCATGTGCAAGCACCTGTCTCTGAAGACTGTCCTTGAAAGACCATTTGGCACAGTAACACTTCACTACACAAAAGCAGCTCTTCTCTAAAATGTGAACTAGAAAAGGTTCCCCTCTCCTCTCCTCTCCTCTCCTCTCCTC
>VWYH01002495.1:221456-277961 GCA_013399365.1 Pampusana beccarii | reverse complement strand
CTCTCCTCCCTTCCTCTCCTCTCCCCTCCTCTCCTCTCCTCTCCTCTCCTCTCCTCTCCTCTCCTCTCCTCTCCTCTCCTCTCCATTATTGTGCCATTTTAAGAACTCAGCTAATGGTAGCAAACTATCAAACAGAGAACACAAAAGTGACATAGCGCTAGTACTGCTTTTACCCATAAAAGAGTGCTGAAAGTGCTTTTTAAATATATTATACCAAAGTAGGATAGTTAGTTAAGATGTAGTAAGAATTTAAAAGTAGTCAAATGTGGAGTTAAGGTAAAAAAAATCTTTGATTCTGTTCTAAAAACAAACCTCAGAACAGCTGGAATTAACCATCACTGAAAATCATCACTGAAGGATGGCTAAATAAATAAGTAAATACGTGTAAATAAACAAATAAATAAAGTGTAGTAACAAATACATGTCTAAACTTCTGGAAAAGCCATATAGCCGGGTACACACTTACGTGACCACACAGGCTATGGAGGTTACAAAGGGGGATGTTGTCAAGTACCAGTTGGTAACTGGAAGCTTACCGGTTGCCACCTCAGCTTGGTGTCTAATATTCATGATCCTAACTGGTGAGACCATTGGTACTAGATGAAAAGAAACCCCACATGAGCAGGCAAGGGGATAAATGAAGTGTAGGTGCAAAAACATTGCTGAAGGGCACATTTCTGTGTACCAGAGAATAGGCCAACTCAAATACAGCCACAAGGAGGAACAGAGGGAGCACAAAATTCTCTTCCATGACTGGAGCACTGAGTCCAGTCCATGAGGAATGAAATAAGATTTACATGAAATTTTGTGCAAACTTAATATGCTGCAGAATGAGTGTACAAAATAATTCTGTTCAACTGTTATTAAACAGCAGCAAGGAATGTAGGAAATTCTCATCAGAAGGTAGAGAAGCAGCACTTAAATTCTACACTTTCTGCATTTATGAGGAGAGGGAGGAGGAAGCAGGTTCAGTCCCCAAGGCTGAGTATATTTGTAGGATGCTCAATCAGGAGATTTGAGAAGCTGGGCAATATTATGACAGCTGGATGCTGTCAAAAATGTTTCAGTGGACAAGAGGGTGAGATAGAGAGAACTGTAGATAAAGGCATGAGGAAAAACGATCAAAAAAGAGTAAGAAATAGCCTGTCAAATGCATCTTGACATCTAGCAGTGAAATTTTGCTAGAGTGCGGTATAGAATCGGCAAAAGACTTCTTTTAACATATAATTTATCCTGATCATTTGCAGAGGTTTCGAACCCTTAGAGCTTATTACATTTTCACTCTAATAATTCATACGCCTTAAACGCGAGTCGCATTAGTGTTATATCTTTAAACAAGCTCCAAGTGAAGGACACACGCTGAAACCATTAGACTGAAATTGCCAAGTGCTCCGACAAATCGCAAATTGCATAACAGCACCAGCTCCAGTTCACTGCCTGCCTTAGGAAACTCTTTTAAGCTTCGCAGCCGAGCTCGGAACTTCACAGGCGCGATTAGAAGACGACACGTATATTGAGCAGGCATGCCTTGTTACCCTGCTTTTTCAACCATAGTGTGTGTTTAGTTTTTAGCAAACCAGGGAGAAATCAGCCCTACGTGAATTTATTCTAGAAATATCAAAATTAATTTGCTCTAAAACAACAATTATAAAATGTCAACAACGGAAATTTCCTCAAAAAAAAAAAATCCAAACACCAACAACCCAAACCAACCAAACTTGCTTCGTAGCTCCCTTAATATCCCCTCGTTAAGTATCCAGTGAAAACAAACAGAACACCCTTAGCTGCTCAAAATGTATATACATTACCAGTTCCATTAAAACCTGACTAGGATCTAAATGGGAACAGACACAACTGAAATGCATATGGAGCTGCCTCATTTTAAAGGAAAAAGTAGGAAAACGAACAAATCACGTCGACACCTCCTTACTAAGGACAGGGAGAAGCAAACGTTGATACAGGCTTGCAACACTTAAGCAAGAAAAACACTAACGAAGTCAGTTATCTTTAAACAAATAGGGGGTGTAACAGGAGCTGCATTTTGCCTCATTGTTTAACCAAACAGAACAACACATTTAACAGAATCTTGTATAAGAGTTCAATAAAAATACATTGAGTTATGTCAATATATATTCGACTTAACTCTGCAACAAAATTTGATATATATCGAATATATCAAATATTCAGATTATTGTTTGCAGTATTTTTTAATTTAAAATTATAGCATTCTTCTAGCTAACGCAGTTCACGGAAGTGGAGTATACCTAGGTATGAAACACTACATTTAAATTGTAGTGAGTTCTGGATTCCCTCACACTTTGTGTGCTACAAAAGACATTGAGATGCAATGCTGTTATAATCCCAAAAGAAGATTAGAACCCTGGCAATTTAAAATCTCCATTGAAGACATATTCCGCTGCCTCTTTTGGCCACATCATCAGAAACATTATTCAGCTCTCTTAGAGTTGCATAGGTCTTTATATAAAGAACAGAATCCAGAACTTCAAGAAATAACAAGAGTGACCAGAGCTCATTACCACCTCTTCCACTGTAGAACAGGACTAAATAGTTTTATTTCCTTAAGACATATTCGTAACCTAAACCAGCACAATTAAGTCCAAAGTAGTTAACGATTTGTAATAAAACAAAGATAGCACTGAAGACTTCAGGAGCATTTGCAGAAATGGGCCTATGAAACATGCAACTTTACTCATAATAAAATTCGGGGCTTGAATGGTAGAATAATGATGTGAACTTAAAAAAAAAATAAAAATCTGTACCTTCTCCTAGGTTCTCAGATGTATAAAACAAAATCAATCTGAACTTGACTGATTAAACATTTTTTATAAATGAATGCAATTCTTAAATATATATATATATATATATATATAAAAAGAAAACAAACAAACAGAAAAAAACCGCAGCTGAATAACAAATGTGGCTTTAACAAGGCAAGATAAGTGTATTAACAGCTTTGCATGTCAGGGAAAAAAGTGGAGCAGGTGGTAGGCTATAGCTGCTGAATAATCAACTTGATCTCACCAACAGTCAGGGGGTGAGAGCCAAGGAAACCTGTTCCTGTTGGCACCAGCAGAAACCAATGATACGTTAATACCACATGCTATTTGCAGGCAACATTTCCCTAATGGAAGTAATCCTAGTCAAAAGAAAGAAGCGTGTAAAGGAAGGTGACCTTCTACTGGCAAATCATGAAAACATTTTTTATCTTCCCAGAGATACCGTGTCAGTCGTGACAGACGTGCTAGGAGCACAGCAAAGCCTCAATTGCTCCTACACCTTGTTTGCACTGGAGTAACAGGGCACCCAAAGCCCCTTCAGTTCTTTCTTATTTTGTAGGGCGAAACAACGTGCTGCTTCTAAACTTTCCCAAATATCTTTCAAAAGAGGTGTTGCAATCCTAATCTTCTCTTTCTACTGGACAGATGCAAGTTTTAACTTTCAAGTGTAGCCATGCAACATTTTTAAAAACAATTCATGTCCTTCACCGCTAATTTATTTTTCTATAAAGGAATATGCATTGTCTTACCCTGCAACAGAAAACTTTCCGATTGTAATATAAGAATGCCTAAAAATTAAAAGCAGACCAAAATCTAAGAGGTGAATTTTGAAAACGGTGTCTTCTACCTTTCCTCAATCCATTTAACTTCTGTGTATCTTCCCATGTCCTTTGCACATGGAAACTCTCAGCACTTTCATGTTCACGATCACTTTATACTCAGATACACCTTCATTTACCTGCTCTCAAATGCAAGTTTTACCCTAATATAGCTGGAGGGTTGTAAAGCTACAGTTGCTCAACTTATAATGTAAAACACTTTTAGCATATAAATATTAAATGTATACCCATAAGGATAGCTATTAAAAGATCAATATTAATATATTAAACATTTCAGCAAATGCTTAGATATCTCTCAAGGCCACCAGATTCCCTAAGAATTGTTCTTTTAGGATGAAATACTGACCCTACTAAAGTTCTTGTGAGGACTTCCACTGACTTCATTGAGATTGCCCTCCTGCTGCCTCAAGCCCTGTATATGTGAGATCATGAAATTCATAACCAGACAGAGATATTCTTCTTCCAGGTTCAGTGATCACCAATAGCCACGTGTGGGTTTGGCCATTATTTCTCTTCAGCACTTCTTGTCATGTCAATGTCAGATATCAGACAACGTGTCACCTCCTTCTGAGCACTACAGTGCATTTCTGGGTCTTCTTGTGATTATAAAGAAAATCTAACCTGGCTCAGGTATACAATTAATATCTTAAGTAAGGGAGCTGGTTCCCACTTCTGCACGATAAGATCTTAAAAACTGACTTATATGTGAAAAAAAAAAAAATCATTTTAAAATCTACAGTTCAAAAACTAATGCTGCATATTGTCATGGCTACAGAAATATTTAATATCCTTTCATAACCAGTGTGAAGTAAATATTGTCAACAGTATTTAACATACAAAGGCAAGTGAAGCAGAAAAGTGAAAAGATTTGACCAAAGTCACACAAAACACTAGGGTCAGGTGCTAGTAACACCTAAGGCCATAAGGTTTGTCCTCTGGGTGAACTTACTGTATTTTCCTTTCAGTTCTTTTCTCCCTTTTTATTCCATGCATGACCTATAGCTGTGCTTAAAACATATTTGATTGACTGTCTTAGTAGGTAATGTACATATTTGAATCAGCATTCAAATTATAATTTCCTTCTAATTTTTACCAAAAAAAAAGAAGAAGAAAAAGAAGAAAAGGAAGAAAAAAGAAAAAAGANAAGAAAAAGGAAAAAAGAAAAAAGAAAAAGAAAAAAAGAAAAAAGAAAAAAGAAAAGAAAAAAAAAAGAATTAAGAGAGTTTGTGTTACCCTCACAGGTGACACATCTGAGAACTACTACAAGCGGTTTGGGTTCATCCGTAACGACTTCCACCAAAGGTGTTTAATTAGGACGTCTCACACTTTTCTGCGCATGAAAATCTAATTGTCACCTTCTAGCTCAAAGAACACAATCAAGAAGCATTATCCCATCTCAAAATTGCGTAAGTGTCTTCCTCATGTCACTTCCACATCTGATGTTACTTCATATTTTTTGAACCATAACAACAAATTTAGCGCCTACAAAAAGTGTGTTTTCTTTCATTCCGGCTAGTGCTACTTACTGAAAGCCATCATCAGAAGCAAATTGTGACTAGAAAAAAGAAAGATGAAAAAGTTAAAACAAAATTATAAAAAAGAGAAACTACCTAGACATGGCAAGAATGTCACAGCACAAGTATATCTTAAAGCGAAATGTGGCAGTACCTTGCCAGACTGGATGTTTGACACAGGTAACTCGGAATGGTGCAGCTGACCTGAGCTGCACTTAAAACCTCAGAGATCTTGCCCACAGGGAAGAGTTTCTTCCACGGTCCTGTTAAACTGGCAGAGGCCGTTTTCAGGAATCCGAGTCTTACATCAACAGACCTGAACTGCAACTTGAAGGGGTCTGGCAGCTTGTTAAAGGTTTAGAAATTTTTAAATCTTAACAAAATGTTCCTGTAGGATTTCATGAAATTGAGTTGGGGCTATATTCTTAAGGAATTCTGGAAAATATAAATAAAATTAAAAAATAAATATAAAAATAATTTACATACATGGAAAGGCAGATTCTTCTGGGCTCTTCCCTGACATATGAAACATCAAGACTTGAGAAGTCAGACACTTGGTGCTCTCATTTGGGTCATTGGCAACATTGAAATGTTGAACCTCTGCTACTGGAGCTAGAAAGTGACTCTTAATGCTAACAACAGAAGCATCTTATTCTCCTGCATGAAACCAACCTCTAGATGTAGATGTGCATACTGCATTAGTGTGGAGTGAAAACGCAGTTTCATCTTCACATTGCACCACACGATAACTTAAGTCATCATAGGTTAACATTCCCATAAATTACAATAAAACACATTCACTTGCGTATAAAACAGAAGCTTTAAATAAATAAAACCCAGCCTTAAACCCTTATTAATTTAAATTATAGATAAGTTTAATCATATATTGAACTCTTCACGTATGCCCTGTGGTCAGGCGGTTTTATCAAACTTGAATGTAGGGTATAAAGAATTGTGAACGGAGAAAATCACCTACAACACTCAACATGAAGACCGAGGTGAGAAGTGACAAGAGGGATCCCTTCCACCCTGTTACCTTATGATAATACCCTGCTTGGAGACCTGGTTCATGAAACCAGACAGCCTGACATTGCTTGACAGCTGAACAGTTGCATGGTTCAGTTGTGTTAGGTTAAAGATGAGATGAAAAATAAGGAAAATTAACTTTATTTAGCAAATTAAAACTGTAAACTGCATTTTCAAAATGGTTTTTGTACTATTATTATTAGTCACTTGCCAAGTCAGACTTTTATCACAAGTCTCACAATACCTTTCTCCAAACCTTAGGTCTTGGACTTGGTTATGTTATTCTTATCTGTTTAGTTTCATGTATATCGCATCTTCATCTTTCACAGAAACACAAAACAAACCAACCAACCAGCCAACACCAACCAAAAAAAAACCCGCAAACCCAACCAACCAACCAACAACAACAAAAGCAAACCAAAACTAGAAAAAAANTGGAATGGCCTGCCCAGAGAGGTGGTGGACTCGCCATCCCTGGAGGTTTTTAAATTGAGGCTGGACATGGCACTTAGTGCCATGATCTAGTAAACAGACTAGAGTTGGACCAAGGGTTGGACTCGATGATCTCTGAGGTCTTTTCCAACCCATTCGATTCTGTGATTCTGTGATTCTGTGAAAACTAGAAAAAAAAAATAACAAACCACAACAAACAAATAAAAACGACAACAAACAAACAAAAACAACAATAAAGAAGCAAACAAAAAACCCACAACAAACAAAACCCAACAACAAACAAAAACCCCACACCCTCAGATATAAAACACAGATAAAACTCTAAAACTGGGCGGGGGTGGCGGGGGAAAAAAAAGACAACCCAATACGAACAAACAAACAAACACAAACAACAACAGTTCAGATTTATTAAAAACTCAAGCTTATCAAGATCATACCACATTCTGAGAGATCTGTTTTTTTCTTAAAAAAAAAAAAATCCCTTTCAAACTGGAAATATTAGCAGACACAGACAGATGTGCGATGATGGCATAAATCAGCATAACAAATAAGAAACCTCATGACAACATAGCAACCTCTCCACCTGGCTCCTGGATACGCACCCACCCTTCCCTGTTCTGCAGCTCGGGCTGCACCAGCTCAGCCGCGGGTGCTCTGACACCGGCTTTCCATGGGGTGACCGGCAGCCAACCTTCCAAGTGCCCAGAAAGGTGCAAAAAAAACCCCAGAAAACGTGGCAAGCCAGCTCATAAATGTATATAACTATGACTCAAAGAGAAGCTACAGTGTGCCCTGGCAGCCAACAGGCCAACCATGTCCTGGGTGCATCCAGCACAGCATCGCCAGCCGGGTGAGGGAGGGGACTGTCCTGCCCTGCTCTGCACTGGTGCGGCCTCACCTGCAGCACTGTGTGTGGTTCTGGGTGCCACAGGACAAAACGGATATAAAGCTGGAGAGTGTCCTGAAGAGGCTACAGAGTTGGTGAAGAGTTTGGAGAGGAAACTGTATGAGGAGCGGCTAAAGTCACTCGGTTTGTTCAGCCTGAAGGAGGCTGAGGGGAGACCTCATCACAGTTACAGCTTCCTCACAAGGGGAGGAGGTGGGGCAGGCACTTATCTCTTCTCTTTAGTGACCAATGACAGAACCTGAGGGAATGGCAGGAAGATGTGCCGGGGGAGGTTCAGGTTGGACGTGAGGAAAAGGTTCTTCCCCCAGAGGGTGCTGGACACTGGAACAGGCTCCCCAGGGAGGTGTCACGGCCCCAGGCCTGACAGTGTTCAGGAAGAGACTGGAGAACACCCTCAGACACACGGTGTGAACTGTGGGGTTGTCCTGTGCAGGGACAGGAGTTGGACTCCATGATCCTTGTGGGTCCCTTCCAACTCAGGACATTCTATGATTCTATGATACTTAACTGCAAAGCTACTATAGAACTCAATCCCTCAGTTACACAGTTGCTATAAAACAAAAACCACAGAGGTTGCTCAGATCAGCATTCAGTTGCTGGAAAGACAGCAGACTCAATTTATCAGGAAACAAAAGCAAAAAATGTCACTGATATTCTGTGTCTTCACAAAAATGCTGTGGAAGGGAGATTTGCTTACACACTCCATGCTTGAGTTTTACAGGTACTGTATGCTCAGTAAACTGACACTATATGAGCAAACTGAGAAAATGGGGTCCTAGTGTTGCATACATATTTCTTCTGAAGGCCCTCCTTTCCTCTTCTATCATTTGCATCAATGCTTCCCAAATATACACCTGAATATTTTTGTCAAATATAAGTAGAGCNGAGCTGTTTCATTTTTTTTTTTTTTTTTTTTTTTTTTTTTTTTAAATAGAAGATAAAGGAGAGAAACACTTTCCTCTCACTTTGGGCAACACCTTGCAATGTTAGCAGGAGGCGTCCTAACAGTTCCAGTCAATCTAGAATACTGAATATTTCTGAATGAGGATTTTGCTTCACAGCATTTACATAAAACGAAATTCTTGTTAAACTGAACAGTTTCCCAGGCTGATATAACAGTTTCACAATAATTAAGCTTAGTTCAGTGAAAGGACATCTCTTCTGGCTAGTCATCTCAGGTATTATATTTCATGTGCAGCCATAAAGGAATTTACATTGGTTTTACACTAAAAAAACCCCACAACTTTTTATTATTTTATTGAGTAATAATATTTGTACTGGTTTAAGAGCTGAATCTTCAATATATGCTTGAATCTTCAATATATATTTTAGTATTACCCTCCCCATCTTAGAATATATCTGTTCAAAAGTCTCAGAAACAAAACATGTTCCAATTTGGAATAGAAGCTTAAGTTTGCTAATAATACTTGAAATGTTTATTTTTCAAAGATGCTGTTTCTAAGTATAGCACATTTGACAATGTCATAGAAATACTGTTCTTTCTTGTTTTTAAACAATCAAGTTGTCAGGTTTGTTTTAAATAGAATCCTCAACATTGTACCAAAATCTGCTCAGTCAGAAGCAGCTTGTTAAACAGATTTAGGTTTGTTTGTTTCTTTCTGTTGTTGTTGTGGTGGTGGTGGTGGTTGCTTTGGTTTGGTTTGTTTTTTAAGGTATGGAAATAGCACTGATCAGATGCTGAATACTAAGCAAATGATGTTACTGGTGCAAAAACTAGGCAGATAATCTGAAAGGGAGGGAAGCTGGAGCACAAGGCAGCCATGTCCTGCTTGCTTCTAGATATCCAGGGAACTTCAAAAGTCAGTAAGGTTTATTAGGACTCAACTGCATTTATAATCTATTTAATTCTGGTCCAAACATATATTTCAAAAATTTGGCCTAAGCACAATCTCCATGCTTAGGATGGAAAAATTTCCTGCTACCTTAAAACTGATGAGATGAGCCCAGATGCACTGTCCACTGAAACCTGAATCTTTTATTTAAGAGCCCACCTGAGGAAGCCTGTGGTAGAAGAGAAACCAGAAAGTTACTATTCATCTATCTACATAATTATGATCAAAACTAATTGCTCTGCATTACAGGCATGCAACACTGTCTTCTGTCTTGTCTGGTACAAAGCAACCCAATGACCTGAAAATAAAGATCAGATTCTCAAACAGGGTAATTTTACTGATCTACAATACAAAATACTGAGTTAGTCTTCTAGGTGTAAGTCCACAACACCTAGAAACTTACTGTAAAGACAGGGTATATGGAGATTTCAGTACAATCTCATCTACTCTACTTTTACTCCCTTTTACTCCCTTGTCAACTGTAATTCCATATTCTGCATTTACAACTCTATCATCCCTAGGCATAAAGGGATTTAATGTTTGTCACAAAGACTCAATAAACCATGTGTGTTCGTGTGTATACAACACTGTTTCTAGCTCAGACAATATCTGTATGCTAATATATCTGGCTTTGAGAGCTTAACAGCTCTCCAAAGTACCCAGATTACCTACTTAAACAGCTTTATGAAATCTGCCATTATGGTTGCCTTACAAACAAGTAAGTACTTTTCTGCGTATTAAAAATACTCCTTATTAGTGTATGTTAACCAAACCGTTCTGTGCTATAAAGAACCCTGTTATTTGTTACTACAGCATGTGTGCTCCGTCTCGTAATCAGTCAGGGGACCCATTTCTGTGCAGGCACCACAGAAATCACTGCAGAATTGGAAAAGAGCAATACAAAGCAAACTTTTCATGCAGCTGAAGCCTTGGCATAGCAGAACAGAATAGGAATCTCTAAAGAATAAGTGTACAAATACAATATTAGAGCACATCTTGAACTGTAGCTTAGTTAATAGCACAGACTGAGCTGAATTTTCTTCAGTTATTTAAATCTCATTATATATGCCCTATTTAATTCCCTCTCCATTTAAATTGACATGAAATATAAAACAACATCTAAATAATTTAGTGCGAAAAAACACACAAGCTAATTAAAAGCTAAGATTTGAAACCCAAACACATTAGAAACACCTCTTTTTTTTCAAGATAACCAGCTTCTGTTTTGAAGCTGTCTTTTGTTTCATTTTGGAGAGACAATGAGGTTTTGCGCTTTTGTTTTTTTTCCCCCAGAGTAAAAAGTGCTTACAAAGAAGCCCCCAGGTTTCAGTTGCTTTATTCTACCAATAGAGTTCTGTCTTTTTCAAGGCTGCTGAACTTGTAATTGAATGAATAAAACTTAAATGTTGTATTCCTAACCGTGCAATGTGATTTTCCTTAATTACAAAGTGAAATAAATGTCATGATGATTATTAATCGCTTTCTTTAATTATAACTTGAGCACTTAAATGCCACCTTACAAGGTATTACCAAGGTCAGACTTTGCTGGCAGGTGTCACTGGGGGGCGGAGGGGGCAGCAAAGAGACCACAGGAATGCAGCAGCACTGCCCGTGAGCAGATCCATGTGCCTCAGATATGTAGAAGGCAATAATTAAAAAAGAAATCGTCTCCTCTAGTTCATGAATTACACTGCTCTGTACTTCACTTTTGTGCCAAATAGACCTTACAACAGCTATTCATGCACTAAGAGCTGAAGCTCTTCTTGGTCTTCAGCAGATTTCAAGTAAAAATCCTCCTGAGAATATAATAAATTTAAATAACACCTAATTAACATTTTCCATTCTTTTCTATTATCCAGTTTCAAAATTGTAAGAATTATCCCCAAAGAATTATCCCCAAAAGATGTATGATCTCCTCTCAGACTGAAACCATATCACCCTCAATATTTTTTCCTCTTTTCCCCGTAATTTTTAAAGCAGTGTTTTATCCCTCAGGAGACCTGTTTTCAAACGTACGTTAAGACACCTACGTTCACATTCTTGCTCAGTGCCATATATAGAGATTGGCAAACAGTCAGTACACAGTTCCCAAAATTTCAGTTCTACTCCTACTCTTTGACTGTTCAGACGTAAAATCTGTTAATGAAAATCTCTTTTGAAATATGAAAAAACGGGTCACAGTTTCTGAGAAAGTAAAACTGCGATTATGATTTCTGAGAAGTAAAGAAATGTGCAAACGTCATTATTGTAAATATCACTAATCATGCTTAGCTCCCTCATTAGTAAATGCATCCTGGAGACAGCTCTCTTTTTGAACCCACTATCATCTGTTACCCAAACTGTTCTCTGGCTCTTCCTCTCACACATACACACAGAAATTGGTGCCTGCAGTTGTCTAACCTCTAAAGTCAAATCATATAGAACCTGGCAACACCCTGACTTTATATTGTCAATTTGAGCCTTAGATCTCGAAAGTGAGAAGAGACACCTACCATTTTTTATTTAGAGAGGAGTTGCTTTGTAGCTTAATTAAAGCAGTGTCTGACAGCTCTGAAGATGAGAATTTGCCTCTCCTGCAAGGTTTGACAGCATCTTCAGCTGAAATGTGATAATGCAACTTACGCAAGAAATGGTGAAACGTGACATTAAACCTTAGCCCCCAGCTTTACAGAATTCAGCCTCTAATAGCCTTATCTTTCTTTTATTTCCACTGATTTATTTAATAGAAATACATGACTGCCAAATTAATAAGTATATGTACCTAGGATCTTTTAATTGAAATTTTAATGTACTTTAAACGAATGTAATGAGCTTTAGAACTATTAGCAAACACCAAGAGAATTGTTTTCATATAGTAACCTACTGTTCTTTAGACCTATTTTAGGGAGTCTGTACACATTTAAAATTAAATATCAACACAGTAGTAATTCAGCTATAATCCAAGTGGCTGAGAAATTTTTCCACATATTTTTGCTGTGGGGATTTTGTTTGTTTGCCTTCTTGTTTGTTTTAATTTAAAACCAGCCATTTTTCTGAATGAGGGACTTTTATCGAAAGGGCAAATGTGTTGTCAAAAAGTAGTTCCTGACATCCTTACTAGAATTACTGGTACAAAAAAGGGTACAACCAAATAAAAATAAACTGGTACAACCAAATAAAAATAAAAATTAAGAAGGAAAATGGAGAAAATTAAAAACAAGGGAGAAATTAAAAAGGGAAAGCAAGTACACATTTAATATTAAGTTCTCCGTGGGTCAGACTTATCCTCCAGATAAAAGAAAAGAACTCAGACCACAGATCTTAAAACCTCAGTTAAGGAGCCATCTGTGAAAGATGAATTTCTGCTAGATCCAAAATAGAAGAAAAAGCAACACGGATGCATCTGGCAGTAAGACTCACCTACATGTGGAAGTTGTTTTGTGTCTTGGTCAGGTTAAGCCATACAATGTATCTTAACACGGATTCTTGTATCACACCCTTCAGTGTAACGCAGTTAAAAGCAGCAATTTCTTCCCTAGGGCATGTACTGCCGAAATAAATATGAACTTCCATTCACCCTAGTTTATATGAAATGAGAAGAGACGTTCTTCACTGGTTTCCACACAAAGAACGTGCATGTCGAAAATTTTAGTCCTTTCGGGTGTGGCTCAGAACACCTTACGGATACACTCTGGCAGAAATAGTGGCATTTACTAAAAAGGATGATATGAAGGATCTATCCTAGAGAATACACAATTAATTGCATTTGTTTTATTTTCTCCTTCAGCTAACTGACACACAGGAGCACTGGAGGGAAAGAAAAACAAAAATCTGTTATATCTATTCTCAAAGTAGTTCTGACATTTTACCTTTTTTCGTTTTCCAAATTCTGTGCTTTTCTAGACTAAGCTCGTGTTCGCTTCCAGCTTGCTGGCTCTTGAGGGATGGCTCCTGGAACTCCAGCAAGCACAAAGTTATTCTGTTTTCCAGAAAGGACAAATGGAAATAACGCTGCAGCCAAATCCTCTGGGCTTTCTGCCACTCCCATAACTCAGAGACCCAGGGGAACGGACCTGCGGCTCCTGTCACGTCTCAAGAGTCAATCTCAGGGCCACACCAAGTGCTAAATCACCTGGCAAAGTCCAGCGAAGTGTGAAAGGTGGAAATATTGCCTTGACTGTATTTTATCACACCGCTAATACCGCCTGGCATAGCACGGGCATTGTGAATGAGGGCTTGACTCTGTTTATTCCAGTCCCTTCCAAAGAAAAATAATTGGTAGCAAGTTGTCAGCTCACTGCACGCTGCAATTCTGGCCAGACCTAAGCTGTCAGGACAAGAAAGCGGAGCGTCCATCTTCCTTATCTGCAGCCCTGCGCAGCCTGATGAGCACTAGGAATTAGCCTGGTTTTAAATGCCAGACAGCACACAGAGGCACGGGGCTGTCACTGGAAATACACGTTCAGACCTTCCTGGGTTTTCTCAAACAAAGTTCTCTTTTCCTGACATGCATGGATGGAGAAAGAGGCCAGATTTAACGTGAGATTAAATTATAATGAATTCACCGTAATTGTTTTTTTTAATGAAATGTTTTGTTTATCAGGAAAGCAACAAAGGATAAAAATCATAATGAATCTCCATCCCCTGCTGCATATAATTTCTTGGTAGAAAAGCATCCAATGAAAATGAGAGATGGAAGCTGTTCAACAATGCTGAAGGCATGCTCTCTTGCTTCTTTTTACTCAGTAAAAGCTGTCAAAAATCCACATCCTCTGATGTACTTGCATTTAGCATAGGGGCTTGTCGATTATTTATCACAGAGAGTTCTGTCAGACTGGGATTAAGATGTCCTAAAATCCCCAAGAGGGTAATTCATCATAACACAATATAGTGTGCGAATAATGGACACCCACAAAAGGCTCAGCTGACATGATGGAAGTGAATGATGGGTGAATTGAGGTCACAGGCTTGATGCGAGGACGGCGGACAACGTCTACCCAGCTGTCAGTCAAGCCATTAAAAAGGAGAAAGTACATGAATATGAAAGAGCAAACAAACAGAATGGCTTTCGTTTCTTTGTTCCTAACAGCTCGAAGGAAAGAGGTGCTGGGGCTAATGAACACATCCACAGAATGTGCCCGTGCACTTCACAGGGGCTGTTACACCTCCGAGTCAAAGAGAAATATCCTGTATGTGTTCCAGCTATGGATTAATAAGGCCAAGAGTGGGGTTTTCTTTTGCTAGTGATAATATGATTTATTTATGCCTTTTTCCACCCTCAATATACTTATGAGAACTATATTTCACTAATAAAGAGCATTTTAAATCAAAGCAAATTTACATTACTTATGTTTTGATCTACTACTTGTTTTACTATCAGAAACCTATAAATCTAGTAAAATCATTGACCCTAAACTATTCCTCAAAAAAAGACTAAGCAAATAAAGTTAGCAGCTGTCAAAAAACAGAAGTTAAATGAAAATCTGGTCTGAGTTCAACCAAGGCTAAAAAAATTCTTGGTGTTCAGTGAAAAGGACATTTCACAAAACAGGTCACTTTACATACAAAGACAATTTTTGTTATACCACTCCTAACTGTCACACACAACTGTTCCCATTCAGTGCACCCCTTCTCCATTTCAGGTGCTTCTATCCAATAAGAAAGATGCTCTTTATCTTGCTTGCTCTTTCCCACCAGCAAAGACAGGAATAAAGAATACATTGCAAATACTACATACAAGGGTTTGTAGGATCCAGCTGCTGTATCCCTGTCATCCTGCTTCATCCACTTTTGTATTTCACCGATTTAATCTTTGGTATTAATAACACATTTACAGATATAGCAAGTGTATATAAAAAATAAACTTATGGTAGTGTATAGGATTATATAGCCTAGGAGTAGATTGTCAAAATGCCTTTGTTTCCCCACTCTAGTGCAAGTGAGTAAATCAACTAACCAGCCAGGTATGTCCATGTGTCACCCCAGTCTTCCAAGTCAGTGCAAATTAAAGATAATTCACTATCAATTAAAGCTGGTAAAACACGTCTCAGCTGCGGCTTCTGCAGCTGCTTTGCCTTCAAATACTCCTGCCTATCAGTCTGAAATCAGAGCTGCCTCCTCAATCCACTTCTTGCCCAATGGGCCCTCTCAGTGGTCTCCACAGCTCCCAGTCCCTCCTACTTCCACCCATAGTGCAGCCCCAGCGCTGAAAAAACAGCTGATTTTCACAGATAGACACATTGGTTTTAACTTTTCAAGCACTCACAACTTGCAATCTAAGGCATAAATGCTCTAACCTGTCTTGAGTATTCAGGAGTAATCAAGCATCATGCCCAGTGCTCAGAAAGTCAGTTATATAAATTTTACCTTGACATCTTTTTCTCCCTGGGCTTAATTTAAGATTCCAAGTTCCCACCACCCCCCTGCCCCTTTTGACTGCACACTAGCAAAACTTTCAGAAATCATGAAAAATTCAATAAATCTTCACCTTACTGAAAAGAGAAAAGTAGATCATTACTTGGTCTTTTCACTTTTCATATCAAATTCTTATTGTTTATAATTACAGTGCAGTTTTAATACTGAAATATTAATAAATATACTGAACACTTGAATCTGGTTTTACCACAAGGACCGAGGAACCAAAGTTTTTGCTTGGTTTATATCGCTATTATTTTGTGGACAAGCTCCATCCCCTACAATGTTTACATTTATCAAGATATCTACCCTTTTATTGTTCTATCTCTAGTAGCAAAAGACATTTTACAGGGGAGCAGTGAAAGAATCTCCATCTGTAAAGTGAAGCAGTTGGGCTCACCCCAGTGAGTCAGGGCTATGAAGATGATGAGGGGTCTGGAGCATCTTTCTTATGAGGAAAGACCTAGAGAGCTGGGTCTGTTCAGCCTGGAGAAGAGAAGCTGAGAGGGGATCTTATCAATATTTATCAATATCTCAAGGGTGGTATCAAGAGGATGGGACCAGACTCTTTTCAGTGGTGGCCCAACGATAGGATGAGGGGCAATGGGCACAGACTGAAGCACAGGAGGTTCCATCTGAACATGAGGAGAAACTTCTTTACTTTGAGGTGCCAAAGCCCTGGAACAGGCTGCCCAGAGAGGTTGTGGAGTCTCCATCTCTGGAGACATTCAAAACCCATCTGGACACTGTCTCTGAACATTTATGTTTTTCTGCTCAGCAATCTAATTCTCCAAAAACGAAAATTATATTCCAAAATTTCCAGAAACATCAATTAGACATTGTTTGGTTTCACATAAGAAGCTTCTGAAGTGAAACCAAGCTAACAACCAAAGGTGTGCCCACCAAACCGTGGAACAGACTGCTTTAAAAAGCATAGTGTATTATTTTCAATGCTGGTAGCAGATTAAATATATTTTTCATGATTTATCGAGTCAATAAATACAAGCTTTCTATCATTCTGAAGGTGACATTTCTAGATATCATTTGGTTTTAGCAACGTAAGAGTGATAAATGTTTAAAAATGTTTTATATGAAATACAAAAACTAGTATAGTTTTATATTATTTTGAAGTTCTTTCTACAAATCTGATTCATTAATTATTTATATTTTTTAAATGTAAGTGAAGCAGCCACCTCCAACTGAATTTCAATTCATAGTGAGCTTACATTCAAGCATATATATGTATAAGTAGTTCCAGGTTGGAGCGTAAGTGAGGAAATGACAAATGAAAGATGTATATAACTGGCATATGTTACAATGTTCCTCCAAGAACAGGAAAAAAGAACATTTTAATGCAGAGGAGCTTAAGAAAATCCTTTATAAAAAGGTATGTGTGCAACAGCAAGAGCTGCATAAACATGAGGCAAGTGAAAAATCCGATAACATTGTATGAACTAATAGTTTGTGGGTTTGTTTCAAAAAGATTTTGATGCTGTGACCACATGGACCCATAAGCATATAACCTATAACAAGAATGCAACAAGCACCAGAGAAAAAGGCTTCAGAGGCAAAATCTCAACTGTTTCAAACATGGAGACAAAGACGTCCTGTCCTGTTTTCCACCTCTGATCCTGGAACTGACTAAACAGCTTCTGTCTGAATGTTTTAAAAAAATGCTGCCTGATTCAACTGTAGGGAAAAAGTCCAGAAAAAAATGGTTAAATTTTCTGATAGAAGTAATCAAAAATAGATTTATACAGTGTTAATAACGGTCAGCACTTAAAACCAGATACGCCTCCCTGTAGAATGACAAATGTAGACTTTTTCTGAATTGCTACTTGAATATAGTTATTTGAGACTTTAAAGGAGGAATATGCAACAAATATGCACGTCTTGGTTTGGTTACATTCAGCTTCAAAATCTTTATATCTCTTTTTGTTTTCTGAGTAATGCTTTTGTGGCATTTTAACACCTTAATTCCATCAGTTGCAGCGCGTTAAAATACTTTCTATTTGAAAAATTCCCACTCATGAAGAATTACAGCTGTTATTCTCTTTTTATAGTCATTCTGCCACCTCCTGCCCCCAATTAGGAAAAGATGTCTCTTTTTCTTCTTTATTTACCCAAAGAAATTCTAAGTAGATTTACTATGTGCACAGTCATCTTTACATTTCTCTTATCAATATCTTTGTAATAAGATGCTTACACTTTTTTCAAACACAAATTAATTGCATTCATAACTAAATAAAGAACTATTAGTTAATGGAAATGATGCAGGTCTGTACCTGTTCAAGCAAAGTTGGTGTATCCTGGAAGCCTCTCTCTAAAAGGAGTCAAGCTCCTGATCTAGAATTTGCACCTGCATCACAGTATTTAATAGTCTTTGATAGAATAGTTTTAAAAATCCGTTTATATTTTGACATTCGCAGCAACCTACAACCTGATTGTGTTCTGTGAAGAAATGCTAAAGAATCTTTTGTTTGTTTTAAGCAAAGCCAACACAATTTTATTTGGTGCTTTCTCATTCTTAATACTTAAAAAAAAATATAAAATCGTTTCAAATTCACCTTCTCATGTTATTTGTGAAACTCTGTATTTCAATCAGCCTTCCACCATGACCTTCATAACCATCTCAGTCCTACTTTTTGCAAGTTGAAAAGTCCAAGCCTGTCTCATCTCCTGAATAAATTATTTGTATAAGTTTTACAGGAAAGTGTTTGCAACAAATCATTACAATTCCATCATCTTAACATGCTGCAAATGGCCATAAAACATCACTGGGAAGCTTTGCCACTCCCAGTCTGTCATTTTTACATCTGGTACCTCTCTGCTTCAAGGCCTTCACTGCTTTGAAATGATGGTATTTTCAGAATAGAACACTATTCAACTGCAAGGGCAGCGTTTAACCTTATAGAATGGTGGCTGGCTCTAGGTGGCCCTGCTTGAGCATGGGGGCTGGACCAGATGCCCTCTAAAGGTCCCAGCCCCAACTGTTCTACGATTCTATGATGTAGTTGCAAGTTAAGATACTTCAGTTTAGATATTTCTCCTCCTCTAATGGAGAGATATGATCAGTGCAGCTATTTGTGTCTAGACAGCACTTCAAGTGAACAAAGGTGTCCACCTAAAATTGAGAAGAATGGTTCAGTAGACTGAATTTAGATATCTGTAACTGAAGCTGGATCTCTCCCAGTGTCAATAATAATTCTAGATATAAACTTAGAGAGATAAGCCTACACAACTGTACAAGAACGCATGGGAATTGCTTAAATCCCATTTATATTCCAGATGTAGATCCTTAATTTCTTTTCTTGAAAAGGATGAATATCAGATGATAAAGGATGCTGCTATGGAGCTAGAATGAATAAGAACATGAATTCTGGTGGTCAGTTTTTGGGTTGGACTTTTTTAAGGTTATAGCTCTAGGCCAGAATTACAATGCTTTTGTCATATTTTGTGAGTTTTCTGTGTTTTCAGAGATTTGGGCGTTCTGACAGTTTAACTTGGATTCTGTATTTTCTGCTTCGTGAGTCTGAGAGGTAATATCGATCTGTGCCTTCAAAATCTACTTTCCCTAATAACATTTGATATTTGTCATTAAGCTGAAAGCATTTGTCACTTTCTTTCACTAAAATGAGTCATCCTCTGAAGATTTCCTTTCTTGTTTTTAAGGTCTAATATAACTATTGATCTATTGTCAACACGTCATACCTTCTCTGTTAATGGAATCTATAGATTTTATTCTTTCTCATTCTTTTATCTAATTGCCATCTGTGGAAGTTACAGACACTATCCATGCTCAACTCCGAAAGGTAAAGGGCTGTTGTGATAACAACATTTATTTAGTTTCTTACTCCTGTCTTTGTGTTTTGACATCTTTTCCCTCACAACGGATAATGGTTCACTTTCAGGAGCCAGAAGAATTTCTTCTGAAGATACTATTTATTTTTAGTTTGAATGTAACAATCTTTTTGAGAAGCAGAGAGGCCCATTACACTCAGTCCATTTCAGAATGATTTCAGAAATCATAAATAATTTGGTCTGGGTGGGACCTCTGGTGGTCATCGGTTCCAGTGTCCACTCAAGGCAGGGTCAACTCCAAAGTCAGATCAGGTGGCTGAGGTTTATATCCCATTGTTTTCCTTGATTTATCACTAGGATAGAGATTCCAAAATATGTCTGAGCAACCTGTGTTGACCATCCTTCTTCTTAAAATTATTTTTCCTAATATCTAATCACAGTTTCTCATCATGCAAGTTTTAGCCACTGCCTCTTGTCCTTTCTCTGTGAAAACAATTCATCAATATACCGAAAATTAAAGAATCTGCATTTCAATAAACACTCCCAATTTGCTGAAAATTCACATTAAGCAGAAAGCATCAAGGAAAGCAAGCTTGCCACTTGGTGCTTGTGTACTTTCCATGGTACCTTCCATAACAGTATTTTAAGAAATCACCTCCTTCTTACCCTCATTCTCAAAATACTCTGTTTTATTGAATTATGTTTCTTTGGTTCTGGACCCTTTTAGAAGACAAATTAATTACATAAGCTATCAAAATACTACTACTGAAGAAAGAGCAAATGCAAGTTCCATGAGATTTACTGATGAGTTTCAATAATGTCAGTATGTTGCTCTTAAAAATTTCAACAAAATTAAAGTAAGTTTAACACGCAAAAAATCAAATAATTAGAAGACAAATGGGAAGTTTTCAAAGACAGAGATTTTCAGAGTATGGCTGCGACCATCTCCATTGTAGGAACAGACGAGCATCTGCTGCTTATCCCAAATAAAATTTTATGGACACGTTCCTTGAAATTTCTGTAGAATTTGTATTTGTAACCTACTTGGCACTTTTAAAAAATATATTTTGAAAATAATATTTCAGGTTCTGGTACAACACTCACTGAAATCTACCATGTGAATTCATATCAGTTTGACACCAAGCATATGTACAGCATAATCTAAGTAAATCCATCAAGCTATGTGTAAAATAATGGTAACTATCACCACTATGGAAAATATTACATATTCATTTATATTGAAAGCAGATTTTCTAAAGAATCATTTCATAGAAGCAATTAATCTAGTTTCATTATTTTGTCTCCTATTCATTGCAGAATCAGCCAGAAAATCTTACAAAGGCCAGTTAATGACACAACATAGGTCCTTTCCATAAGAACTGAATGTGAAGATTTATCATCATTTAATTTCAAAACCATAAGGAATAGTCTCCATGTAGTCTGGATACACAAGAACTTTCATTAGTATTTGGCTCCAACTACACACCACAGGGAAACAGGCACCTTAACATTTAAAAATTACACACCTTTTAATGAGTTTATTTCTTTCAAAGCAATGGCTTTTAAAAGGGAATGAAGAAACCTTCCTTGCAAATTTTATTCTGGATAATTAACTTTTCTGATTTAATATAACTGCTCCTTTATGTAATACAGTAAATGGTGACATATCTATATATATCCATATATTAATAAATTACTAGGTAATAAAAAATATTGATGTTACCTTTCAGGTACACGATTGGGTATTTTAATGAGATTAGTCAGAACTTACTGGCTATGACACTTAACTAATCTTTTTGCCTGCTTCATCTTTTCTGTGTCAGAAAATGAATGCAATTAATTTTCTTATACTACGGGAAGGTTTCTTGTAGTACACTAAGAAATGCAAGCCAGGAGTGGACCTGAGGGGGAAACTGCTCTCTTGATGGACCTGAACTTCACGATATTTCAAGAGGCCACCGCTGCCCCCTGTTGTTTCCTCTAAGGATCTTCTTTTCCATGTCCCAAGGTTTACATCTACCTGGGATTTTGAAAATTAAGTAGTCTGCAAAATGTTTTCTGGGAGATGGGGTAATATCACAATGTCAAGAAAGAGGGATTCAATAGCCTGCATGAGAGTTGCAAGTATTTTATCCTAAAGTCATAAGAGAACTGGCAGCCAGGCAGTAAAAGAGGCAAATGCTTCTTTTAAAGGCAACTTATTCCATAACTACTCATGACAAGATTCACATTCTAAATCATTACATTGAAACACCTTATTAAAAGAAAAAAAACCCTCTACAAAATAAATGAAGAAATTACAAATTCCAATCCATATTTCATACTGTGAAAACAGGATCTCAACAGATGCATATTTTATGAATAAGGCAATAAAAGTACAGCCAGCTTTCCATATTCATGAAAACTGTTGCTGAAAATATTTGTCGTATTCATCTTCAGGAAAATGTAAATTCCCCCTATCACGTTGTGTAACATTCTATAGAGGGAGAAAATTAAAGGCTTTTCTTTATGTGACAGTTTGTTCGATCTAGTTTGTCTTATCTGGACAATCCAGGCTTTTCCTTTTCATCTGGCTGCATTAGGCCCTTTCACCCTTGCAGGCCGCTCTCAGCTTTGTGTGTGCAACGATTGGCAGCAGTATTCACATTCCACATGTGAAGTTACTTGAAACATTTCATGACAGTAAACTCCTCATAATAATTGACCTCAAAGGTACAGTTAAACTTTTTTTTTTTTTTTTTACTTCATCTTGGGACTGCTAGCTGCCCAGTACATTCAATTACTTTCTCTAATCAGTGCTTAACTATCAATATGTTTGGCAAACAATGATAGGACAAGGGGTAATGGGTTCAAGCTGGAACACAAGAGGTTCCGCTTAAATTTGAGAAGAAACTTCTTCTCAGTGAGGGTGATGGAACACTGGAACAGGCTGCCCAGGGAGGTTGTGGAGTCTCCTTCTCTGGAGACATTCAAAACCCGCCTGGCCGCCTTCCTGTGTAGCCTCACCTAGGTGTCCTGCTTCGGCAGGGGGATTGGACTGGATGATCTTTTGAGGTCCCTTCCAATCCCTAACATTCTGTGATTCTGTGATTCTGTGATTCTGTGATGTTAAAGGATTTGACACTTAAACATGAAAGTGATTGAAGAAATTGTTGTTTTTCATGTGGCAGCTCTCACAGCCACCCAGGGCACCTCCAACATGTGGTTCTTCAGCCAGCGAGCAGCCGCCGTCTGTATGCGGGGAGCCAAGGGCATCATTCGGAGGGGCCACATCCTCACTCCTGGCTGCTGCTTGCAGGCTGAACAGAACTGGTGGTGTCTCCACGGCCTGCCCTGCCATCGGAATGCAGGAACAGAGCCATTGCTGCCGACCTCCTCCCTCCGTGGATTTAAAGTCCTTCTTTCGAAATATCGGCCACGATAAGAAGTGACTTGCAAAGAAAGATGTTACATTGGAGAAATGTCTGCTTTTAGGGAGACCTGTCCATTTTACCGTGGATTTCAGGGACATCTGCAAGTCTTCTAAGAATTCAGCTTTTTAAACGTTCTTCCACTCAACGTACAAATCAGCTACAAATTGATGATTAGAAGAAATCCCCTTGCCATCTGAATATTCCATGCGCCTATGAGCTATCCTCTGAAAAACCTGGTACCGGTCACTGTCAGAGACAGGATTCTATAACAAATAACCATTGGCCTCACTCAGGGTTGGCCACTGCTACAGTGAGGTTCGGAAATGTCTTAGCCTGGCACTCAAAGATCTCCACTACAGCTCCCACATTAGGGCAAGTGGCCTAATTCATCACAGCAGACGAATATTCATTTCCTTGATGAACAACTAAATGTTGTGTGTGCTGGGAATACCATTCTCCTTCCTCTTAAGAGCTGCACACATTGTCAGTGCAATCTTACTTCTACCAGACTGTTTGCTTATCCCAGAAAGCTTGGTATTTTCTTTTGTTGCTTTATTTTCATGTGCCTCTAACAGGCAGCACAGCTGCTGAAGCTGCTAGTCAGAGCCCTAATTAATTGTGTTTCTCTATCCCTCGCTTGATCCACAGTAATAACATGCAAAATGAAAATACCAGAGCATCAGCCAGAGCTCTTGTAACCCAACCAGCAGCCTGTCAGCCGCAGAACTGTGCTGCTCCACTTCGACCTTCCCACTGCTAAACCCCTGAACGAGCCTCAGTGGCACATTCAGCTGCTACCCACCGAACCACAACCTTTGAAGGCAGAAAGGAAGTCCAGAAGAAGATTCTTGACCCTTGTGTATCCTGCTGTATTCACAAACCTTTTCATTCACGGCACTCGCAAATTAGCTGATGCTGAAATGCATCTAGAATATAAATTTCCCCTTTCTAAATCTTCACAAACACTCCATAGGAGAAATATCCCAGTTCTGCACTAAGATTACGATTTGCACTTGTAATCCTCTCGATTAATTGCACTACTAATTCTTCAGATAGTGGAAGATGTTGCTCCTTTGAACCTCAGAGAAAGGTAACAAGACAATCTGACTCATCTTCATTTGGAAGAAAAGGTTAATATCTATCATAATTATACAGGCTGTTATATTTATTTAACAGGCTCTTATTATTTATATAATTGTAGTTATAATATTTCACAAACCACTTTTTACTGTTTCCCTTCCTCAAGTTTTTTCATGGAAGAATTTAATTTTCAAGTCCATCTGGTACAGCAGTGTTAGGTACATAAAATAGTACTCAAATGTAATAACAACAGCAATGCCTTTATGTACTAACCTCCACTTTAACATAGTCATGCTCTTTATCATGATCTATTCTTATTCTGCCATTTTTTATCCATCTAATGGTATTTATAAGGATGTGATATAGATGTCAGAAAATAATAGATTGTTTCAAGAGTATAGCATGAGTTGAATGTCTTCAAAACAGAAAATAAAATACTATATGAATGAGCAAGTACTACGTGGGCAATGCATTTACCTTACTTTTCTGAATGCTCTTCACAATGTATATACATACTACAAATATTTCAGGAAATTAATCATCATTGTGGTCCCTCGAACACAGAAGTTTCTACAAGCTTCTACATACAAACCAGAATCAAGTCATACCACAGAAATTGGTCCAGTTCTATTTATTATATGCTTCCCAATATTCAGAGGAATCATGCTCAGTTTTTAACTGAATAGACATCTCAGCCTAATTCTAACTTGTCTATTCTGTTGGAACATATTGATTCTGTAACGTTTGGCAGTAAACTGCAAATCTCACTAGAAGTAACCATTAGGCTAGATAATAAATCAATGTCTTGACAGTGGTGTCCTATACACACCACAGCAAAAAGCAGCCTCAGACGACTTTCAGAGTCTGCCAGCATGGCCACAAGTTATTATATTTGAGACAGGCAATGATACGAACTCATACACCTGAGGTGGACCAACCTCTGCCAGGCCAGCCTGAGGATCTCAACTTTTACAGTAAGAATGCTTTTCTCAATAACAGGGAATGTAATGGAACTCAGTCTGTTTCTAACTCAGGTAATAAATTTATTTTTTTTTAAAAAAAAAAGGTAAAATGCTTTGGAGGAAGAGGGAGGAAAGGAAAAATCATTTTGCTTCGCCTTAGCAGTGCTCCGAATCCCAATACAGAACAGCCTGAGCAACACCAGCTTCCCAGGGCTTGCACACAATGATGGTGTAGGACATGGACACAATCCGAAAACCTCTGAATTTCTTTCTGCACTGTGAAGTTCTGCCAAGTTCTCCATGACTGAAAAGCTTTGAGTTTTTTCTTTTCCTTTTAACACCTCCCTGTTCAGCAGAAAAGTATGTTTCTGACTCTCTAGTTGGAGTCAATAGGGTTTAAGTACACACTTAAGCTTAACCCCATGTTTCCTAGGAAATGAGTACTGAAATCAGGATGAGATACAACACTTAGTCCTATATTGTCAGTTCTTTTGAGTAGAGGTATGTTCTATTTTTACAGAGCCTATAGCGCATGCTAGACCTCCAGACCCTGGGTATTCAGCAGTGAAGCTTTATAATCATAAAGAACATTTCCACATGTCCACTGACCATGTGATATAGTCTACTATACTAATTTATTCCATCGGACTGACTACTGCATATGGTATTTACTCTAACTATGAACGGTTTAATCCAACCTGTTGTGTTGCTCACATCTGGTTTAGCCCTGCCACATTCCTACTGGCACTATTGCCACTTTCTGATTCTTTGGGTAAAGGACAAGATTTTCTTCTTCATCTGGAAAGTGCTGTCAGTGTAATGAATTACTTGCACTTCACGTGCTTAATACTGTAATCCTCGTACGTCATTGCTATATCCTGCACATCTCAAGGAAAAAAAGAAGAAAACATTTTAAACCACAACTAAGATACAGAAAAATCACATCACAATCTCCCATTACAAGACGAGAAGCTTATTTGTGCCTAAAGAATGTCCCTTCAGTCTTTAGTGATTTTCTATTCACAGCAGGTACCACGCATCACGCAGCCAGTTCGAAGCATCTGTCGATAGCTCAGGCTGCAACGAAGCGGCTGCAGTTCATTGGCGAGCCCTGGCTGGAAGGGCTCTCTAGGGAAGCTCAGATATTAAGGGCTCATGTTGAAAATGCTACTGGAACACATACATTTCTGCTTGGCTGCAATATTAAAAAGTGATGCCTGACCAGTAATTAAATAAGCTGCCAGATAAGACAAAATATGTTGGGCTAGTTAATGTATGCAGATGTCACTACAGAGAGCAATCTCGTAAACAAAATAGGAAACAAAGCACTAGCACAACAAATTAACCTTTATGGGTTAAGCAGACTGTGAGCAATGAACAGGGATAGGATGTTAGTGTGCTGGGGTTTTTTCGTTTGTTCGTTTTTAATTAAGTCATAAAATGATCTTAGTACTTTTGACAAACAAGATGAGCATGAGTACGTCATTAGGGTCTCTGAGCCCCAGTTGCTCCATGGCTGGAGTACACCAGCCCTCATCCTCGTTTTTGTCCACTCATACTGTAAAACAGTGTATTTTGCTTGGTGCTGCATAAACACAGTTTTATCAGTTTGCACCTGTCAGCATTTTAATCAAACGTAACATTACGCAAGAAATGTTGATAATAGAGACTACCAGCCCTGCCTTTGCATAACACGCCTGCCAAGATGCTCTCTGCTTACTTAGGCAAAGCTTCTAGAATTTGTCCTGGATTTAAAAGTTAACAAAAGAAAAAAAAATCAGTGTAAAAGGATATTATTACTGCATCTCGACAGAAAGTTAACTTTCCATAAAGGGTGAATGAATCATGTTGATAGAAAACTCGAGCAATCTTCAGCACTGCAACCAGAATGAACTGGGTGATTTGGGGTAGAACATGAAGGAATTTTTGTTTTTTCCAGAGATACAACTGAAATCTGGCATCCCGAAGAGCATAACTTAATATTTGTCACAATTTAAAGCTAGAAAGCTTGCAAGTGTTTCTGTATATATAATAATATCAAGGTTCTTTTGAAACTTTGCTAAGCTACTTGCCTTCCACACCCTTCAGCTGTTAATTCTTTAGGTTAATTACACACTGTATCTATGAATATTCTCTAAACAGTCATATGAAATAAATAATAAGTCTGATGTAAAACATTCCTAGGTGGTTTCGAGGAGACAAAGTTTCTAACCAATATATCACTACCGTCTGCCTTGTCAACTCTTCTTAGTTCATGCATTATTTACCTGCTAAACTGTGGTGACAGTGGTGGAGCAATAACGCTCTGTTTTGAACCTCCAGCTGCCATCCATGCAAAATAGGCTGAATACAAAAGAGATATGAAATATTCATGCTTTCACTTTTTCTCTTTTGCTGTAACTGACAACATCCTAATCCATAGGTGACTTTAAAGGTTCAGTATTTTGGTCATTCATTCACCTCTTCCAGTCAAAATATAAAAAAAAGAGTGAAGGGCAACATAGGTGGCCTTTTTTTCCTGATTGTCTATGGATTAATTTAATTTAATTTATTCTTATTATTTGGGTTATTGAGTTAATTTAACTAGTATTTAGTTTATGGATTGCTCAGAACAAGTCTTCCTTTGGCTTTTGGACAAAAAGACATCACTTTTCCTTGTAACCTGACTACTAGATACGAGATTCAAAAAGTTCTGAGAGATTTCTACAGATCTACAATTCTACAAATCTACAGATTTCATCATGATGAGTAGTAGTTTCATCTGGTTTTTTATCTGTTTTTTATCAGTCCTGTCTGACAGCATATTCAGCAAGCAAAACCTGATTTTTTCCCTCAGACTTTGTTAGCATCATTCCCATTTTTTCTTCAAACATGTTCAGCCTTTCTCCCTGTAAAGATGTTTTTATGTGGANTCCTTGTAACCTGACTACTAGATATGAGATTCAAAAAATTCATTCAGAGGATGACAGATGTCTATGCACTTGCGTATATATATGTGTATATGTTTGCACCATTAGATCTGTTTTGGTTTTGGGCATATCCACCTCATCTTGAAATAAATTTTTTTTATACTTCAAAAAATATACTTCAAAAAATAAGGTTTTTTTACCCATATGAATGAAAAAATTAAATACAACTTTCAGTTGGTCTGCTTTACCTTAGCCCATTGTCAGTAAAAGCAAACCAGTAGTTTCAGACAAAAGGCTTCTTTGTCTACAGTCTACATTCAGTCTTCGTTGTTTCCTAAGTTTTGGAATGGATAGTATTATGGACTTGTAATACACTTATGTTTATTTCTTATATTAACTTGGGAAAACTTTGAACAGGTACCATGCTCTATTTAGTAAAGTGGTTTGGGTACATTGCTAGAGCTGTTATAGTAAAGTTTTCGTCTACTAGGAAAGTCACACCATTCCCTTTTTGAATGTAGACATAGTAGAGTAATATATAAAAGAAAAATATGTATGAAGTGATTTTAAATTTATAAATGCATTATCTAATTGTTTTATAGGAACACTAAAAGCTCTCTCTGTATTTAATGAGCAGAAAAGGATCATATAATTACCAGTTACCACCAATCTCAATGTCAAAAGTGTCAGACAGACTTACTGAAACACTCTGATTTCATTTAGCCCCAAATGTCCCATTTTAAACTGTCAAACAAAATATCCCAAGTCACTCCTACAAAGTGTTGGTACAAAATACTCTTAAAGGACCTGTCAATGTTTAAGAATGTCAAACACAAGCCTGTAAGGAAATATTCTGCTTGGAGATACTTTGTAAACCATGCATTATTTGTTTTCCTTAAGCTAAAGACATTTTTTGAAATAAATACAATGGTCAATGATCAGGTAAGAATATATTCTGCTATATTAACTTGCTTAGGTTCATTATCCTGTGAATAGTTCCACTGAAGGACCTGAAGCTCAAGGGCATGGCCAGCAAACACCATTACTGCTGTGCTTAGGCAGCTCAGGAAAAGTCAGGAAGCAACTGTGACTCTTAGGCTCAAGTCTTTCTTGCTCCACCCAGAAAGTAGTTTTCTGAACCTCTTTCACGGCACAATGTACCTTTGCTGCTGCACTAGCTAAGCTCTGCAGATGGTCACATCCAGAAGGGACTAAGGGGTCATCACAGTCCCTTCGCCCCCATACACCTGCTATGATAACAAAATGTCATCAGAACTATGAGCAACTGAGAAGAGTTTTATCCCTCCTTGAACCTCAAGCTGACAAAAGTGCTTGTGACAGGGAGAAGAAAAGCAAAGTGAATGATAGGGAGGAAGTTCATAAGGCCAAAAGAGAGTAAGAACAAATTCCATTAATAAACATCGAAATACTGAGGTCGTAAGAGAAAGCTCAGGAAGGCTGGACAAGTAGGTAGATATAACTCAACACTGCAGACTAAGAAGCAAGGAAGGTTTTAAAAACTGAGCGACCAAAGTGGAGGAGAAGGAAGGTTTGCAATTGCCAGTATATAATAACCTACCTGTGGCAAAAATCATTTCCGAATCAATACCATAAGAAATACAGAAAGTAAATAAATAGAACTTAATTATTCTAGATCAGATTTCAATGAATAAAATGACTGCAGCTATCTACAGAAATATAATACTGCAGATCCAATATTCACATGCCAGTTAGCATGTGCCAGAAAATAAAATCATCTCTGCAATAACCACACTGCGTCTTAATTTATATCAGTAATGTTTTAGAAAAATGCATGAGGATGAAATCTTCACACAGGAAGTTTAAACTTTCATCAGTAAAAGGCTACTGAGTATATTTAGACTCACTGAGTGAAATCCCCTGTGTATAATGTGCTATGGCTCCCTTGATTTCACCTGGGAGCTTATAGAGTCCGACATTCACTGAAGTCAACAGAGCTGAGCCATTCGGTATCACCTGCAGATTTTGTCCTCTATGCGTAAAAATAAGGGTTAGACTTCGCCCACTTGGGTTCTGTATTGTTGAAACTATCAGTTCTTTGGATTCCCATGATTTACGGTGATTTGTCACAACCAGATTTACATTGCCTTGTAAAAATACAGTGAGTATTTTCAACAAGGCGTTGAAAAGAAAATGTGAAAGAACCTGGACAAAGCTTGAATCTCTTGACCTTTTGTGTTCCTCAGAGTATGCCTTGGCATCCCCAAATCAAATACCGCATAAAATCTCCTTTCCAGCTGCCTGAACACAACAAATTCCAGAAGCACTCCGACATAACGCTTCCCAGTGCTTTGGGTATTCGTGGTTTTGCGCCTTAACCTCCTTTGACAAGATGCGGTGAGCTGCAACCTCCAGACAGGAAGGAGACTGTTCCTTCTCTTTTGGACCAGCTGAACAGACCCAAAGCGAGCACTGTTCTGTGGCAGATCACCAAGTGAAGAGGGCGAGAAACAGCATTAAACAGTGGTCACGAACGCTGAAAAACCTCAGTGAGGAGCAAGGGGCAGCTTGTCAGGCCTCTGAGACAGAACAAACTTCTCAGGAACCTGAAGGGACCAACAGAGCAACTGTGCCGCAACCCATGGAGATGTCAAGTTAACTGCAACCAAGCATAGAAGTGAGGACTCGCCTGAAGGAGCACAGTAGGCAGGGGAAGAGCTGTTCAACAACCTTTCAGCCCTACTGAAAAAAGTTCACTTTTTACTATTTACACATGCGAAGTCTGACTTTTGCGAATTTACAAGTCTTTTGGATTTCTTGGGGAGCATACTGTAGTGATTAAAGATTAAAGCTGTAGGTAACAACAGATTCTTGCATCAGGCAGTTGCAGGAAATTTTAATTATAAATGAGGTAGGCAGAAAAATCCCAGTAAACTGATGCAGCTTTTATATTTTCATAGTCTTTTTCCTTTAGAAAAGCTTTAGGGAAGAATCCCTGCATGAACAGAACTTTCGAAAGAACGTTAGTTTCATCACAGTTTAGTCTGAAAATCCCAATCTATGACCTGAATCCTGAACAGGAAAGGGATACGGCATTAAGGAAATGGGTATAGCAACTAACTGGTTTTAAAAGTGCTTTTGATTTTTGTTGTGGTTTATTTTTTGGTTTGATTTGGTTTGGTTGTTTTGTTGTTGTTTGGTTTGGTTTGGTTTTTGTTTGTGTGGTGTTTTGGGGTTTTGTTTATTTTTGCTGAGATTTTGTGTGGTTGGGGGGGGTGTTCTTTGTTTGGGTTTTTTTTTTGGTGTAACACACAAAAGAAGTTACAACTCAGTTTGGGAGGAACAGAAACATAAAACTGGGCCTACCTGATCCCAGGTCCCCACACAATGTTTCACATAGATCTGAAGCTGTCTCCACCTCAGAGCAACTTGTTATCCACCATGTTGTTACTATTTACTTATCTGCAAGCCCATCTGCTCTTACTCACTGCTCTGTCTCCTCAGCATGACAAAGCTACCCAAGATGTACAAAGACAAATGAGACCCATTTTCACACTGGAGATACTGAACTGAAAATTTGGATTTCCTAGTGGACACAGCAGAAATGAAAAGCTTTCTGGTTGCATCAGGATGGCATCCAACTGAAGGTGTTTGCAAAATGCAGGTACCTGTGAGGGTAACTTGGGAGACAGACACCGTTACCATATTGGCCTCGAAAAGCATCACTCACCCAAAGCTCACTTCTATGGCTCCTGCTGGAAAAAACCTTTATGTTATATTTAATTTTCTAATATGACTGCTTTTATTGCTATAAGTAGCATTAGTCATTTGCTTAACCTCAGTTTGCTGCACTAGCACTAAACATTCAGCTGTACTGAGCCCTAAAGGAATATCTCAACTAATGCAAAATATTATAATAACCAGTCCTGTGTTCACATACAAATTTCTTTATCTTCCACTTACATTTTTTAACTTATGTCTGCTTATTTTCAGCTTATGTTTTTCAATTTGATAGAGATTCCTTAGCTAGTAGGTGTTTGCAAATTCTATTTAATTCCATAACTTGAATATTCATATTGGAAATAAATTCTCACCAACTGTACGATATTCTCTTGCACAGAAAATGTCACTCTGCCAATTAAGAGGCACAAAGAGCATTATGTGACTTAAGTTGTCATTCACAAAGTAAGTTTTCCTACCTGCTGGTTTCTGAACTACTCACATACTGAAATACGTGTCTTCATGCGTATATTTAGTAAGTGTATTCTCAGGTGTGTTTGTTCTTCAATATACTTTTGAACAGAAATAGTTATTTACATATTTGAAATGAATAATTCAGTAATCGTACTCAACAAATAAATTGGGTTTGCTTAACTTCTGTGAATCACAACTCTAACTACAGGCGAAAGACAGAAATCTAAAGCTTGTTAAAATGTATTTCAAGAAATTATAGAAAGGCAAAGAGCAACCAAAGTTAGAAAATACATTATGAAAAGCAGATTTTTCACATAAACATCACCGAGAACAATAAACAGCTAGTAAACAACTCAGACTGTGCACCTTGTGGCGAGTCACCCACAAATGTAACCAGACATGAGTGTGTATGTGCCTCTGGCTTTCTCCAGATACACATCAACAACTGTAGCTAAGCTAAGCACGAACAAAATGGGAAACAGCAGAACTGAGGCTGCCCATTTTATGTAACTTTGTCCCTCTTGGGGCCATTGGCAGCCTAGAATTAAATGGTCATTGTTTCAAAAGTCTGCGCTTGTACAGTACTGATCACAAACCATTCAGATCAGGTTTGCATGTAGAACTATTTTCTGCTTGTTAGCTGGTCAGATACATCTGATACAGTATCTAATACAGTAAAACGCCAAAATTTCCCTTATTCTTCAGTAATATTGAATTAAATTATTGGGAAAATATAGCTTTTTTAATACATATATTATATATTTAATATTTTATATATTAAATATATTCATACAATTATTATAGATAGCAGATTTTTTGTTCTACTGAATTTCCTTCCATACTATACACTGAGACAGGCATAGACAAACACAAGTGTCATGCCAAACTAATAAGCCACACAATTGAGCTGTAGACTACTGTAGAACTAATAAAGAAGAGCAATCAGTAGGCATAATGTGATTATTCATTTCTGGAGGATTCTTTCTGTCTCACTGAGGAGGGCCAGGTGTAAACTGTGACTTCAACCTGGAATGTATCAAGATTCTATCGCATCTTTAATAAAACCTTAATTTATTTCACTCTTGTTTTTTATTTGTTCTTAGACATGGAGATATTGATACTGGGGAAGAAAACAAATAAGTTGTTAATGACATAAACACAGAACAGGTACGTCAATACATAAAAATATTACTAATCCGGTTATTTTTAAATATGTATATATATGGATTGGGATGAATAACAAACAAATTTTAAAAGATAATAAAATAACCTCTTTCTTACTGTATTAATTTCCAAATGCATAACTTCACAACATTGCCCTTGGACTTGACGTTCTGATGCATTATTTAAGCAAAGAGATTTCCCTAGTAACTCTAAAAAGTTATTAGTACAGGATCTCATTATTTAATCATTTAGTGTTTCAAAATACAATCATCCATAATACGTCTCATTATAACACAATCAGAAGAGCAACTGATAAAAAAAAAAAAAAGGAAAATCTAATTCAAGTTTGAAGCTTTGTTGATTTTCTTAATTGCCAGTAATTTTACATCTTTGTGCAGCAGTTCTCCCAACAATAGGGAACAGTAACTAATTTTTTCAAACAAAATAGTCTGTACGAAGCTGAAAGAAACCTTAAGATACTTTGGCTAAATGTTGTAATTATACTTGGATCAGTATATTGCACGCCAAGTTTTCTAATTTGATACAATAGTAAGAAGGGACACTGGGATAGGCAGAAATACATAAAAGAATAAAGATTTCTAACCCCTCCCACTTTAGCAATTCACTGCCTCGGTTACATCTCCTGTCAAACTGTAGATCTGAACACAGGCCTGTGGCTCATTGAGAATTAAAGAAATTAACACCTTCTTTCTTAATCCATTATCTCCTGATGATAGACTAGGGAACTAATTGTAAGAACAACGCTCAAAAGCTCGAGGAGTGGGCTCATGTGAAACTCATGAGGTTCAACAAGGCCGAGTACAAGGTGCTGCACCTGGGTCAGGGCAACCCCCAGTATCAGTACAGGCCGAGGGATGAAGGGATTGAGAGCAGTCCCACTGAGAAGGAGTTGAGGGTACTGGTGGATGAAAGACTGGACATGAGCCGGCAATGAGTGTTTGCAGCCCAGAAGGTCAATTGTATTGAAAGATGTGTGGCCACTAGGTTGACAGAGGTGATTCTGCCCCTCTGCTCTGGTGAGAACCCACCTAGGGTCCTGTGTCCAGCTCTGGAGCCCTCAGCACAGGACAGACATGGACCTGTTGGAGAGGGGCCAGGGGAGGCCACAGGAATGATCAGAGGCTGGAACAGCTCTGCTGGGAGGACAGGCTGAGAGAATTGGGGTTGTTCAGCCTGGAGAAGGCTCCAGGGAGAGCTTATTGTGGCCTTTCAGTGCTTGAAAGGGGCCTACAAGAAGGATGGGGACAGACTTTTTAGCAGGGCCTGTTATGACAGGAAAAGAGATAATGGTTTTAAACTAAAACAGGGGAGAATCAGGCTAGACATAGGGAAGAAATTTCTACAATGAGGGTGGTAAAACGCTGGCCTAGTTTGCCCAGAGAGGTGGTAGATGCTCCATCTCTGGAGACATTCAAGACCAGGCTGGATGGGGCTCTGAGCGACCTGATCTGGGTGAAGATGTCCCTGCTCATGGCAGGGGGCTGGACTAGATGACCTTTGAAGGTCTCTTCCACCCCAAACTGTTCGATGATTCTAGGGTAAGCACTTGGGAAAGAAAAAAAAAAAAAAGTTAAAAATCTCTGTTTATCCATATCTCTATTTCATATTCAGAAACTCTGGGTTAGGGGAACACTGGAACAGATATCCTTAAGAGTTTTCTTCCACCCTAAACTGTTCCATGTTTCTAGGAAAGGCAAAGATGTGTATGACTAATACAATTTTAAATATCTAAAGCTTTTGAGTATGATCAAAGTTGAAAAATATTTAATGGGCAAAAGTATTGCTTTCTCTCCATGTGGCGGAGAGTGTATTCTTACCTTAACTATGTGCCATACAAAACCGATGAAGTGTTATCTCCAGGGTATATAAAATAGTAATATTTGTCAAATTTGCATAAACAATGAAGCCTGTGTAACCTCAGAGCCAAGAAATGGCTCTCTCAGTCTGACATCTATGTAGGCCACTAGTCCTAATAAGTATTGCTGTTTCACATCTTAAAATAGAAGCAAGTAAAGCAATGGAAAACAAAGGACAAGCAATTTTAAGGTTTTCATACTTGTTTGTTTCAAACATTCTTCTTTCTGCAAAGAGTGATGTAAAGGTAAACAGTTTTAAAAACAGAGGAAGAATACATGTGTAAGTAAAGCTAGAATAAATCCTGCAAACCATTTTGAAATCCATATCTTGTTTATATAAAATCAATAAGCATTCTTAAGCATTTACTTGGTAGAGCCAAAATCACTTAGATTTTTACAATAGCTGTTAACATCTGATAGCTAAATGAAGATGATACAGCTTTAGGAGTTAAAAAAACCCCAAACCTTTCAATTTTATGGCAATTTTATTCAATATCATTTATTTCAGATAAGCGAGATACCGCTGTCCTCCATTATTTCAGGTTAAACCCTACAGAGAACAGCAATATCTTTTTTCCCTCAGCCCCATGAACCTTCCCATTACAGCAGTGTCACACAGCAAATTCTACAGCACGGTGCATCAAGCCCTGACAGCAACAGCTTCTGATTTGCCTGGTAGTAGCTACTACACTATTTTCAAGTGCAAAAACTGTCACCAAAACCTTGTGTGTTCAGTACTTTGACTTCAACATTTCCACGTTTTTCGTAGAAGCCAGACCAGGATAGGGGACACAGGAGCAGAAAATACGTGGTGTGCATGCAGATGGTTTGACACACAAATGTTTTCCTTAGCTGGCTACTGAAATCCAGACCTTGACAATGCATAGGAGAGTAATTATGAATGTGAAATTAAGCTACACAGTGTGTAAGTACTACAGGAATGTGTGGAATGGTTTATGGTGCACAAAAGACCAAATTAAGATACTACGGGAGGAAATAAGTCAAGATGATTAATTACATTGTTCCAGAACCCCAAAAGCATAGAGATTAAGTAGCTTTCAGCATAAACCTGTTTTATCCACAATATAGCTTTCTTAGAAATGTTTTCCTCTTTTATATATAGCTAGCTTCACTACCAGTGTGATAGCTTTGGAAAAAGTAAATAGAATTGTTGCTTTAACAGGAAGTTGTATGATAAAATTATTCTTTTGGATAATCCTTTCCTAGTAACATTGGATAGTAGAGAAAATGGCAGTTCCTGTTGTTAAGGAAGATGCTTTTTTCTTACACAGGTGAGTTCCATGTATTCTTTTAATTTTATACAGATCTAGGCAGCAAATGCTATGGTGGAGGAATTGGATAAGAGATAGGCAAGCTAAGCGTGTCTTCCTGTATTCTGCTTCTATGTCTTAAGAATAAATACCATGAACGATCCATCGGATTGGACTTGATGATCTTTCGAGGTCCCTTCCAATCCCTGACATTCTGTGTGATTCTGTGATGCACAGGACCAGTTGGCAGAAGAAGAGCAGGCTCCCAAGTTTCAAACCCTTTCCTTGACAAGATACTACTAAGGATGATATTGTTCAGCATCTAGGTTATGCGATGAAGTAAAGAAGACCAGGGTAAGCATCTGTACCTGCCCAGTCACTGTAATGTAGAGTATCTCTGCTTCTGTAATTTCACTGTCTAGTTTACTTCTATTTGCCTAGCAATACAAGAACAGAACAGAATTAAAAAGCTTCTTTCTGAAGAAGCAGTTTTTCCAAACGTGTAAACTGGTGGCTTCAATCTGTATACAGGTTATCACTGCAACTGTGAAGCAACTCTGATGAAGAATCAGGTCTGGAGTTTTCTGAGTGTTTATTTATTCAACTTTGACGGACTTGGAGGAAAAAGGGAGACTTTAAGGTTAACTTCTTCCCATCCAAAAAGAAATGGAGTAAGTTGAAATGTAACCTTGTACAAAACAAGTATTTTGATTGGTAGCCAATCAGAGATTTCAAGTATGTGGTTAGCAATGTATTTTATGAATTGATAATCCTTTTTTTAACAAAGAACAGTTATTCTACTTGGGACTCAAACTATTAATTTTTCAGTATTCTTCTCTAACGACACCAAGAAAATGTTCTAATATTGCCATTTGTGTTAAGAGATACTTAGTGTTAATATTCTCTTAATAACACCGGTTTTAACGAATGTACATGATTGCCATACTCCATTTTCCTAAGGCATCTCTTTAACTGCAAAAATACATCATCATAGGAATGAAAGCTATCACCAAATTCTGCCTGCGACCTTTATCTTGCCATGTGAGCTCCTGGATCTTTGACAGTTTTTTATGGCATGAACTAGGATCATTTTTAACAAGTTGTGCTGTTCCTATGATGATGAACTATATTTATGAAGATGAGGTATTAACTTCTGCCTTAAGTTGGTTTTTTGTTTGTTTGTTTCGGGTGTTTTGGTTTTGGTTTGGTTTGGGTTGGGTTTTTTTGAGTGCTTTAATACCATTGAGTTGTGCAGTTTAAAAATACACATATTAGTTTGCCAATATTACTTATCAAATGAAATGAATCTTATGACAAATGAGGATAGCTGTGACAATAATCTCAATTCAGAGGCAGAACCAGCACTGCAGATGTATTAAGTCTCATGAAATAGGCTTAATAAAGGCTTAATCAGACACTCATGAAATATTACGCAAACAGAACCCAGCATAAAGTGATATTGCAGCCAAGAAACTGAAGTATCCACTATAAATAAATTCTCTGTCAACACGGAATTTTCATTCAAAGGTGATAAAACCAGATATACTGCTTATTCATGATAATTAAAAATGAAAAGCAAGATGCTTAATTTTCTGAAAAATCTAACATTTCTTGTCCATATTTTGTCTCCAAGCTACAGTTTTTCTATTCCTTTATTATCCCATTAAAAAATTCCAGTTTCTTCCCAATTTTCACCAAACTTCCTCCAGCACTTGGTGTTTTTCACAGCTTGTTATAATGGGCTACCTTGCCAATTCACTTTCTTTATGAAATATAAGATTTTCTAGGTTGTTCCTTTTGTGACCAAGGCACAAAAATATAAGAAATTTACGTAGTATTATTTAGATTTGCTGCTGGTTAAAGAGACTAAAAAAAAAAAAAAGTGGACTTTTAATTAGCCTTTCCATTCTTCAGTCTGTATAACTATTTCTTAATACATTTTACAGAGAAATCTGAGCGAAGTAGACAGAATTTAAATTTAGTTCCTTCTCAGTAAGATCAGGTGATGCAAGGCTGATAAAACACTGGAAACACAAACCCAGTAAATACCATATGTTCATAGCAAGCAGATATTGCCTATTTAAGTTTAAATGAAAGATTGTACCAATTAAATAAATTTTCCCATACTCCTTGACAAGGATGCAAAGCTTAGAATTGTCAAGTATAATGCTCATACAGCGACAGGAACAGAATAAAGCTGCTCATTTTCACTTCAAACTTCCTTTTGCTTCCAAGGAGAAGATGAGGGCACTGTATGCAACACATCCAGCCCCCCTCAGGGTATTATGGTCAACCTCAGATTACAACATTATCAACAGCACCCTAGCAGGGAGAGAATGCTAAACTCACAGTGAGGCAAGCTTGAGGATATCATCATTCTATAGGTGGGTTTTGTTCTATCTTTGGTTCCTCACATCTAAAAATAGAAAATAACCCCAAAATGTATGAACCTTAGCTTGTGGCATGGATCGTGGTGAACATTTGACTTTAATCGGGGACACTAATAGCACAAATACCAGGTATATTTTTAGCACTGGTTCTACTGTTCGGGTTCAGAGCACCCTTTGGAAAGGGTGCGTTATAATAAAGTTTTAAATGAGGAATAAGGTTGGGGTTAGGGGCTGACCTGCTGGAAAGCAGCTCTGCGGGGAGGGACCTGGGAGTCCTGGTGGACAAGTTAACCATGAGCCTGCCATGTGCCCTTGTGGCCAAGAAGGCCAATGGTATCCTGGGGTGCATTAGGAAAAGTGTGACCAGCAGGTGGAGGGAGGTTGTCCTCCCCCTCTACTCTGCCCTGGTGAGGCCACATCTCATGTACTTCATCCAGTTCTGGGCTCCCCAGTTTAAGAAGGACAAGGAACTACCAGAGGGAGTCCAGCGGTGGGCTACAGAGATGATCAGGGATCTGGAGAATCTTTCTTATGTGGACAGGCTGAGACAGCTGGGTCTGTTCAGCCTGGAGAAGAGAAGGGATCTTATCAATATCTCAAGGGTGGGTGTCAAGAGGATGGGACCAGACTCTTTTCAGTGGTACCCAATGATAGGATGAGGGGCAATGGGCACAGACCAAAGCACGGGAGGTTCCATCTGAATATGAGGTGAAACTTCTTTACTTTGAGGTGCCAGAGCCCTGGACCAGGCTGCCCAGAGAGGTTGTGGAGTCTCCTTCTCTGCAGACATTCAAACCCGCCTGGACACCTTCCTGTGTGATCTGCTCTGGTGAACCTGCTTTAGCAGGTGGGTTAGACTGGATGAACTCCAGAGGTCACTTCCAACCCCAACCATTCTGTGATTCTGCAAATAGGAAAGGATCATATTGCACTTATTGATAAAGCTGTAGCAAACTGCAGAGAGATCAATAGAGTCTGTAAGGTTTTGGTCTTTACATCAGGCCGTGTCCTGAAGCATGATACAGAACCCTGGTGAAGCTTCACTCTTCACCAGTTATGCTTTAACTGTATCCTCAAAAACTGAAATTATTCTAGAAATTACCCTGTATGACTGCTTCTACTTTCAGTTGGCTTTCATCCAAATTTTATACTAGATTTTTGTTTAGGTTTGGTTTGGTTGGTTGATTGGTTTGTGTTGTGTTTTGGTTTTCGTTTTTTTTTTTCTTTTCTAACTTGCGTACTTGCAAGGTTAATCATTGCTAGTAATGTTATCCAAACACACTTTATGACAGACAAAGAATCCCAGACTCAGTCATAACTCAGCCCATGGATTAGTGCTCATGCTGAGTGAGACAATGTCTGGAGATTTCGCTTGTTTAGTAAGTCTCATTTTCATATCTGCCTATTTCCCCAGAAACTCATTTTTATCATTAAAGCACCTAAGCATCTCCCAAATAATCTCCTAGATCTAATTATAATAGATATTTATTATTGAAATGCCTTTAATATGGATTGTATAGCTCATACTATGGTTTAATTTTTATCTGATTTACAATATCTCTTACAGAAAAAAAAAAAAATAAATAACAGATTTAATAAAGACACACAAGCCTGGTTTCAAACTAAAACTAGATACCACATGGCACGTCCGAAAGTCCAAGCCAATGACTGTAACCTGTCATGTTATAGAAGATAATGTTAAGGATGCTGTTATAAAACTAAATTTAGTGTGTATGATAATCAACTTGGAAAAGACCACTGTTTAAACAAGATAGTAGCATATAAAAACATAATTAGCACAGAGAGGATGACCAGAGATTGTTTGATCTCTGGCTCTTTCTACTACAAGCTTAAGGGGAAAAGCTTCAAAACAAAGAGGAGATGCTTCTTCACAGGGCAGACAGACTGCAGAACTTGTCACAGATTACTGAGACAGCTGAAAGTTTATGTCTCTTTAGAATAGACTACGTATATTCATGGGAAGAAAATCTACCAAGGGTTATTAATGCAATTAAAACCATCTGTGACTGGGAAAATTCCTGGATTACAAACTGCTGGAGGCAAGAAGAGTGTTTTGAAGAAGTTCTGCTACGTCTGTCCTGGTTTTACACCCACTCCTATGTATCTGCTCTTGACCCTTGGAGAGACGCTGCCGAGAGACGGGCGGTGGGGCTGCTCCAGGACGCCTTTCTTGTACCGACAGAAGCAAAACAGGCATGTTCTGAATACCCGCCATTCAGTGGGGTAGAACGTAGAAAACTGATTCTGCTAAAAAATAATGTGTGCCAAAAAGTAGTCGTCTCCATGGCCTCAAAACCTTTCCCGTACACCAAACTGCACCCTCCAAAAGAACCCAGACAAAACAAATGGCTTGTCTGAAGTCCTTAGCAAGGACACATGGGGCAATTCTGTCTTATGATGGAGAACAAAAGTTCCGGTCAGCTCCTCCTCAGCAGGAATTAGTTAAATCTTCTGTGCATCTAGGTGGGAGTGAGAAAATTACATACACCAACAGCAAAATAAGACCCATATCATGTCTTCTTGCCTCATTTCTAGGGACACACTAAAAAATCAAAATAAGTATATTCAGACCTCAACATTAATAAGTCACTGCTACAGACCTGATGAATAATACAAGAAAAAATGAGAAAAATATGAGTAATAGCAAAACAATAAATGACTCCTTTATTTGCTGAAGATTTTTGACACAGATCAAAAAAGATTAATTTAAAGTCAAGACCAATGGGGTGATCTTAGGACAACAAAATGCCATCAGACCCTTCCGATTAAGCACTGTTAAGTTCATACTCAAAATTTAACTCTTTGGTCTTTGTTTTGGTTTCTCCTTGCTTTTGTGAGGTGTTTTATCAGAGGTTATGAAAATAAATGACAAACAAAGCTGCAGTGGGAACCTGATGCTACGCTACGCAGTGATATCTGCTTTGGGATCAATGAAATCCTGCAATTTATGTATCACTATTTTTCTGAAAAATTAGTTCCTTAGTTTTTTACAGACTAAGTCGATTATTCTACCCAGCAACCCTTGAGCCTCTTTTCTAGTGCAAATAGCTTTGAAATAAAATGTAGATACCCGCTGCTTTCTGGTATGAGACCTTCTCACACCGGTTCTCAGACACCTAGAAGACGGAAGGCAGCAAGTCTGCAGAGGGGCTTTTCTCCAGCAGCTGTGGACTCTTGAAGCTCAAAAACAGTATGGAAGACGGAAGAGTCAATGACCTGAGGCTACGTTGTGGCAATGGGGCTCTGCTTGCATAGGAAAATCCACTGGTTTTTTCAACGGCGATGGTTTGTCTCTCTTTACCAGCTATATCCGTGTGGGAAACTAAGGTAATAGCTGTTTCAGAACTGCACTAAAGTCCTCAGCTGCCTTAGAACAACAGCACTGCAAAGCTGGAAAGAAATGTAAATAGACACGCACAATAATAATTTATATTTCAGTCAGCCTCTACACGTTTTCCATTAATTCTCAGCATGCTCACTATTCTCTGTATACCCCTGGTGGCCTCTGGACAACATTGTGTCTGTTCACTCCTCTTTTAGGACTCCTCTTGTGGTTTAAGGCTCTCTGCCAAGGCTCATGGTGTTTATATACATTATTTCCCACCAACAGAGGGGCTGCTGTGGTCTATCAGGTTCATACACAGTACATTATCGATGATATTCTACATCTTCCTAAACAGAAATTTGCCTCAAACCACAATGTGTCTCTATTAATTAATAGGGTTTTCATAAATTTCTATTGAAGACTTAACTGGCTGTTTGTTTTTATAAATCTTGAGATTAGCTAACAGATAACAGATGCTGATTTCATTCTTCATTCCATTTGTTACTTTGTATATTATTTGTTTATAAGACCAATCGTTGATTCATCAGCAGAATGCTGAGTTGAGTTTTAACACTAAATTTAAATATTGATGATAAAAATATTTGAAATATAAAGTAAAATTTGCTTTTATTATTTGGATAATTTCCTATCCAAAGCATGCTTTATTAATGAAATTATTATTAATGAAATGTTTTTGACTCATTTCATTAAAATATAACACCTTTAACTCATAGCTCTTCACAAGTTTCCCAGGAAAAAGTTTGTTTCTGAGAAACACAAAGCCCTTGCTTTTCAATTGATGGGAGAAATTAAATCACGAGTCGAGAGAGGATTCACAAGGAAGGCTAAACACCTTCTGTTACATGAATCAGAAAAGAAATTATTTCCAGAGTTGAACAATCATTCCACGGCCGTAGCTTACACATATTGAAATGCATGTGGGTTATAAATATGTAAATGAAATCCTGAATTTAGAATATCATGGTAATTTATTAAATAGTAACAATCATTTTGGGACACATGCCCAGCACATGATTAGTACCCGCGTTCTTCAGACACAAGAATGTAATACATTTAATATTATTCTGTCCTTATTGTCAAACTGCAAGCAAATAAAACAAGAAAACTATAGTTTCTCGAGATTTTTTTCTTCATAGCTTTTTCTTCATTACATACTTTTGCATCAGAATACTGTTTCAGAAACTTCTTTCCTAGACGGGCTCACACCTTGAAGTACATAACCGTACCTAAAGAATAAAATCAAAGCCCAGAGGAAGAAATGACTCTCACTCTAGAGGACAAAGCAAGAGTAAGAGCCCTCTCTCACCAGCAGAGAGGTCTGACCTCAAACCGGAGTAACTCCCAACCTGGCTGGCTCACAGCGTTATCATGTGTCAATCTTTTCAGGGTCAGTGCCTGCCGAAAACATCCTAAGAATTCTCTAGTTTCCTAACTGTTTCTGACACTTATGAATAAGTATCTCCTTGTCTAACCTTGCCACGTTTATCAAGCGTGTGGGTTGCAGGAGGATGCATTAAAGGCTCTGAACGTTCAGGTTTGAACATAAAAAGAAAATATATCATGTGAGTTAAGTACAGTTTATTAATGAGACGACTGGCCGGCTCTAATCAGATTTTCTCCTTGCCCCACAATAAAACCACTAATAACCTCTTACTAACCAACCTCAAGAATCTACCTTCAGGCTTCATCTTTCAAACGCATCACTTCCAGCACAAAGGTTCTCCTGAGAATATTATTTTTCGTCTCAGTTTCTCTGATATAATCCTTTCCTAGTTCTTCCCCCACTGCTTTCATTTCTACTACGTGAAGTTTAGCAGAGCCTTGTCGTTTTTCGGCAGGACACTGATGGGAGTTTCATAGGGCTTTGTCTACAGTCTTTTTATTAAGTCTTTTTTTTTTTTTTTTTTGGTCCCTTTACATTTTGTCTCTAGGTTACATTACCCATAGCTGCAAGTTCCGCTACCACTCACTAGCTACTGTTGATGATTCACAGCCTCGTGTGTTTATTACAGACCTGTAACTTGTACAAACCAAATCTTTCTGTGGATGATTGACAATCGGTTCAATTCCAATGGCTAAAACCTGACTCAAATTTCTTTTTACTTTTATTTTTTTCCCCCAGTAAAACAAAGGAAGAACACCCAAACCTTGCTACAAGCCAGGCTCTGGCACAATCCTGAAACAACTTCATGTTGTGCTTAAACTACAACGGGCTTATGCATCCCTTGTACATCACCTACCATCATTATCAAGTAGTACCTGAGGAGGTTCAGATTGGATATTAGGAAAAATATATTCACAGAAAGGGTTCTAAAGAACTGGAACAGGCTGCCCAAGGAAGTGGTGGAGTCACCATTCCTGGAGGTGTTTAAAAGACGTGTAGATTAGGCTCTTAGGGACACGGTTTAGTTCTAGAGTTCGGTTATGGTTGGACTCTATGATCTTAAGGGTCTCTTCCAACCAAAACGATTCTATAACTCTATCTTAAGCAATTGGGGCAAACATCTTCAGTTCCCTGTTTGTACAGCTCCTGCAGCAACAGGGTTTGTGCCACACAGAGCTGGGTGTTATTTGGCCTCCAGCACTCCTGGCAAAGGCTGGCTNGCGGGAACGCGCAGCTCGCGGCGCCGCCAGCGCTCCGCCAGCGCCCCCTGCCGGCCGTGCCCGCGCACCGCTGGCGGGAGCGAGCGGCTGCAGCCCCGGGAAAAAAACCCAAACACCCCGCAGGTTAATGGTGATAATAACAATAATAACAGCCAGAACGGATCATAAAGTCCTTTACTGATCCCCTCCACCCACAGCTTCTGCCTCCAGCCGTGTTTAAAGGTAAAATAACGGCTCTGGTGCAGGGTATCTCAGGGGCAGCCGCTCTCCTGACAGGAGGGCAACGGCCAAGCAGCCTCCGCAGCCTCAACTGGGCAGTGAGAGCCAAGGAACAAAAATAGACAGTGATCCAATTTGTTAAGAAAATCTCTAATAAAGGAATAATCAAGCAAATTTGGGTCGTAACATCATTAAAGTATCATATATACATTCATACTGCAAGCAGTCAAATCTAGTCCAATAGCTGCTACGTATTTGATGTTTAAAAATGCATCTCGATTCTGTTTGCCAGTGTGCTCTAATTGATATGTGGTCATTAGACCTTGCTCAGATAAACAGTGCCTATTAGAACTTTTCACCCAAACAGAATAATTCAGCTTTAACACCTCCATATTGAAAAGTAAAATGTAATTTTCAGTGTTGTAAATTAAGTTATAATTTGGGATGATAGGAAATATTTTTTTTTTTAAAGTAAAAAAGTTAAAATCCTGAAGTACCTATTCCATTAAGCAGCAACAGCAGCAACTTAAAAATCCTAAGATAATTTTATTTTCGATTTTATTACTCTTACACTTTGTGAATTTTTCTCTTTTATAGAAGGCTTTATTACTACCAGTCTCAGGTGTGGATTTTATTTGAAATTATTTTTTAGGTAATTACTCCAACATTTATGCTTGATTCCTGTGCATCTGGTAGGAAAATTTAAAAAAGGATATGATTTCTGCATTATGAATAAGCAACAGTAGCACTGTTCTGTGTTTACCTCTCATACAACAGGCATATACTGGTGATAGAGTAAAACTTAACCAGTCATCCCTTTTATTATCCAGCAGTAATTGTAGCATCTATTTTAGCACTTAAAACTCAACAGCTACTACCTCACCCAAAAGCACAAGTCCCATTGGGATTTGAAGCATAATAAGAATTCTGAACATCCCTATTGTATCATTAATTATACCCTTACTGTTCTTAAGTATATCGTATTTTCAATCATCACTGCAAGCAACAAAGAGTACGGGCATTTTAAGCAGCAGCACTTGAGAACATTGTGCGTTTGATGTTGTACGTTGGGATGATTTTTACCCTTGTGCATAAGCTTACAACAGGAGGGCATCCTGGGCAACATAGCTTGTGTACATTACTTCAGTTCTTTTCCAGGTCAGACACTTTTACTCAACTGAAATATTGTCCCCCAGTGTAGTCTGGCAAAGCTCTTTGCACTGTCACTCAGCGCTCGACAAGACGTGGAGCCATCAGCTGAGGACAGTCCCTTCTGCTGTGAAAAAGAGTTGGAAGGACATGATACACATGCTTTAACTCCCCAGGCCAGGTGCACAACCAGTATCAGTTACCATCTCTCCATTGCCTGCAGTAGTGTTGTCTCAATTAACAGTAAGTGAAAATTTCACCCTGAATATGGGGAAGGGGTTAGGTGGTTTATTTTATAATATTCTTTTTAAGTCAAAGGTTCTGTGCAGCACTACTTCAATATGCACCGTGTTGTGGCACATCTACAACATTAGGATAAATTCCAGACATATACCTATATTATCCCTTTTATTAAAGGGGCTACTGTTCTTTAAAAAAAAATCAGTTGTAGAAGCTTCTGGATCTCTTAAGCTGGCGGCATCAGGAAAAACATAAGCAACACCTCTACCTGCTAACACATTTCCTTTTCAAAGCATGAGTATGAGCTATAAAATCTCAATTTTCACTAGCACTGCTGTCAGAATTTGGGAAATAATACAATACGTTAGCTGTTTTATGAACCAGATCACATTCCTAGCAGATTATGTTGGCAGTTGTTTTATACCTTGGTGGTAAAAAAGACAGAGGGATTAAATATTACACATGTAGTCCAGTCAGCAGCTTTGCACACCACCAGTTGTATTTTAGGTATTTTCTGAGTTTTCATTTGCAGTATGCAAAACCTGTGTAAAATTGCTCATCCCAATATTCTAAAAACACTTTTTTAATGCTGTGTTCTGTGTACAGATTGTAAAACATAAAAGTGCAGTAAGTTTAATGGAAAGGAAGTATTTAAGAATTGAAGTCAAGCAATAAACGTTTTATCCAGAGAACACTTTTAAAATAAAACCATATGTTAATTGTATGCTAAAATTTCTCTTAATTAATAACTATACCAGTGCACATAAAAATGCGCTTCACGACAGCTGATAGTACATCAGCCAAAATTAGCTGATTACGTGGCTTTTAAGAGCAGTGAGGCTGCTCTACTGATCTAAATCTGAATGCTGAACTGTTGAACCCATTTTCTAGGATAAATTTAGCTGTTCTTTCGTGTTCCACTTTTCTTTGGTACTTGGATCAGTTATGCAGTGTATAATTATACCAGTGCAGTTATACAGCGCTTTCCATCTGAATGTCTCAACACGCTTTTCAGACTTAATTACTTTGGACTTGGAAATCCTTCATGACGTAGATACTATTAGTCAATCTTAACAGAGGAGGAAATGGAGTCACAGAAGGGACCGTGCCTAGAAAAGCACTGAAACGAAGCCTCAGTCTCCCGGAATCTACTTTTTGTTGCTACCTTGCTTTGGGGACAAATGAAACCAAGATGCTTTTCAAGATTAGCTTCTGGATATACTAGGAAATACCACACTCTTAACAATGGTAAGTAGCTTGACACCTCCCTTACATACAAACCTAAGTAAAATCCAGACACTAAATAATTCCTCATTGTCCTTGCAAGTACTTGGACCCATGTCCACTCCCAGAGGATGCCTAACACATACCTAAAAGCGCAGGCCCGGGGCCAGGTGCAGCTGTATCCTGCCTTGCTCATTCTAAACACACAGCAATTCTTGGTACTAGGAGATACGCACTTACCTAGAACACAAGACCAAGCTCAATTTTTATCTCAGCATGAGAGAAAACTCACACCTTGCACCTCTGTGGAAAGCATCCCATCGTATTATTTTATATGAAAGACACTCTTCCCTATGTAGCTATTTTTTTAGCAGAAAATAGACAAAATTACTTAATTTTTCTGAAATAAATCTAGAAACCTCCCTTCAGCAGTGGTTTTTGGCTGTAAATGCAAATTAGCTACATAAATAGTAAAGACAGAAAAGGTTTAGACATATCTATATTCTCAAATTATTTTACCAAGTAAATGAACTTAATATACCTGAGAGACTACGAAATCTCATCTGTTTTTCCCAAATTTCCTCATCAGCTGACTACCTTTGAGGCTTGAACAGAAGGGAAAAACAAACCCTACATCATCATTTTTACAGATGGGAGTTCTGTCACAGTTTTCACCCTGAAGGATTCCTAAAATGCAGCATAAACTTCAGAACTGGAGGAGCTCCCTCTGCTCTGCCCCGCCAGCTGAGAACACCACCTCCTGTTGCATTAACACCTTGGCTTAACAGGAGGCCTGAAAATTGCATCTCTGGCACCTGGAGCCTTGACACCAGCTTGGCAGGATCAGGAAGCTGGTTTTGTATCTGTTTTTTTCTGGGCTTTGGGACTTTCATTCAGAGGACATGGCTTGAATGCAGAATAGATGTTGTCCAGTGACAGCTGTACCCAAGCTAAGGGAAGAACTGAAAACAGTACCAACTATTAATGCTACATGGTGCTTATTAATGCTACATGGTGCCTCCGTTAACAAGCCCAGCTTATTAGCTGGAATACAGTACCGTGAAAAGGAAGGATATCTGCATAGCAATGTGCAATATTAAATGATAAATCAGTCATGCAGAAAGAGAGCAGAGAAGTAAAATCCTTATTAGCATTTCCCAGCCATATCTCGCTTATCTAGGTCACTATAAAGTATTCTCTACTTTGTCTGCCAAAGATCTAATTCTTCTATAATGCCTAGAAACACATGATGAAGTAAAATAATTAATTGGCAACTTGAGTGGCATCATGCATTGTTCATGTGTACCTACATCATTATGCAGTGTTACTTACAAAGCAGTCCATCCCATATAAGAAAAATGAAGCCAGAATACACCCTCCTTCTCACCCTGAACAGCACTTGCCTCTTTCACCATCTTGTGTTTCACAAGCAGCGTGGGCTGACACCAGCACAGAACTCATAGGGTCACAACACCATTAGGATTCTGCAGCACAGAAGAACAGAATTGCAAGGGGAAAGTCTCCATGGGAGTTGCAGGAGACTCCTCCAGCATGTGTTTCCACAAACCAGGAATCCTCCTCCTTAGAATCAACCATACAACAAGGACATAAATGTTTATAGGAATAATTACATCCCGATGTTCTCAGGTAAGCCCAGCCAGCTATTTCCTCTACCTCACAGTTCTAGTTAACAGGTAGGGATAGCTCAGATGCCTGGATAAAAGACAGCGCGTTGATTCCTTAGCGATGTTGTTAAGGCTGTGTAAAGAAAGTCATCTGTAGTGAGTATATAACCATAGTTCCAGGTCTGGCTTTCACTTCGCTATTATTTGTTATATCAAGTGCAGACGGTTAACTACCAGTCATTTGGATCCCTAGATGAACTTTTAAATGCTTGAATATAACAGCATCACAGGAGTGCGTGAGATATGAGAAAACTGAGTATACTGATAGATGCCCTTAATTTAGTAGCCCAGAGCTTAACCCTTAACTTCTGTTGTGCTTATGCATGTAATGTTCCTCCCTGATAGCTGTACAAGTGATTGTTAGTGACAAAGATCAATCTGATTACTGGCTTCCTCCGTGTTAGAATGGAGAAGCACTGGGAGATACATGGAGTGTTTAATGATATATGTGGCATGCAACAGAAGATATGTAATTTACTGGGAAAGACACTTGAGAAAAGACTGCTCAAGCGACACGTTTCTGTTCCTCTTTTGAGAATAAAAAGAAGAACAAATTAGGTTTTGTTCATTTCGTTTCCCATGCTTCTTTCACCAACTAAGAATTATGTGATAGAAAAATTGCTATCACTCTAAAATATGTGCTTTGTTACAGAGGGTCACATGTAAAAGAAACTAGAGTTCTTTTGGGCTCCTGGCATCGCGTATTTGAGACAAAGGTATAGTTTGTCACAAGCATAGCTGATGCATCAGGCATTGCGAGCAGCTTTCTGTGCAAATTGTGCATGTTCCAGGACCAGTGAACATTATCTATAAAAAAGATTTGAGGTAGATACTGACATATCCCAAATCGTTCACACATTCTGAGCACTAAAGCTACTTGTGAGTGCAAAGAGCACATTCAATATTTAACATTACAGTGATAGAAACAAAAAAAAAATCTTTTTGAAGCCTGTGAGAAAGCAAGAATGGGAATAGCTATGGAAGCCGTGGTGGAAGGCAGCTGATAACGGAGCCGGCCTGCGGGACTCTGCCCGCAGACTCCACAAATTGAGCTGCAGGACCCAGGGGATCTTATAGAACGCTGTGCATCCTTCAAGCCTGCCCAATTAGACCAGTCTGCAAGGACTCGAACGGGGTGTCTCATCTTTTAAAGAAGCCAACAGAACCTCAGGTAGTATAAATTACTCTTGTCACTTCAATTCCACCACCTATTTAAACCAATTTAAACCATTTGCCTTAGTGAGCAAAGCAGAAATTGACCCCGGGAATAGGTATTACGCAGTATTTGCAGATTAAAACCTCTTATTCTCATGGAAGAATTGTGCCTGCAATGCATAACCCATTTTGTCTCTGACTGAGCTTAGGCAGCCTGCAACAACTGTAATTTTTAAATATGTAATAGCACTTATCACCGTGAAAACCAGAACTATATAAACAACCACCACAGAGTTAGGAGATAACAGATATTTCCTATTGTAAGTAACAGTTTTGTTTAAATACAATATTACCCTGGCAAAATAAAAATGTTCTGGGATTCCGTTTAAAGTAATTAATACCTAGGTTTTGTATTTACAAATGGAGCAAGTGGGAATTTCCATTGCAGAGAAGTAATGTCTAGTACTAACTGAACACTATTTCTGATAGTACTCATTGCAGAACTATGAAAACCTCATTATCCAAGTTAATTCTTGCTAGGATAAGTATGATGAAGTGTTATCACAAGTATATCATCTACTTTCAGAAGTCCTACCTTCCCAGATATCACATAATTTGTTTTTAAATAAGAAAATGAATGTAATACAATTTGAAAAGGCAGAGAAAATATTTCTAAATGCTCTGAATTTAGAGAGAAAATTCTGGTATTTCAGTACAAAATGAATGCATTAATTCTGAAGCACAGGCTAATTATATTATGGACATATCATGATGAGATTTGTTTGGAAAGTGGGTTTTTTTCTGGTAATTTTTTATTGATGTACAGGCTTTCCTTTTCTGATAGACTTGATAGACTTTTCATAGACATATTTTTCTCCATGTGCCTGTACTCAACATCACTATCACTTCACAGAAGGCATATGGAGTAACTGATAGACTGACTGCTTTAAAGAGCTTGTTTTCAGGTTAGATTTCACTTCAGAGTTGACCTCAAGCAGTTTCTGTGCTGAAATGCTTTGTGTGTTTGCAGCTACAGCCGGGCGCTGGTCTTTAGAAATGCTGACAAACAGGCTAGTTGTAGAAACAAAAGGCAAAATTCCTTGTGCAGACTAATAGTATTGATGATAATGCTTTCCAGTACTCTACTACAGTTTCACGTCAGAAAGGACCACCTGAACTGGAGCGAATGATTGAAGAGAGGTGAAGGGGAACAAGCTCTCTACAGCTACCTGAAAGGAGGTTGGAGCATGAAGGGAGTTGGTCTCTTCTGCCAAGTAACAAGTGATAGGATGAAACGGCCTCAAGTTGTGTCAGGGGAGGTTACATTCGTTGTTAGGAAAAGTTTCTTCATGGAAAGGGTTGTGAGGCATTGGAACAGGCTGCCCAGGGAAGTGGCGGCGTCACCATCCCTGGAGGTGTTTAAAAGATGCATAGATGAGGTTCTTAGGGACATGGTTTAGTGCCAGTGTCGGGTTATTGGTTGGACTCAATGATCTTAAACGTTTTTTCCAACCAAAATGCTTCTATGGTTCTATGATTTTAAGCAAGGAAAGGAAAGAAGGAGCACATACGTGGATGTGAATACAGGCGGTCAATACTATCACAGAGCTGGCATGCCCAGAAATCTAATGCAGGACGCTGGGGAAAAGCAGAGACAGAGCTACGGCACAGCGGTACACACCTTAACAAGAAAGGCAATGCTGCAACATTCCCTCCTCCCGGCCTGACACATAAATGTGCATTTTCAATGCCCAGGAGTGGCACTTGAGGTGGAGGTGGAGCAGAGGTGGAGGAGAGCATCCCCATGAATTAAGCTCAGTAAGGAGGAGAAAGCATACAGAAGCTGGGAAACAGAGGTATGTATAGAGTACACCTTAATATCCGAGATGTAGAAACTTTTTGTCCCTTTAATCACCACTTTCTGCACTCTTTGAATCATCTTCCACAGCTTTTTTTTGGTGTGGTTTTGCTTTTTTTTTTTAATATAAAAAAATACATCAGGCATTTACAGTGCCTAAGTCACCGTTTTAACACACAATGTGAAAGTTTCCCACACATTAGTCCCATACCTATATGCTGTCTGTATTTCACAAGTATTTCTCGTGGTATATATACCAGTGTTGTATGTTGGATTGAACTGGAAACAGTCGTTGAAGTGCCTTGACCTGTATACCCTTTGTGGAGACACTGATTTTCTGAACACAGCTCCTCCTCTCCAATTCACTTCACCTCCTTTTTTTCTGGAGGAACACATTTATATTGAGCCATATTGACTCCAAAGGGCCACACTACATCTTGTCTGAAGTAAAACCTTTAAATTGCAGATATTGTAAATGTAGGGCATCAGTCAACTCCTTCGATCTACTGATCTGCTTCCAGTGCACCTTCAGCAACTGAGTACGGGATGATGATCGCCATTCGGGATGACTGGGGAACTGGTATTGTGTTTACCAAGTCATTTTGTTCATTTTTATGATTCATGAAAATACATTAGCGCTCTTCCAGACTTCCGCAATATCTCCATCAGTGAAAGATACATTAAAAGTGAATACCAGACCGGATGTTTTCTCTGCCTATTCTTAGGGTTCCTTAAAACATATGGATATAGGTTATTTTCAATATATTTATGCTTTATATTGTTATTAATGCCTTTACTTAATTCATCAATTAGTGTTTTAGTGCTTTCCTATCAGAGGAGTATATTGTTTCCTTCTCTGAATCATACAGCAGCTATTTTGATTAACATTGCTAGTTCAATTTCTGTTGCAAATATTCTGAAGACCCGGATTCAATCTACAAAACTGTCAAAGCTTAGTCAGCGAGTGGCTAAAAATTCAAGAATCATGCATCTAGGAGGAAATTGGGCAAGAAACCGAATCCATAGCTTGAGGCATCTTTGCCAACAGACACACACTTACACAGTCAGCTAAGCTTTGTCAGGGAGGACAGAATAGGAACGAAATGTGCAGTCACTAAGCCCGTACACAGATGGTTTTCTTCTTCCTGCAGTTTTGGAGCATGCAGTGTGAAGGGGTTCTTATGGTAAGCAGGTGGGAGTCTCCTGGGCTGCTCTCCCAAAATCCAGCTTTGAAATTGGGCCTGGCACCCCTTGCAGCACAGACATTTTGCTGAGTGTTTGCCACGCACGGTCCTCTCGCCCACAGCTGTGCTGCTGGATTTTTCAAGTCTTCTGTATCGATATTACCCTCTTAATTGCAACATGTTTTGTTTGTACCTTTCACCAGTTATCCTTCTTCTGGGTTATAAAGAAACGAAAAAAACGAAAAAACCCACAAACACAGCCCTTCTACGTCTTGTATTCTAGAGTTGCAGGTGGAAGGATCCTGCTGACAAGAAGCTTTTTTGCCAGTTCTCTATATTACAGTATCATCTGGAGATCCCCAAACACTTTCAGTCTAAATCGGAACAAACACATGGCAAATGACACTGCCTACTGTGAAGAGCTTACTGTCTTTAAAAGGATGAAAAAAGAAATATAATTACACCATTTTTCAGCAGCATAAAGTGATTAAGTCAATTGGCTTAGCCATGGAACACAAGATGTTTGGCAGAAAAGCAACTTAAAGCTGATATGCAGAGATCTTCACGAAAAGACTGGTGTTCCTCCACACAGATTATTTGGTCACTGATATTTAGAGTCTCATGATTATTTCCAATATTGTGTTAAAGTTTTTGAACAGCGAATCAATTACAATATCTCAGAAATAATCCTTTCTTCTACCGGCACAGCACATTGCTAAGGCTCCGTCGTCAAGTACCTTTACAAATAAAGCTCTCTAGAATTCTCATTCCTAATGTAGTAATTACAGCTTAGAGAGGTTGGAAAACAATTTCATAGACATTAAGGATCTTGTGAATAAAAAGAAAAAAAAACTTTAGTTTTATTTTTAAAACCTAGATGATAGTGAATAATAGCTGTTGTTTTGATCTGCCAATTTATTACAGCTATGTGAAGCAGGAATTTTATCTTTATACTTACATCAATTCTTCCTGGATACATTCACCACTGAAAACTTAACAAGAAAATTAGTTAAACAGAAACAATCAGATAATTTTAAAAGGCTCACTAAATTCACTACAACAGCTGATGAGGCCATCACCAAACAGAACACAGTAGTGAAATATTTCTTACAAAAATATCCATCTTCTTCAAATTGTCTTGTGAAAAAAAGGACTCCTGCTCCTTTCTAATAAAACTCAAAATGAAAAGCAAAATTGGACACTGCCAGGTCATACTTCAGGCAAAGCGGTCTTCTAACACACCTGGTATTTGAGATGATTGCCTCATTGAGGGTAAAAGGTAGGAAAGTCACCAAATCCTCAGTGCTAGAAAATAAGATGGCAATATACAACACGTGATAAGATGACAATATACAAAGTGGCAAGATGGCCCAGCACCCTGTCCAGCTGAATCTTAAAAGTGTCCAATGTCAGAGAAGCCAGCACTTCCCTGAGGAGTGTATTCCAATGGCTGATTTTTCTCATTGCGAAAAATTCCCTTGTGTCCAGTCAGAATCTGCCCAAGAGCAGCTTGTGTCCGCTGCCCCTCGTCTTTTCCACGCGACTCCTTGTAAAAAGGGAGTCTCCATCCATTCCACAGAAATGCTAAATCCCAACCAACCTTGCAGAAATCGCTTCGCATATGAAAAGATTTTATTTCCAAAACATTTTCCTTGTGACTAGTTTCAATCTTTGCTGTGCCGATTCCATTCCCCGTATTCCAGTCATACCCCATGGCACTACCCTGAACACATCTGCTGTTTCCACAGGTGCACTGTAATACCCCCACATCTTAACCCCTCCCTGGAAAAATATTTTAGCTCCAGCACTTTGCATAGTTTCTCATTTACTATTACTGATGTTTTCACAGGTTTTACTTTGACTTCTTTCCAATCTGTCAGTATCTTAGTATGCCCAGAAGTCTATGTAATGTGTATCCTTGTTTATAGAAGTGTATCAGCAGTGTGATCCAACTAATAGTGTAAACATGTTTTTTAATCTGGGATTTTTTTGATAGTCTTATTATCACCATTATTATTATTATTACTATTACTATTAAAGAACTTCTATTACTATTACTATTACTATTAAAAAACTTCTTTTGTTATTATTATTACTATTACTATTAATAATAATAACAAAAGAAGTCTTTGTCTCTGTCAGTATTACCTGACCTTCTCCTTCCTGCACTGTAATTCAGAATATTAATTATTACATTTATCAACCTACATTTTGTTGAGCTGAACCTCCTTTTTTCTTTTTTTCCTTTTTGTTATTGGTTTTGTTCTGTCAAGCTTCTTTCTGCCCCTCTGTGGTTTTGTACCTTCAGCGGTGTTTGAAGCCAAGCTTTGTAACACATGCAAATTTAATGAACGTGCTGACTGTCTCCTTCTTCCAGATCATTAATGATGGTGTTAATCCAGGCCAAACTTAAAATCTCCCCTGTGATAGTTCAGTAGACATCTCTCCAGAGCTTAACATACCTGGCCAAATTGACTCGTGTTATAAACAAAGGATAATTTCAAAGAATTTTAAAAACTTGCACCAATGTGTGCAAACAATGAATCTGGCCAGTTGCCTTCCGTCATCAGCCTTTGTTTGTAGGCGTGTACTCAGTTTACAACAGCGCGAAAATGTGTGAAGCCGGTTGTAATTAATTTTGCAACTAAGAGCACACAACAGTATTTGACATGTCACTAAATTAAGTGCACCAGTGTTGCTGCTATCAGTCTCACTAAACAAACAAACAAACAAACAAACAAACAAGAAAACTTGGGGCCACTCATAAGAGGTTTTCCTTTCTGTTTGGAATTATAAGTCTTCCTCATACTTTTCTTATTCCAAGCACAGCAAACCCGCAGCAATCAGTCCAAATCTAGTGCATTGGATAGCCAGTTTGACTATGGCTGTGCAACTCTACATCATTTCTGTTAACTTTAGTTGATATGATACTCTACATTACTACAAAAACAGAAAGAGAGAGAGAAAGAGAGAGAGAAAGAGAGAGAGAAAGAGAGA
>VWYH01002495.1:43882-215896 GCA_013399365.1 Pampusana beccarii | reverse complement strand
TTGGGTTGGGTTGGGTTGGGTTGGGTTTTTTTGTGTGTGTTTTGTTTGGTTGGTTGGGTTTTTGATTTGGTTTGGTTTGGTTTTATCTTAGAAGATTTTCTTTCTATACATGTATCTATACATCTGTATAAAACTCCCGAATGAAACCCAGCCCACTCACAATTTAGGCTCTGCTTCGCTGTCACTTTGTAAATCAGACTATTAGGATGGGACAGGAGATCTGGTCTATCTAACATCTCTGCCAGAGGTCATTCCACACCCAAACTAAAAGAGAAGGGAAACCAAAAAACATCTTGAAGGAAATCCACACTATACAACAGAATTCCCTTGATACACTGGCTGCACTGCCATCACTGGAGAGCTCAACCCTTTGCCTGTATGAACCACGCTTACCTGCCCTAAGGATTTGCCTCCCTGCCCGTTTGGGATCCAGCTTGCCCAGTAGCCCTGAGAAGGCTGTGGGACAGCAGGGGAGCAAAGCCACCTGTCCCATGACCACCCCGTCCTGCTGGCTGGGCTGCGCCCCAAGTTACGGCATTTTCTATCCCTCTTCTTCTGGACGAGAGCAGTTGCAGGCACACACTCAAGAGAGATGTGGCCCAAGGAAAAGCAGGCAAACAAGAGCCCAGTTTTAACCTGAGAACTATGTTAAATATTCAGGTGGAAACAAAAAGCTCTGGACATTTTTTTGGTTTATCATCTAGTCTAGTAAGAGACATTGAACCACCTCAAAAGCCTTTCATAACTTGTTTTTCTTGGCAGCAATCATCCATTATTGTTGAAAACAATCATTCATGCCAGGAAAGGCTGTGGAGTCTCCATTGTTGGAGAAATTCAAAAGCCAGCTGGACATGGTCCGGGGAACGTGGCTTTAGGTGGCTCTGCTTGGTCAGGGAGGTTGGACCAGGTGATCTCCAGAGGTCCCTTCCAATCTCAGCCTTTCTGCACTTCTGTGATACGCCCCTGGATGCACATGCCCATGTGTACTAATGGATTACTTGATTACTAATTACTTGAGAGACAAAACTTAATTCAAAAATGCCAAATTCCTTAGCACAGTTTGGTGAGTTCCCTATATACAAACTCCAGATGCCTTCAGGTAGTGCAGAAAAACCTTGGGAAATAAAATTATCTCCCAGGCAAAAAATCTCTATAGAACTGAAATGCTTGGTGAAAGGTAATAGCATCTTTCTTTACTCTTTTCAGTCTGAAAAATCACAAAGGCTTTAAAAACTAAAAGAAGAAAATCTGAAAACAAAGCAAATCGAACCAGATGTCACTGCTAAATTAAGGCTCCACAGGCAAATACTCATAAGTCCTAAAATGCAAAATTAAGTGTGAATGTGTCACTTTAAAATCACCCCCAGTGAAATACATCTGATGCATAATACATTCCCACTCAACACACAATTAGCTGTTGGAACTCATTGCACTAATTAACATTGAACTAAGACCTTGGCATAATTCCAAAAGATATCAGGCATTCCTGTGGTGTTGACGCGGCCCTACGGGCAGCTGCACATCCCCCTGAGATCTGGAGCCTTCAATGGGGCAGTCGATGGCTCTTTAGCACCTTTTGTGCCCCACTGTCCCCACGTTCCTACCCAGGGTGGTACCAAGGTCCTGACAGTCACATCCTCCCCTACCCCGGGGCAGGGGGACTTCACATCCTGGGGGGCAGGAGAGGTTGGGCTCTTCAGTCAATTGACAGGGTCCTTAACAAAGAAGGTGCCCAGAGTAGCTGTGAAGCTTCTGGACTGTGTTATAACGCCCACAGCCAGATCTGACCAGGCTGAGTGACCAGGGTGAGTGCTTATTTACTAGATATATTCTTGAATAAGCCCTTGCCTAACCCAGCCGAGTGATTATTTCTTATGGGTACCCTGGAGTCAGAGGCCTCCGGTTTTTGTTTCTTGTGAGTGAATGTGTGCGCATTGTAGATCCTCATTATTCTTATGTTGTCATACCCAAACAATCTCCTCAACTGATATCTGAACCTGTACTTCATGTTGTCAGAGTGCTAAATAACTGCATAAACCCTGTTTCTAGTTGGTTTATTGGCTACACTTTTCCAGCTAGAATAAAGTCTGTTTTGGAACTTGTCCACCTAAAATTGACTTTTGGGGTGCCTCTGTGACACCCTGTTCAGCAGAAATGCCTCACTAACCCATCCTGGGAGGCAGGAATGTATTATTATTCTTCCAGCTGATGAAGATCACAGGAGAACAAAGAGCAAGCTGAATTGGCTTGCCTGAAGTCAAATAGGAAACCTCTGGAAGAGGGAGGAGTTCTCAGATCTTCTGAGGGGCAACAAATAAACGCTAAGTTTTCTGGCCCCATGCATGGGCACCCTTTTTTAAACCACATCCTTTGAAAACACTGCAACTGATGGTGCGGGGACACTCATTACAGGAACATACTGAAAACTGCTGTGTGGGAAGTGCCGAGCATCTGGATGTGTAAAAGGAGAGAAGGGGGTGTTTGCAGCTGGGCTTTGAAACCTGATGGCCATTCCTGCCCTTCTGCCACAGCACCACCCAGCAGTCTCCATCAGCCCGAGGTAGGCCGCTTTCATTAAACCTTGTTTGACCTTTGTTTTCCCCGTTAAAGGGGACACCTCCAACCCCAGCCCTGCTTCCAGGTCTGCACTGCTCCAACCTCATCCTGTGCGCAGGCTCAGGGACCACAAGGGAAGGGCATTCCCCAGAGAGCCGTGTCACACGAGTACCCAGCACAAGTGCTGCGATGGCACAGCTTAATAGCTTGTGATGAGCTCAACCCTTCCTCTTGAAAAGAAAACGCTTTTTATGATCAATACAGATTAAATTGGGGGTGAACCAAAGAAGCGTTTTTTTGCTGAGGCTGGAGCAAAGAGCTGCCGTGGGGCAGCCCACTGAAGTCTGCTGCAACAAGCAAAGGCAAAGTCCCCAAAAGGACATCTGTGTGGTCACCTTGGAGCTGTTCCAAGCTTCAGCCTGGAAACTAAAGCTGAGCTTACTGAGGTTTAAGCAATTTTGGACTAAAATAATTTTTGTATTCATAACATCAGAAAATGTTTCTTTATACGGAAAATTTTCAATTTCAAGTACTTGGAAATCAAAACCGACTTATGTGTTCTGTTTAGCTTTATTTGTAGATGTTTCAGTGATTACTTTTATGTAAAGTTCTCCCTAGTCACAAAATGATCTATAGCCATTTTGCAGAGGTTAGTAATGCAAGTTCTAATGCCATTAGACAGCAGCTGACACTCAGCCTTTCACATTTCAGTTATGAGGGCTATGGAACTTACAAGCATCCACATCTCTTTTCTGTTTTCTAGAATAAATGTCCAACATATACCCTCAGAAATAATACATTTCTTTTTATAGAGACAGAGTAAAAAAAAGTGAAAATAAAAATTCAAATTAAAAAAAATTTTTAAAACCCACAAACCATAAGTAAAATAGTCCAATTTAGAACTGAAAATCAATCATTACTAAAATGGGTAACAGCGTAAAACTACAGGGAGATTTGGGTGTTCTCTGAGCAAAGTGGATAATAAAGCCAACCCATAATGAAAAAGAGTTACCAAGAAATGACCAGCAAAGCAACAAAATAAACAAATTTTATCTATGCCAACTAGCAATTCTTATTTTTCTGTTCTGTCTGCTCTAAGCTTAAGGTCTGATAATTAAAAATAATTCTGCAGAAACAGAAGGAGATAAGGATGATCACCTGTCTGTACAGCGCACTACATCTAAATACTCTAATCTGATTAAAAATATTGGATTTTTATTATTGGACGATTACACATTATTCCAATGTGTTCACTCCTTCCCTGCAATGCTTATTTCCCCTCAGTTCCCATGTGCAGCACCATTCAGACTGTACGTTGCCACTGATTGCCTTTTCCCTTTTTGTGGCTTATACCAGATCACTTAAATTTTCTTGATTTTTCTAATTTCATTGAGAGATTCGAATGACTAAACTAAACTATCAGATAAAAACCTTTTTTTCTTTCACTTACCGATATATTCCTGACTAGTTAAATCTTTGCATTTGTAGAAAAAACCCTGTCATTCCTTTTTGCTGTACACCAGCCTTCTATCTTACATCATGACTACACTGACACTGCAACAAAGTCGCAAAATACATTTAAACAAACATGTTATCTCACTTTTATTGTCTCTTTTTTTAATTTAATTACAGAGTACAAAAAATATGACAGTCTATATCACAAAGGTTTCATGACAGAAGTTCTGCTGAAAATATTTCTTAGACTATTATGTCCAATGCTTTCAGAATCCCTGCTTTAAGTTTGATTACTTTAAGATTTTAATATCTTTCCCTACAAAATTATTCTAAGGCAGAATAGCTTTGCAATGCCTTTTTTTTTTTTTAGCAGTATTAACCCTTAATATTTCATTTTCTTAATCTCTCCCCATTTGTTTCAGTCCTGTATCTTCAGCTTTACTGTGATCAAGTTAATCAAGAAGTTTCCTTAGGTGGATGATCCTAGTGTTCTGAAGGGGAGAACTGCACAAGTAAGCAAAACGAATTTTTCATGTATCACTTTACATGTTTCTTTGTCTATTTTAGAAGAGCATTTCTATAGAATCATAACACGATTCAGCTAAGCCATCTGGCCCACGACTCCATTAGCCCAAACCCAGCTAGACCAGGTTGCTCAGGTTTTTGTCCAGCTGAATTTTGAGCATCTCCAAAGACGACAAGTCCAAACGTCATCTGGCCAACCTGTTCCAGTGTCTGTCTGTCTCCATGGGAAAATGCCTTTTCTTATGTCTAACACTAATTTCCCATGTACCACCTTGTGTCTTTTGTCACTTGTCCTATCACTGTGCACCACCAAAAAACATTTGGCTCCACCTTCTCTATCGCCCTTACCCACATTACGCAGTTGCCAACAACATTAACATACCCTGTTATTTTTCTCTTATTGAGCCTGAACAGACCAAGTCATCTCAGCTCTGCAAGTGTGTCATGGGCTTCAGATTCACTTTAGATTACTTTCCAGGTCTTTTTTGTTTAATTTGATTTTGTAGCGGCCATAAATAAATGTGTGTGTGTGTGTGTGTACATATATATATACACACACACACAGACACACATACATATATTAATATATACATACATACATACAAATTTTAATCAGGAATGATAAGATACTCAAAAAAAGTCATTATGGAACTACAAGTTGTCACCACATGTCACTACATGTTCATGTCTGGAAACAATATTCAAGTTTTTCTTTCAGTCTCCTCCTCCAGTGTAGGCACCATTGACAGGCTAGAGAGAGCCAGGCTGGAACCTCACCATGTGAGAGGCAACATGGAGATGTCCCACGAAATGGGCAGAAAACAGTCCAAAAGTAACTCACCATGTAGTCGTATTTCTTAACTCCTACCATTGAGGGAACAAATTACGCCAACACTTTTTGTAAAGCGGCTTCTCTTTGCATCTGGTTACCCAGCCTCTGCAGCAAAGGTGGGAAGAGCACTCAGTGATCTCCCTTCTCCTGCACACTTGTCAGAGCTGGATGGAGCAGCAAGGCGGACAAACAGCACAGAGGAAGGTGACAGAGACTTTGCTGTCACAGAGTCTGATAGGAAATGCCCCACTTGAAGAGATACTAAGCTGAGGCATCACTATCCCCGTTGCTCTATGTTCCCGTAAGCATATTTCTGCTGTGATCGTGGGAAGTAACCGGCAAGAAGCCACCACAGACATTCGCAATCAGCAACGACCTGAAAAGGATACTCAGGGATGATTTTACTTCCATTTACTCACTGAGGATGCGTGAGTAAGGACAAAAGAAGCCAAAAGGAAGATGAAAACAAAGCGGCAACCGACCTGGCCCAAAGCGAGACTGGTTTCAGTGTCACGCTGGAATAGCATTCCCATGGTTCAGAAGTGACGTTGTGTCACTACATTTGGCGTCTTCTTTCTGCAGCTACAACTGAGAAAATCTGCAGCTGAACCACAGAACACGCTGGGTTCCCAGCAAGGTTTGGCACCGCACACAAGGCAGCACGCTGGCACCCAGCCCGCAGCAGACTATGTTTAACAACTAATGCTATACATTACCATACCCTTGACACTAAAAACACATCCCTAGTGCCAGTCATTCTGTTGCCATTCAAATTCATATACGTCTTGGGATGGTTTCCATCCATGCTGGCAGGCAAAATGTAATGGATAAGGAGGTTCCACTTTGTAGATAAATAAAAGCAAATGTGGGATGTACCAAAATGGATTTGACAGATTGTAGGAATAATCTAAAAATGTAAGAGTACGACACAGAAATGTTGGCGTTATCCATAATGAGGATGAGAATTCATGAGTTATACGCTATTTGCTAGACCAGAAAAACAGGAGAAGGTACCAAAGACGTTCAATTCCTTCAATTTACACAGCAGTAAGACAACGAAGTCCTCATGCTTAGTACTCATCTAGTGCTTTTTCATTTGTAAAGCCCTAAGCACAAAAAGATGATGTTGAGCACAGAGCACAAGGCAATGAAGCAGTTTGTTTCTTCTCACGTGGAAAACTAGCACATAAATAGGAGAGATGGCAAAAGACATTATAGGCCATACCCCAAACTGGGAAAGAGCAACACAATGTGTGTCGCTGGGCTCCTCCCTGAGGACTCCTACCATGGCATCCTGTTAAACAGCACTAAGCATCCTTCCTAATGTCAACTAGTAGTGATCCACTTGTAATTGGCAGACAGTTCTGTAAATAAATACACCAGAAAAAGTCAAAGTCTGGAAGGGTGGAACTGTCTGATGAACAGATAAAAGCTCGAAGGCATTTTTTAACATCCATTATTTTATTACTTTGCTTACTAGCAATGTGCCAGATTTAAAGTATTATTAGTTTGGACAAGATACTTTATTTACACTGCCCAGTAACAAAACCAGAAGGGTACTAGAACAGAAGAAATAACAAACATTCTACATAGATCTGAATTTTTGTTCAAAAACAAAACACCTTTCACAATAGTCCCCAAATTATCAATCAGTTCTTAGAATAACCTACTGGTTTTCCTTGTACTTTTTTCCTTTTGTTTTTCTCCTGTACCTTTTCCCTCTGTAACAACTTCTTTTTATCTTTTTTCACTATTACACTGGAGGCAGTGACCATCTTTCTGTACCATGTTTATATAGTGCATCGTAAAAGTGTGGAAATGCAGCTCGATGTTATTATTTGAAAAAGACATAATCAAAACCTTCACCATTTCGAAAGTCTATCCTGATTTTGAATTATTTATTGCATTCCGTATATTGAGGTTGTCTCCTTTGACGACTAAGGAAAATAGAATATAGGTAGTAAAGAACAATCATGTCGAAAAAAGCCAGTTGCTTAATAGAAAAAAAAAAGAAAAAAATATATAAATATATATATAAATATACATAAAAAGAGGGGAAAAGCTTGTGAAAATAATTCAAAAAACAACAAAGTTTGGAAACTTTATAGCAAATACTGTTTTCAAGCACTGTGTCACCCGCAGTCTGCCACGCTAAAGCACAGAGGAATGAACACGGTCTGTGTTCCTTTACATTAACTGTATTTATTCCATGTTCTGGTAGCTTTTTCTCAACCAAGTATCTTACAGTATGCCACTTCAAGACAATATGTGTAAAATCTTGGGGAAAAAAAGAAACTCTCAAGAAAGGTGTAAAACAAACATCCTGCATCCTTATAACATGGCCCAATAACTTTATATAGATAAATAATACTATTATATTAATATCACAGTAACAAAATCATATGCTAAGTTAAAACTGGGAATATTAGTATGCGAGTTGCCTGCAGGAATTATAATTAAGGTAAACACATATAACAAAACTGTATCAAGCTATATCAAAGCCACACAGTTGGAAAAAAATCCAAGTAATATGACAGAATTCACCCCAAAGTGGCAACTTTATCATTCTTACCAAAAAGCAGAAAAATGTAAGCATTACACTTATACATGGGAACTGTGGGGATACTAAATACCGTGGAGATACAGAGGCAGTAAACATGGAGATATTGAATACTTTGAATGGATATTAGTGACCCCAGAAGGTGACTGTGGCACTGAGCTGGTGTTAACGTTAAGTAACACGTAAATAGAAGCAGCTCTAGGTAGTGGTTTTGGTAATGCATTTTCAAGTAGTTACTGTGGACACCCCGGTTGTGGGATACCCAAAGTGAAAGATCTTGTGCAGGTCAGTGCCTGTCAATGGGGCTTCTCAAGTCTCTTTGAAAATCAGGCTGCGTCAGTGGTGTTGGAAATGGGGCACCCAAAACCCACCAACACTCCAAAGCACAAGCTTTTGCTGAAAATGTTGATTAGCTAGAAATAATAACAGCTTGTGAATACTTGCTGTTGAAAATAGACTATGCTGCCACCTGAGCACAAAGTGTCCTTTTAGGAGTTTACTGTAGCAATTATTCACTAATAGAGACTAAAACATTAATTACCACGGGAGTTTTCACTGTAAACCATAAGCACGAAAGCAAGACACTCAGAAATCATTTTACTTGTGCATACTAAGCTTGAATTGAAAGTATTTATATTAATGTGATGATGTGTCTGTATTTTTGTTGTACAAAATAATACCACCTCTCAACTAACACGGCCTTAAAATGTGTTAAGAGGTTCTTGCTGTACATTCATGCACTTCTGCCAATATAGCAACAACCGTGCATCTGAAATGGATAATAGAGAGTTTTAGGGTGTATAAATCATGGCTCATTGAGAAATTTAGAAACTGATTACAAATATAACAGTGAGCTTCTGTACCGTCTGGCCACCCTACACATCCACATGCATTCATACACATGCAAAGAAAATGAAGGAAAGCTGTTCTATAAGCACTGAAATGATGCATTAATCGAATTAACGTGTCTTCAAGATGATACTAGGCACCCTCCGTTCTCATGCTGACGCCGAACATCAAGCTAGCAGGTGTAGTGCCCATTCCTTTCCAGAGAGAAGGACTGCTGCTATTTGCCAGGATGACCAAACTGAATGTGTGACATCCCAATAAGAGGGAGCATCTTGTGAAAAGGACCCCAGCTCCTCCCTCGGCTCTTTTATAATAATATTCGTGATTATTATTATATTAATGACCCTCCTTTAATAGGCTCAAAGCATGAAAATGCACTTCAAAAAAGTTAAGATATATGGACAACTATTTACTCCAGAAATTAGGAGAAAATAAGTTCAGCTTTTCTCTTTTACCACACCTTCATTATAGACCCAAATCCAGTAAATCTATGATTAATGCCACAAACACCTCTAATAACATGTAGAGATTGCTAGCGTTGTGAATTCGAATGACCTGAATTCACCAGTATCACAGCAAAACCCCGTGATTTCTCACACTCTAAAGACCAAGCTTTGAAAGGACTAACAGCAGCAGCCAAACCGCACCTGAGGACAAACAAGAAGCTGGCGATAAAGAGACTATGTCAATGGCAGGAATGTGTATTTCTCAGAATACCATCAGATAAGTAAGTTTTATGATGACAAAAATAGCAGGGCAGTCAAAAGGCTTAACGTGGTTTGTTTTGAATCTCATTTATTAGAGGGATAGATCTTATCTACTTAGATATGTCCTTAGTGTCACAGCAGGGTATAAATAAAGGCCTCCTATGTTGTTTTTAGACAGAGTCCTCAAAATATTAGTAGAATACTATACGTCTTACTGCTATTAAACGAGCTCCCACTGATTTTAAATTTCATTAAGCTCATGAACTCCTCCAGTTGGCAGAGAAATTACATTTTCTGACTTCCAAAGCTGCGTAATGAGTCATGACCTATCCCTTCCCTTGTCTCCTCAGAATACCCTTCTGTTGGTTAATCTCCTCCATATTTTGTATTTTCCCCCAACGCTCATATGGGTATTTGCACACACACGTGGGTAATATCGCAGGCCATTTAATTTTCCGTTCCAAAGCTCAAGATGCTTCATCTAGGCTTCCCTGCAGTCACTATGAGCAAAAGCAGCAGAGGAAAAGGCAGTTTCATATCATATGTTTCCTGCCTTTGATTAATTTGCAATCCACCCATTTTAATGACTCTTCATAAATAATTCAGTTTCTAATTATGCTGTAAGTCCCCTAAGCTGAAGAAGAAAAAAGAAAGGTAGGGAAAAAGGAGGGAAAAAGTACATATGTTGGATTAAACAACACTGGCAGCAAATGAGCTACTGTTACTAATGGATTCTGCCCATGGAAGATGCAGCTCTTTCCTAAACCTTGAAGTGTTTCTCTAATAAACATGACAGGATTACATACAAAGTTGGAGCTGAGTTGAAGACATTAATTCTGGAATCTGCTGGTGAAACCAGCCCCATGTCCCTGCACGTTGTCCTGACCCCAGTGGAATGAGGTAACCAGCCACAGAAGAACTTCTACTTCTGATTCTTGCTCCTCATTCCTCCTCTTGGAACTTCTTCATACGGGCTAGGGAATCACATATCGGCTACTCTGTTTTTCCATAGCAACTCATTGCTTGAAGAGGTGAGGTAGGAACCGCCTCTCTGCCCTCCTCCCATCCCACAGGTGACCCAGCATTTCGGGAGGAAACCATCAGCTACCAGCAGCAGAACAATATCTGGCTTCTACCAGAAGCGAAGTTCTGCAGCTCCCTTTGCACCCAGGTCTCACTTTTCGACTGCACAGAACATTGCGGCCAAATCATCCGCCAGCTACAGACACTTTTTTCCCCTTTTTTGCTTTAATCAAAATGCATCCAACGTACAAAAAGTTGGTCAAGGTACAACTGACAGCACTCAGACAGCTGAATGATCTCCTCCTACCTACAACTATTTTTTAATTGCAAGGAGGTCTCTGAATACACAGCAGAGCATCTGCTCATTAGCACTACAGCACTATTTCTCCTACTGACACTTCCTACCCCTCCTCCTCTCCAATCTTTAACAACTATTCCTAAAGCACTTGCAAATTGCAAACTCTCTGTGACCTGTGGGGTTGGATTTATATTGTGCATATTAACGCATTTCTTTCTCAAAGTTCCTTAAAAAAACCCGAGCGATCCAAACTCACTATGGCTTTCGTCCAAAATCCCTGAGATTTATTGGGAATGGCAGCTATTTGGTTTGTCTTGATTCCTTCCTGAAACAGTATTATATATTTATACAGAGCTCGTGGGCTTCCACATTTCTAATTTTAGAATTCCGGCTACAGAATTCAGCCCACACCGTTACACAGGCCAAAGCTCATTGTGTCAAAGCTGCTGCAATGGTATTTCATGGAAGATAATGCTAAATTGCTACAATTTTATTAATTAGTTAGCAATCAGAAGGGCACAGGAACTGCCTGCATTACAGAATGCAGTGCATCTGATTTAAGAAACACAGTTCATCTGAGATCACATATTTTGACTTCTCTTATTTGCTTTACATCTACATATAGCAGCAGTTAATAAAAGCCAGGAAAATATACAGGTTGCGCACCTTTAGTCTCGCAGAATCTTGCGATATATGTGGCCCATCACCATAGTGATTGAAGCTGTAGCTAAGCTGTTGCCAAGGGACGTTTCCAAATACTTTGATGTAGGCACATAACCCAACCTGCCCTGGGCCAGGCTTAAATGTGTGGTGCTGTTTCATCACCTGCAGACTCTGAAGTGTCTGTGGGAAGGGAACGGGACACACAGGGGCTGATGGACAGTCAGTCCCATCACAGCACACGCCTGGGCCCAGGGTAGGTGTGGCCACCGGGTCTGAATGTGGAACGCACTGATAGTCACCAAATCCTTGCAAAGTAGCACAAAATCATAGAATCATCATAGAACAGTATGAGTTGGAAGGGGCCTTCAACCGTCACCCAGTGCAACCCCCTGTCATGAGCAGGGACATCTTCAACTAGATTAAGTTGCTCAGAGCCCTGTCCAGCCTGGCCTTGAATGTCTCCAGGGATGGAGCATCCACCACCGCTCTGGGCAACCTGGGCCAATGTTTTACCACCTTCATTGTAAAAAATTTCTTCCTTGTATCTAGTCTGTATATCTCCTCTTTTAGTTTAAAACCATTAGCCCTTGTCTTATTGTGACAGGCCCTTCTAAAAAGTTTGCCCCCATCTTTTTGTAGGACCCTTTTAAGTACTGAAAGGCCGCAATAAGGTCTCCCCAGAGCCTTTTCTTTTCCAGGCTGAGCAACCCCACCTGTCTCAGCCTGTCCTTATAGGAGAGGTGTTTGAGCTCTCTGATCATTTTTGGGTCCTCCTCTAGAGAAGAACTAACTAATGAAGAATTAAAATCTCTATATCTATTCGACATGGCTTGTCCCAGGAACATCCTGAAGACTAGAAAGCCAGCCCCAAATCAGGCCACCTTCAAATAAAATCTCTCTGGGATTTCTATGCAAGCAACATCCCCGATACATCAGTGAGAAGGCAGCCAGGCAAGGCTCCGTGTGTTGGAGTCACCCGTGCACCACCCAGGTTGTCCCAGCATCGCACCTATGAACACTTCTGAAAATAAGGAACATAACAGGGGATATGTTCTAAGACTTTGTTTGTCTACTCTTCCAGGACAGCTATAACAAATTAAGGAGAAGATGCCATGAATGAGGTATCTAACTTCACTTGCTTAAATATCAGGTGCCTTGTCTGAACTCGTTATCATGCTCCCTCTGCAGAAAGAGAGGGCGTTTCCAGATATTCCCCGAAAACAAGCACCTCTCTTTGATTTCTGAAGAAGGAGGGAGACGGGACTAATTTAGGGAAATATTTACTTAGATAATTTTAAGTCAGAACATTATCCTGCAAGTAATTTGATTGAAACCACATAAGAAATCTCCAGCAAAGCAATATCTTCAACCAGCATTTCCCATCATCGAGGCTAAAGCTCTAAATATTTTCCCATTGCTCCATTAGCACTCGCAGGTCCCCACCCAACACAAGCTCCTGTATAAATATGTGCTTGCATTTTTTTTACGTTATTCCATTTTCACATAGAATTCATCATGACTGTTCATAAGCATAAAACTAGCATAAAGCACGCTTGGTTCTTTCCAAGCACGTGGCCCAAGTGAAAGACAACAGGAAAAAAAGTTTAAAAATTATAAATATTTATTCTATAATTCTTTAGACTATGTTAAAGCATATCATGGTTATAAATACCATGTGTATCAGATGATTTCTCCTGGTTTAGGTTCCTCACAGACACATAGAAAACACTACATGGCATTCAGTGGCTGCATCCTTAAAGAATGGCTAAATGAGTGCATTCCCACAATGTCAATTGGTGTTTTGGATGTTTTGTGCTCTGGTGGTGCCTCAAACCAATGAATATATGTAATTCAGAATTTGTACAAATTTCCTGAGGTCTTAAGACTTGGCAAAAAACTTTCCCTTACAAAAAACATACCCTTTTAATTCCAAATTTCAGACAGAACTGACTGACACTGGACGCGGTTCATTTTTCTGATATTGTTCTTTCATTCTTCCTATGTTTCTATCCAAGATAGATTTTATCAGAAACACAGGGATGTATTCCAAACAGTGAGGGAACTGTTATGTTCTGTATAAACTTAAAATCTTCAATTCCTCCATTTCTCTTGATTAGAGAAAAAAAAACAAAACCAAAACCCACTCTTGTAGGAGAATAGGTTACCTATTTTAATGGAAATGTGTAGATTTGATCTGACAGAATATTTTTTTCAAGAAATGCCCATCAGATAAGCTCCCTGGGTCTTTGTGACCTGCTTCAGCGTGACAGTTTTGGAAGTTCATAACAAACATCAGTCCTTTATTGCTGTGCAAGTAAATATAAACTTTGGACTCTAGAAGCCCTTGGTACAAATATCAATGGCTAAACCAGAACATAAATACTGGGTGGCTGGAAGATTATGCTTCCTGAACAAGTTCTTCTCATCTCATTACTTAAAATATGAGAACGCTAAATACTGCTGTATAAAGTTATATAAAGAGAATATGGCGAACTTCATGTGTGTCTTCTTTTGTGTACGTGAAATTTCATAGCAGGCTTCAGATCTGGTGTTTGAATTTGATTTTCCACATGGTTATAGGTTACCCAGGCCTTAAATCTCACCATCTATTCAGCAAATACCAGCTTTAAATGGCAAAAGCTTTACTTTTTTTTACTTCTCAGATGCTGAGGGAGAGTGCAGTACCCCGTAGGCAAGTATCTAAATCAAGTCTATCTAAATCAAGTCCGGTCTCTCTCAAAAAAAACCCCTCTACTTTTGGAACTAAGACAGATCAAGACAACACACGGCATCCCGGTGATAATCTCCTCAACCTCCCAGCACTGAGTGTCTTCCCAGTACAGAGTCACATTGGGAATGAAAGAGCCCAGAAATCACCTGCCATGAACTCGCTTGGCTGCTGTGAAAACCCAGCATCCAGGCTTCCTGCTTTCAAAAGAGCTAAAGGGTTAAAATATAACTAGTTATCTTGTGGTCTGTTCAATATCTGGAAACATTTCAAAATATGTACGTATTTACCTAGAATGTTTGCCTCAAAAAATAATTTAGCGTTTTGCTAATATATTGAAAAACGGAAGATAAAATATATGAAGAGAGAGGGGAGCTGATCAGCTAAATTTAAAATTGTTTTAATGTAAGATAAACAAAATATAAAATAAAAACATGAAAACAAACAAGCAAACCTCTGTAAGTGGCTGGTTGAGTTTCTCAGCCCTTCTGAAAAGACAGCAGCCGCGGAAGCAGACAACAACACGGCCACAACGCGAACAAAAAGAACAGAAATTTAATCCCCCATTCAATAATGAAAATTATAGCTAAAGGGGCAAGTTGATTATGAAGGCAACACACAATAAAATGTGTAAGATTGAATTAGATTAATGCTTAAAAAGGGAGTTCTGTAAGAGGAGCAGAATTGTTTCTAAGCTACGAGTCTCGGAGCTGGGTTTGTACTCACAGGGTTCTTATAGGGCTCACACCTCAGAGGGATTTCACCTCTGCAAAGGCTGTTCACACATTCCTGCCTGTGAATTCTGGAAAGTTTCAGCTCAGATTATCAGAGTCCTCTGTGTCGACACAGCGATATGTGAGAAATCCTAGGTAAGTCAATCCTGGTTTTAAGTGAACACAAAAACTGAAGAAAAATGCACAAAAATATGTGTGCTCACTAAGCAGGTATTCTAGTTAATTGGGAAGGAAATAATTCCTACAATGTTGCATGTGCCTAAACCAAAAATACATTTAGAAATGTAAACACATCTTCGAAAACAAGCAAATAAAGACCCCGTCTGAAAACCACAACATCATGCCCCATCTGGTGAATCCCGTGCCATCACATTCAGAGCCCTTCTGACAAGTTCACCAGGCAACAGTGTCCAGAAGGAAAATCGGTTCTTTTTCCTCCGTTGTCTAATTGGTGTCTGAAGGGCTCAGATGACAGACTAGAAGGCTCGAGCAAGCGCAGGGCTGCCTGCCTCTGCCTGCCAGGACGGCCTTCACATTTTCTGACATTTCACATCTCATACGGGGACCAGAAGCCTCATCAAACCGTCTCCTGCTTTCTGCTCTCACCTATTTCACAGGGCAGCACGGTCACTTTCCTCACAATGATAACTCAGTAACATGAATCCCCCCAGCAAACGAATCCCTCTTCTGCTGTCTCCCGCACCAGGTCCTTCGCAGCACTGGCTGAGCACCGTGCCGGACACAATCCTGCCCTACAAAGCGTTCCCCTCCCACGGCGTTCACTGGGACAGAACGTACTTGCAAGATCTGGCATCCCCGAGTTCAACTGTAGGATTAAGGGTCCTGGTGTATTTTAGAAAAATAGTAATTTTTAGAGATTTCTATAAGAGTTACCATCCTTTGACTCTCTTCATTCAGTAAACAAACACTTCACAAGACCTGATTTTCGTGAACTCATACAATCTCCATTAAGAGTAGCAATGATAAATATACATATCACTAAGAAAATACAGAAGTCGTACAAAGAAGTGGCAAGTCTGAAAATTATTTCACTAGATCTATTTCCTGTAACATACCTATAGTAATTACATTTGAATTAAATGTAACAACAAATTCAGTTTCTTCATTTCTCATTCACTTGAGTTCAACTAAAGAAGCTCTAGCTTGAATCTCATGTTTATTTTTCATGTATAATTCTGTGGCATAGCCTGCAGCTGGGACATATTCCACAGGATAGCCTTGGCCTCTGGCTGAGAACTTCATCCGAGAAGTATTAAGGGAGACCCTGAAGCTTCTGTTATGAGCTGGGCTGGGGCTACATCATCACAGGGGCCCCATTTAGACTCAAAACTTGTGAGTTTCGTCCTTTAAGGGTGAAATCAAATGTAAAATTTATCCTTATTTACTGTTTGGAAAAGATGACAAATTCAATTCGGTACTGAAAGAAAAAGGGACTATTGGGCTGAGTTTCCAAATTAGAGTTTGTGAGATAATATATTCTTTGTTTTGAAAGCTGTATTTGCTGCTGCTGCAGTCTGGCTAGCTCTCATATACCAGGGACAGAAAGGCTTTTGAGTTAGGTGCAAAATATTATAAAAGGTTCCCTGTTAACTAAATATTTAATGATCTTGTTCATTAATAATTTTTTGCAAAGCTGAAGTAAAAGCAATTGTATTTAGTTATTAAGTTCCAAACTACATATTCGCAGCAACACCTTGGGAATGAGCACAGGGCATTCTCTTACCTTTGCAATTCAAAACTGGGTTTGCATTCTTACATGGAACAAAATGCTTTATCAATAATTCAAATAACAAAGTCTATGGGGTATTAACTTACAACTGAAAGAGTAAACAAGCATTGAAGCTTAGCAAAATTGATTGACACTGCATTAGCAAGAGGATCCTATTCTACTGTATTACTGTGTCTTTATTTTAAGTGTGAGATATCATTATCATCCGCAATGAGATCCTAGAAATGCAGTGGTTCCAAAGAATACAGCTCATCTTCTCTGTGGAAGGTTGTCAGACCACAACTCTGTGTGATCATACTGAAACGAGATAACCCTGTTTCCATCCAGCCCTGCGTGAGAGTGACAAAAAAATCACAGAATTTGTCCTAATGTGCTCTCCAGCATGAGCAGCCTTGCGTGGCAGCAAAATCCCTTAATGCCTGAGGAACGCGGCATACCGAATGACTCAAGCTTATTAAAGGAGTTAAAAAGCATTATACAAGACACAACACAGATTTCTCAGAAACAGAGTCAAGGACCAAAAGTTTTCTTAATTACGAGAAAAAAAGGGGACGATGAACAGAAAACAAAACAAAACACACATTCTTTACAAAAGCACAGAAGAGAGGTTTTGGAATCTTAAGGGTAAGTGCTGAAATCAAAAGTGGAGAATTATTTGGATGCAGGGATAAAGAAGTTAATAATAGTCTAGCCTGCTTTTGCAGGGACAGGGAAAGAAGGCAGGATCTTTTTTTTGCCAGAGCTGCTCTTTTGCTCAGTGATACAGCTAAAAACTGTAAGTGAAAGACCATGAATGAGGGAGGCCAAAAAAAAAAAAGTTCCTGTATTTTTCTTCCCTCATATCTATTGAAATGCAACATGAGGCCTGCCCCTTAGAGTTATTTATTTACTTAAGTATTCTGTCAAAAATAACTGTTATTGAACTAGATTTTTGCGGTGCTTTGCATTAATAATATCTTGATCAGATGTGGAAATGAAGCAGATGCTAACCTGGAAAATGACTCTAGTATCAATAAAAAAATAATAAAGCTTGTGGTTACAAACTCCTTGCGGAAGAAACAACAGCAACAAAGAAGTGTCCGTTCCTCGCTCTTCTTATTAGCAGTAGAAAGACAAGATTTAGGACTCTGCTTCTTATCTCTTTGTCTCTCCCAGCTTCTCTTCAAAACTTCTTTGGGCTTTACTTCTCTGTGAGGTTTTTGAACCTTTTCCTTCCAAAAAAAAAAAACCCAACAAATGCAACCAACCAACCAACCAAAACTGCAGAAAAGAAGCAGGGTTGTATTGTATTGCTGGGCAGGAAAGAGAGGGACTGCCAGGCTGAAAGGGAGCAATCAATGGCTTGCTATCTAATTGGTGGCTGGTAACAAGCAGAGCACACGAGGGGTCAATAGTGAAGCCAATGTTGTTCAATATCTCCATTGACAGCCTGGATGATGAGACAGACGACACCCTCAGCAAATTTAAAGGCGGTACTAATACGGCAGAGGGGTTGACATGCTGAATGCCAGAACCTCAAGCCAAAGAGACCTTGAGAAACTTGAGAAATGAATCAAAAGAAACATCCTCTGGACCAACAAGGAGAAGCTCGAAGGCCTGCGTGCAGGATGCGCACTTACCAGATACAAGCTCCCTGCAGAGAAGGACCTGGGGCAGAGGACACACCAAAAAGGAGCCACACTTGGCTCTCATTGCAAAGAAGGCAGATGGCACATTGGCTGCACCAGGAGCAAGGTGGCCAGTAAAATGAATGAAGCTTTTGTTCTCCTCTGCTCACCGATGCTGAGGCTGCATCTGAGATACTGTGTCTACCTGCACGTTTCCCAATTCACTAGGGATGTTGATAAGTTGGAAAAGGTTCCAGAGAGGGCTACCAGGGTGATCATAGGTCCACTGCATATGTCCTAGAAAGACCGTGAGGTTTTCAGTCCAGCAAAGGAGAGGCTGAGGATCGGTCTAGTGGAAGCCTGCAACTGCTTGCCATACTGACAGACTACACAAGCACCAGTGACCATGAATTGCAGCTTGAGAATTTTGAGTTACACATTAGGGGGAAGAAGCTCACTAAGAGAGCAGTGCAGCTCTGAATCCGGTCACTCAAAGAAGCTACTGAATCCCCACCCTTGGAGGTTTCCAAGACTTGTCTAAGTGCTGCTGAGGCTGACCTGGTTCACTCCCGGCAGCAGTCCCACTTGGAGCAGAAGCCTGGATGAGATGACCTCCAGAGGTGCCTTCCTGCTAACATCTCTGTGATTTCATAGTCCTTGCAACATCGATGTGCTTGGCAAAGAGCAGCCAATACGGTCTATATTGCAAAGCAGCATTTAGAGAAACATTTTGCATTCTCACTCTTGAGCTGCTGCCTGGGAGTGGCACAGAGAAAAAAGTAGGACTGAGGGGGCAAGGGTACCAAGGGAGATGAGATTCAGCCTGGGTGGGTAGAAAGGGTGGAAATCTCTAGGACAAGAAATAGGGGAAGAGAAACCTAGGAAAAAAAGGTAAGAGTTAAGAAAAGAAGCCAGACGGAAGATTTGGAACTGCTGATGGAGGCAGATGGAGGGAAACCTCTGGAGGTTCCTCCCGATCATGAGGATTCAGGCTAGGATGAGCAGCAGAAAAGAGAACGGCAAGACTTTCTGTGCTGGGAAACAGGAATATAATGAGGAGGTAGGTTAAGAGGAGAGAAAAAAAATTTGAAAAAAGGACAAGCAGAGCAGAAAGGTAAAAGGCAATTATATTTGGTGGTAATTAGGCAAAAGACTTTCTACCTAAAAGAACACATTTCCCTACAGAGTCCTAAGGAGAGTTCAGGATTCCCAAAGTTTGCTAATATGTTGTGAGCAAGGATTTGTGTGAAGCAGGTAATTCTGAGAGTGAAAACCCGTGAGAGATTCCCAGAGACCAACTGGTTTAAGATGTTGCCCGGCACAAAGAGAAACCCGCTGTGGCAAGACGCAGATGGAAGCTGATCCTTGAGACAGGATTTATTTGTTCACCTTGAATGCTACTGTGGTCACGACCAATGAATCAATCGCTTTCAAAAAAGAACACAACAAACAAACAGAAAAACAGAAGAAAAACAACACATAATTAATGCGTCAAAAACAGATATTAAACCAAATTTTTACATTTTGCCAGTAATGTAAATCAACAGACACTGATGCAGAATTAATTAAAAGCTACTGCTGACTGCTAAATTACTTCTTCCTAAACTCCTAACTGATCAGTCAGAATTGCTAAGTAAGTTAATCAAAGAGAAAGAATTTATTTTGGCTATTAAAATCATGCCTGCAGGAAAGGCCACAGGTTCTAATCTGGATGCTTTTCGTAAGAGACAGCCCAATTTAATTCAGTGATAAAGATTTTAGAGTACATATTCCATCTAAATCTACGTATGGGACTGTTGGTTTTTTGGTTTGGTTTTGGTTTGTTTTTTAATTCTAAAAGAAGGTTGACTTAATCAATATGGGGAAAAAAAGTAGCTTTTTAGTGTGATCTTGTTAAATACAAATTTTAGAGTGTACACTTCAAGACAGAGTAAGATGTGCAGAAACTCTGCATCACTTTTTTTCGTTACGGAGCCTGAAGTCACACAGCAACTCAAGAAACTTAAGCTTCTCAAATTGCTTTTGACAGACAAGATTTAAGTACTGTTGAGAAATTTCCCACAAAACGTCCCCAAAAGTGCCTCTGCTATTCTCAGAGGCACAGTGCCATGGGCTAATGTACAGTAAAGGCCTTTGAAACTTTGTTGTTGGAGACCNCTTTTTCTTTTCTTTTTTTTTTTTTTTTTATTCTCCTGCTGTGTGGAAATAAAACCTACAAATCCGGCTTTTCTTTTTCTTTCAGTTGGATTCCTCCACCCTCGTAGAAATTCCACTTGCAACTTTGCCTTCATGATCTTTTCTATCTGTCTCCTGTGCCCTTGAGCTGATGTTACGATCTAAAATCCGCAGAAGCAACAGAAAAGGCAAGAAACTCAGAGATCTGAGCTAACATCAGATGATCTCTCTTGTATCCGGGGATTTCCGATTTATTTTAACTCTTCAATTCTGGAAGGCTTTTCAGAGTGTCCCCACGTTGCTTGGAGCAGTAAGTTGGTTCTTATCCCTCTTGTTGGACAAGAAGTTTAGGCTGGTGCTAAATTGCCAATTTGAGCTTTCTTCATGAACTCCAAATGATTACATTTTTGCTAGCTAAGGAGCTCATTTATTCTGAAATTTTCAGCTTCAAAGAACAATAACTGTATGCAATCACATCTTTACTCAAAAGTTTTGGAAACCTGAGGCACACATCTCACGGAACAGCTGCTCCGGTGACCTGCAGCGTGCGTCCAAATGAGGCTCAGGACCACATATTCTTGTAGTTTGGACTCCAACCCAAAACCAAATCTAACACTGGAGGATCGGATATAAATTCAACCAAAAATATTCTGAGGTAATTAGATTCAAGGCCTGAGTCGACCTGACGTTAAGTATGGATCTAAAATGGCATTTACTCTTTTCTGAATACAAATGTTCCATTGCCAATTCAAACCAATTAGAACTATCTGGTTCTAAATGCTGCCCTTTCTCTCCTCTCTTTCATCATATGCCCTTTCATTTTTTTCAGATTGATCTAAGATATTGTCATTTGAAAAACCTTGCTAAAATGTTTAGAAAAGAGCAGGGTGAATTGCTTTTACTGCCCAGCCTTCTCCTAATATACGCTACTGTATATTTATCCGTAATGAACATTTTTATCACACTTCCTTCAAAACAATCACAATTGAGAGGAAGGTAATATTACAAAACAAAAAGAGAAGCAAAGGCTTCTGTAGCACTAACACAGTCACATAGCACAAAGGCCTTTGCATCTATTATTATTTTTAGATTCCCGTGTCTCGTGCCTTCCCGTGTGTGGTACAAAAGAACCAGAAGCGGTGGCACTGGCAGCACATAATTATCTCTTCTTGGGTTTGCTCCAATGCAGGTTGGCGAGATGGGGAACTTTTATTATCTTGCTTAGAGACTGTAAATAGAACATCTGTCTTCCACACACAAAACCCAGCGGTGCTCCCTGCCCGGAGACAGAATCTGCGAAAATTGACGACTTGTCGAACTAATCAGATTACTCGTGATTTTGCTGCCATCTGATATATTCTTACAAAGTGAACTACTCGTCTGTCTCTCCAAAAGCAAAAAGTCTTTCACCAGCATTCATAACACAAATGTGCAACCGAATCATCTCGGCAGTGTTTCTTTCGATTCCATTTCTCAGCTTTTTTTCTTTTTGACTCGTCCCTGCTGCGTTTTAATGGATTATTTGAAAAATATGTTAATTGTTTGCTCTCAAATTCTCTATTTGTGTACTTGCAACTTCTGTACTGACTCATTCTTTTTTCATATTATATTTGTAGATACGCTTCGAAAGCAAACAGAGCTGGTAAATGATTGATCTATATTAATCTGTAGACAAATACTCAATCCTAAAGAGAATTTTGCAGAATGAAAGCCGCACGCTTGCAACTTGACAGTTCCTCTAACTTCCCACGTTTGTGGCAACAGCAGGTTTTCAACAATGCTCTGTGTCCTCCACTCACAAATTGTAAGAAATATCGAAAACACAAAATGAAATTTTCTTTTAAATTATAAAATGGAGTACCTGCAGCTTTTTTTTCAGTTTGAGGATCCAGTTCCTAATGAGATGGTAACATTATAAATACAAAAAGACCTTCATGCAATTTCAAAAGTAGCAAGTCCTCTGTACATCCCCTCTAATATTGCCTGCAATTCATGGGCCAAGACAGGGAAGATCCATCAATTTATTTTGAACTTACTTAGCCTGATATTCGTGAGCTGAAGATTTGGCTCAGTAACTGTATCCCCGTAGAGTGTGATCATGCTAACAATAACAAATCAGGCTTTAATAAAGGCGTATACTCAGACACAAGCACAAGACACTGTTCTAGCCACCAAGTATACATCTCTCAATGGCAATGCCAATTAAGCAGCAGTGTAAACCTTACGACGTTAATTAAACATGAGAATTTGCAAAGGACCTCCAGCAAGAGACATGTATTTCTCAAGTGGCTTTCTGAAACAGCAGTGGAGAATGTAATAATACCTTTGGATACTTCCCAGAGCATCCCTGAGTCAACAAATCCCCTTTTCATCAGAGTTATTCAGAATGCAAAGATCCCCCCCAAAAAGGAGGAGTCACACAGGCTGCCTGTTGTTCAGCATTTCCCTCCCGACTCTGTTGCTGTCCTGGAAAGGCCAGCACAGCCGGTCACACAAGGTAAAAACCGCATTTCCCCCATCAGGTTCTTATCCAGAGCCATCATTCCCACACAGAGCTGTATCATTATCCCAGGAAGGGGCCCTTCTGCAGAGAACCCACAGCCTGTGTGTGCTTCTCGTGCTCTCTCCAGCGAGACAAGTACCATTTAGCAGGGTTTAACTCTGCCATTTTCATCGAGAACCTGTAATTATCTTCCAAAGGCAACACTTCAGCCTGTTTAACTGATGAAAGGCCACAGACTCTCAGTGGCACAAAGTGACAAATCACAGCCAGCTAGGGGAATATCTCGTCTGCCTCGATTCATATAACGACACAGCGTTTACCGACGCTTACACAGCTCTGCAGTTTAAAGCCCTTTTACCACTCAGGTTCTGTACAAGTATTTCACTTATTTAATCAGTTCTACTCTATTCACTCCTTTAATATACAGCTAAATGTCCAAAGCAAGTCTGGTTATTTTCTCATAACGCTGTAGGAACCTTTACTGAGCTGGTCCCACTGGACTGCTCTTATGATCAGCAGTGGGAACTCTAGACGAGAGGTGAAGTCGATAGAGTGATTAATCTTTATCGGGTTTATCTCTGTTAATAGACAATTGCTAATTCCAGGAGCATACAGCAGTACATTTCTGTCTTATCACGGGAAATAAATTGCGTCAGGTTTATAGATCTTTCTTTTTGAAAACAAACAATAAAAAGATGTTTTACAAATACAGAAATATAGGTACTTCCTGCAGCAGAAAATGTTTTGAAATCTACAGCCATACCATTATACAATATGATGACATTATTTAGGGTAGAACAAGAGAAGGTAAAAAATACAATTCTTCATTCGGAACTGTAGGAATGATTTAAATAGTAAGCGCAGTCAAATTTACTAAAGTGGAATTTGTCTTAGTTGACTACACTGAGTTGCTGAAGTGTCTGGATCTTCAAAATGTGCCCTGGGATCTCTAATGACTAAAAGAAAAAGCTTCATTTTTATCACTTATTTGGAAACAAAAAAAACAAACAAAAGCTCTTCCAGAAGTCTTCTTTTTTGTGCAACTATAACTGTGTTATATCTATCACCTATCTGGACTTGTGTAAGGCCTTTGACACAGACCCTCACAACATCCTTCTCTCTCAATTGGAGAGATATGGATGTGACGGGTGGGCTGTTTGGTGGATTAGGAATTAGTTGGATGGTCGCATCCAGAGAGCAGCAGTCAATGGCTCCATATGCAGATGGAGACTGGTGACAAGTGGTGACCCTCAGGAGTCCATATTGGCACCAGTAATATTTAATATCTTCATCAGCGACATAGACAGTGGGATTGTGTGCACCCTCAGCAAGGCCTTTTGTTTTCCTGAATTCAAAAAAATAATAGAGAATGCAATAAACAAGCTGGAGTAATTATGTTTCCCTGCAACACAGTCTCCCTTGAGGGACCAATATGCCCACTGTTATGAAATGCCAAATCATAGTAACATTTATTTGTAGGAACTGAAACCTTATAGCATCAGTCCTCACTTCAGAAATCAATAATAGACTGCGATGTTTAATATTTGATTGCTTTTTCTAGTACTGACTTTCTCAGCTTTGTATGAGTTGCCAGCTTTTTTAGTAAGTCACAAAATCCAGATAAGCCAAGACAAGATTTAAAACAATATTTTAGTCTCTGGTACCTAAACCTTGGTATAACCTGTAATAGAGAAGAGTTTATCAGCGGTCTGCCTAGTAGATGGCAAATCAGGCTTCTAATTCTTCTGGTTCTTACCTCTTCAAAATACGTTTTCTGAAAGGAAGAGCTTGCTGGGTGCCTGACGTCTGTTTTTAAATGGGTCAAAAGCTAACTAGTGTGCTAAAGGCTCACTCATTGTTAAAGTTAATGAGATCTACTACTTTATCTCTTAAGTACTTCCATGCCACTTATTTTGTTTCTTTTCATGACAGATTCAGGTTTTGGCCTGTATTTGGAACATATTCTCCTAGATGCAGTGTTTCGTTTTATCGAATTATGGTGAAATAAATAAAAAAAGTCCATCACCTACCAGGTGTCAAACTGCATTTCTTCCTCAGTTTCTAACCAAGAAACACCAATACACCGGATATCTACTCTATGCCAACAGAAAACACTGAATTTCCTGATCCTTCCATCTTCCACCTTGACGACTATATCAACCACATCAATCAGCATGTTCTGGGCCCCTTGTTTTCCTGATGTACAAAGTGTATGTTATTAGGGTGCCAGTTTGTTGAGACCATATTTTCGGCTGTTTGCTGTTCTGTAGCCATTCACACCACCTGTTCTGCAGGCTTTGGTTGCTAATCTGCAGGTAACCGTCACCAAGTCCTCTCCCTCATGACACAACAGAAATTGCTTTGTAGCCTGTTCTCACCCATCTCAAGTCCGTCTCTCTAGAATGAGATTTTGTTTCCTTTCCAAGGTCTCAAATTTAATCATAAAATCTTTATATCTGTAATGAAAAGTTAATAAATAATCTTTTACTGATCAGGACAAAACTTGAGAATCAAGACAACTATGAACACAGACAAAATAATTTCTACTGTTTTTCCTTCTTTGTCTTTCATCTTTTTGGGGCTGATCTTTCAAGTCTCATCTTGCTCTCTTCGAGCACCAGCAAACTGGGGCTTCTACCCAAATCTACCTCGGCTGTTTGTCTTCTTGCGTAGTTCCTTTGTTTTCAGCCCGCATTTCTGGCTTCTCTTTTGTGTATCTTCTCTCCCTTTACAGCAGTTTGCAGACCCCTGAGACAAATTTTAATTATATTTAAATTGACATTGATATATAAAACCACTGTTGTGTAAGGATCAGGTGTTCTGTCATTCTGCCATGGGACTCTCCGTTGATGAAGCTCTGATGTGAACAAAATAAATCTCGTGTGTGACTTCTGCTTTTGTAAAAAAGAGTACAGGTTAAATCCCCCTATAGAGCAAAAGGACACAGCATGAAATTTTTCTGTAATTTCTTTAATTAGCATCTTACTGTTGTTTCAATTGTCTGAATGCACTTCATCCTTTTAATGATAATGCTGCTCCTTGACTCGGGTGAACAGGAGGTAAACAAATTACCTGAAGGTCTCTGGTGTTTTTGCAACGGCCTGTTTTTTTTTCCCAGAACCCAGATCTTCGCTTCAATTAAGCAACATTCAAGGTTTTCACTCTTATATAAGACTGTGAAAAGTAAACACGAATTGCTGCAGTGTTAACTTTGATTTTTTTTATTATCAATTAGCAGCTCGTGGTATTAAGGGCTTTCAGAAACCACAGAAACCATTTGATGCCGTTTTCACAGGAGCGAAAAATATTGTTCCTTCTCCGCGAAACATCGTTTCATAAACTTACACAAGACACAGAAAAACAATAACCCATGTCTGCATTTAGGGGAACGGGATATTTCTCCTCTCTATTCCCTAAAATAAAGAGAAACATCCAAACGACAATATTGAATTCATTTTCTCCTGTATCCACTCTGTGAAGTTATTTGGAGCTATCTGAAAATACAGATGCTATAGGACAGAAATACAGTCCTCAGGCTGGACAATATCCATTTGTGTTATCACGGCTACCGGAGGAGTAAAAAAACACACATCCTCAAAATGAAACAAAATAAAACAAAAAACAGAGGATAGAAAGAAAAACAGAGAGAAAAATATTAGGAAATAAAAGAAGAAAAGAAAAGAACAGGTAAGAATATTTGCTTTGCTCTGGTTTTGGGCCTGGAGATCAATCCTGCCTCCCCTCCTCCCTCCAAGCAGAAAGGACGACCTGATGTCTCTCAGGTTAATTTGGGGCAGTGTGACCAATGTCCAGGTGTCCCAGTGCAGCACAGCAGGCCCGGCTGGCAGGGAAGCACCAGGAGATGGCAATCACAGCCTGGTTAGCAGGGAGAGGACAACAACATCAACACGTCAGCTAATTTACCACTCCTTTGCTACTTATTGAATGTGTCCTTTACACGCTGGGTTGGTTTTTTTTTCTTTTCCACGGAAAATCCGCCTTCATCTGATGACACTGACAATTAGCACGGACACCTTTTCTTCAGCTTCCACAGCATGGCCTCAAAAGCAGCTCTCCAGGGTCTGATGTGGAAATCAATTAGTGTACAGTGGTGCGGCCTTCTCTGATTTCCTTCATCCCTGCCGTAGCTTGGTGGCCCATGGCACATTTAAAGAGCTTGCTTTGCTATTAGCTAAGTTCCTATCCTGTAGGCAGATCCAGACATAATTTACTTTTCTATTTTTTTTTTTTTTCCTTAAATATGATGTAGTTGTTGCTGTTGTTACCCCGGGGATGTTTTCATCCCTTCCAATTCAAATAGCGGGATCCCTGATGAATGCTCCTTGCTTGTGTTTGCGTGCACATTTTTGTTGTCTGCTTGTCTCTTGCCTTTTCAGACCAAAACATCTGTTCAATATATTTCCCTGTACTGCCCACATGGTGAAACAAGTCAATATCACAGAGGAACTGAAAATCAAACTCCTCAGCAGGAGCTAACCCTGCCTCTCAAACGATAACACATGCCACAGGTAGTACCAGTGATTTACGATACATCCAGGGGCTCCGTGCGCTTAACGAACATGCACTTGCAAATTGTTGCAAATTGTTAATATTTCCAATATAGGAATAAATTCTCCATGATTTGGGACCAGAACTGCTTGCCGGGAGGCAGCTTGGGTCCGATTTCCAAGATTTGTGACTCTTAAGATAACCATCTGGTGGTATATACTCAAGCATAAGAAGAGCTCGGACGCCACATTCCAACTGAAAATAAGGGCACTAGGGGTCTGATATTCTTCTGTGCTTTAAAAATCCCATTCTGTAACTTCTTGCACATCTAACTGCTCCATCTCAGTAAACGGCTCTTGGCCCCTCTTTCCAGCCTCTGCAAGCCTTTTTACACAAACATTACCTGAAAATGATGTGTAGGGGATTTCAGAATAAAACTCTGTTCTCTGAAATCAGCCTCCCCATTCTTCATCACTCTTCAACACTTTGGCAGCTTACCGGGAAGATAACTAGATTTGAGCTACCTTTTTCATCTCCTAAATTCAGCTCAAATGGTTGACTTCACAGAAATAAATACCAAAAAAAACCCTTCCAGGAAGTCCAAAAATCTCATCATAGAAGTGCCTTGAGCCAGACCTCCAAATAAGTTGCACATTCAAGTTGAGCCAACAACAGATCTGTTGTAATTGGCACCATCGTTGTTAGTCAGCAAGGATGGGCAAGAGAATGCTTCCTTTGGTTCTACAAGTGAAAAAAATGATATCCGACAGACAAGATTTTACAGCTCTTATTCTCAATCCATAGGGGAAAATATAATTCTGGAAAACCTATTGAGCCTAGGGAGGTTACACAGCTACAAATGGTGCCCACCACCTATCTAGATATTAATGAAAACTAATACTGCGTTTTGCAGGTGAGACAGAAGCTTGTTCTCTCTATCTCTTCTGTTTTTAAATGCTTATCCATTTGGAAAATCTGTCAAATACATGAAAGAATTAGTATTTATACTTGAACGTATCAGAACTTGAGGTTCTCAAATAGAATAAGGGCTTGTAAGCCTTGCAAAAAGGTTGCAAGTCACTGCTGGCATTAAGAAAAAAAAATCCACAAGGTGGATGAGCAAGAAGCAGCTAAATTGTAAAGAGATTTCAACAGATAGTATGTGTTTCTCTGTTGAAGAAATAGCACTGAAGGGACTGAGAGTGAAACGAATCCTCCGCTCCACTCCGGCAGCGCCTGTTTTCCAGCCCACATTCCTAGCTTAGACTAGACTATGTTCTTTTAGAAAGCTCAATTTAAGCAAACCCAGTCCTACACCACGTTTTTTTCGTGTTGTATTCAGCATTTAATAGAGAGCATAAACAGTGACCTCAAGGATGGCTTATGGGGAATTCTATAAAAAGGAGCCGGTTACTGGCGTGTCTTGTGTCAGGGATTTATACTTCCTCGCACGCAGCTCTCATACGTATTGCAGAGGCAATATATAATATATATGACACACGGTTCACTTGGGCTCTATGACATAGCAATGGTTCAGCACAAGCAGTGACACAGCTGGCGTATCAGTCTTCATTTTGAAAAGAGGTGAAAAATTGAAAAGTATCTGGAATCTTCCTATCTTTGTCAGGTTATCTGAGTCCCCTACCTTTAACATGCTGCTCACAAAACTGCTCACGGGGCTGAAAAAGCAGCTACAGACAGTTTCTGAGCAATTGCCAAGCCCTTGCCTATGGAATTTATTTGCTGATCACAAATGTTTCCCGGTGGCTTTTATTGTAGTGCTCCATTTTTATCACAGGCATTACAACTGCAGATTAAAAAAAAAAATGCTTGAAGAAATACCACAGCCTAGACTTTTATTGCATTATTATAAAGAGTAGATATTGCAACAATTCTCACTGAGGATCAAAAAAAGTTTAATTTCAATACTTGTTAAACTTTCTATTTCTATGTCTATCCTTTTCAGACAGCAGAATTTTCCCTTGCATTAAGTGACTTACAAAGATAGCTGTATTACTATTAAAGTTTTTAATTCGTAACACAGGAGACTTTTGCAGATGCAGAAATCCCTCTCGCATACGTTGATATGTTGATGTGTGACATGTTCAGCAACCTGGTCTAGTGGGAGGTGTCCCTGCCCATGGCAGGGGGGTTGGAACTAGATGATCTTCAAGGTCTCTTCCAACCCAAACCTTTCTATTATTCTGCGATATAAATATCATTCCATCCAAACATGCTGCTTACAGCAACCAAATGAAAACTCAGTTCCATCAACATGTATTACCTTCCCCACTTGTTTGTCTGATCTTTACCCAAGCATATCAAAAAGATATCAGAAATCTTTGCTGAGATTAGATGTAATTTGAAAGGATGGGAGTTTACTCTGACGTGATAAGAGAGCTTCTAATTATGCAGCTGTTTATTGTCATTAATAATAATTTTATATAACAGAGTGGAATTCTGTACTTTCCAAGCTGATAAATAGTTGTCAGGAAAGAAGTAATTAGTAGTATAATGTTTTGTGAACAGGATGAGTATCAGAGGGTATAGGAACAAGAGTAAAATAGTCTTTTCTAGCATTGAGGTCACTGTGAAAATGCATTCTGTTGCAAGCATGCAGTAACAGCATGCGAGTAGGAACAATGTCCAAGTCACTGCACAAGAGTAACTTTACACAGAGAGCTCAATGGAACTGCAGGAAGAAAAGCTCCCCTGCTGAACCGAACATGGCTCTCAGCTAAATAATAAATCAGAGCATGTAGTCAAGCAACCTGCAAAAGCACGTCTCGTTCCCACATCTCTGCCTCTTCATGCCTGTCCTGGGTTTGGCTGGGGCAGAGTTAATGTTCTTCCTAGTAGCTGCTATAGTGTTGAGTTTTAGATTTAGTATGAGAATAATGTTGATAACACACTGACATTTTAGTTGTTGGTGAGCAGTCAAGGACTTTTTAGCTTCTCATACTGGCCTGCCAATGACAGAGCGAGGAGCGCACAAAAGGCTGGGAGGGGACACAGCCAGGACAGCTGACCCCACCTGACCAAAGGGGTATTCACTGCCACACCACAGCATATAAGGCTGAGGGAAAAAGGAGGAATGGGGGATGTTTGGAGTTACGGTGTTTGTCTTCCCAAGTAACCATTACATGTGATGGAGCCCGGCTGTCCTGGAGGTGGCTGAACACCCGCCTGCCCATGCGAAGTGGTGAATGAATTCCTTGCTTTGCTTTGCTTGTGTGTGTGGCTTTTGCTTTACTTATTCCACTGTCTTTATCTCAACTCATGAGCTTTCTCACTTTTACTCTTCTCATTCTCTCCCTCGTCCCACTGTGAGGGGAGTGAGCGAGTGGCTGTGTGGGGCTTCATAGTTGGCTGGGGTGAAACCAGAACAACATCCTTCCTACAAATTCTAATCCATGGCCAATAGTTGATGCAGCGGTGGTTGCAGCTAAGAGCACAGTGAAGACTTCTTTGCAGAAGTATTTCATTTAAACCGCATAACCAAGAATTTTACTAATAATTTACGAGACTATCCAGAGTATAACTAAGTAATGAAAAGAAAAAAAAAAAAAATCTGTTTTTCAGATTATAGCCTTAAATTGGATGTTACTACAGTGTCTTTTCATCACATACATTTATACATAAGATTTTTAAAGTTTTAGTATACAAAAGGAGACAGGACCACATTTAGATATGCCACCATCTTTTTACAAGGAGTTGAAGCCCATGAAACGTGTCATGAGATGAAATACTCTTCCTAGAATTGCCAAATGCCATGAACTGGTCCTTTGGTACCCATTCGCCTCCATTGCTCATGGAAGGAATGTCCTTAAGATGCTCTTCTGTGATTACTTCTCCTGGCCTATAGTCATTACAACGTATACAGGCTTTGAGGGGAAAAAAGAAAAAAATTAGTATAGTTGAGGGGCTGGGAGAGAAAGAAAGGCTCCTGCTGAGCCAGTGGGAGGTCTGGCTGGTCAGTAATGCTGGGGAAGGGAACACGGTTTGGAAATGCTAAGGAAGTACCTGGTGGAACCACATGGTTTACACACGTCAGTATCTTCTGTGTCACTAAGGGCTGATTCTGTTTGAAATCCACCTGAAAATATTCACCCCTGGGATTTCCACTCAATCTACTTTTATCACCTTGGGAACAGGTAAACATGCTCCTCTAGCATTTTCTGTTCATTCACATTAATATTTGTGAAGACTTGGTTCAACATAAATATATCCTGACAATTCCAGAGTACATGTAAACCCTTAAAAAACATAATGTAAAATAAAATAAAAAGCCAGAACAAACATCAATTGCTCACTGCCTGCTCAGCATCAGGAGCATTGCAGCTGCCCAATCCTGCCCCATCCACCCGAACACATTCAGAAAAGAAAAACAAAATTATAGCTCCGTAGCGCTTTGACTCAGACAAGGTACTTGGGGAATAGCCACTGAATTTAGCAGCAGAGACTGTCTGCTTAGCACTTCACACTGGACTGAGCATCAGTGACTCACTGCTGCTGTAACACAAACCAACTTGGAGACAGCAGAAAGAGAAGAAACCTGGCCATAGCCAGCGTGCAAGCGAAAATTGAAGCTGAAGGGTTATGTAAGGTTTTTCTGTACAAGAGAGCGAGACCTGAAGCATCATCATGATCTTTTTGGTTTTGGCAAGTGTTCCCTGCCAGCTCCTTGGTGGGGGGGGCAAAAATCCTCTTAATAATGAAGGTGCAACCTGCTGGGATCTGTAACAGGCCCCACCACAGAAACACCTGAGGAAATACTCTTGAAACATAACCACAGGGGGATTTCAGGTTGGGTAACTACACGTAAAGAAATACATCCTTTTCCTTAGCAATGTCAGCACTGGATGTGCTGAAGACATTAATAGAGGAATCTACAGGGGACCACCAGTGCACCATCCACATGTGACCTATTGAACACTACTGACCACGTTATCCCTGAAGGAGAACCTGTCTCCCTTCGCTCTTCACCCTCTTGCCCAAGAATGTCCACTGCCGCACAGAAATATTTCCCCTGGCTACTATGAAGAAAATTAACTTTATCCCAGCTGAAACCAGAACAGATACGGGGTGGCAGAGATCTGGGAATCAGATGTGCTTCTGCAGGGTGCTTGACTATGTGCTCTGATTTATTATTTTTCTATGAGTGATGTTCAATACAACACAAATCAACAACTTTGTATCTTTGGTCTGGAGATAATTTCAGAATTCGTAGAGTCAGGAGAATGCACTACAGACCCAGGCTCAAGGAAAAGCACAAACTCTCTTTTGTTTTGTTCTAGTATTTAAAGGGGAAAAAAAAAAATTGAATTACTTTGTCACTTATTTTAACATCATATGAAAAATAGCAATATATGAACAATTAGATTTTCCATAATTATACCTGTCATATTTACAGAGAACAAAATTTATTGCCTAGGGGAAGTTTTAATTACAAGCAAGTGGTGAGTGATTGAAGTTTTAATAAGAAATAGTGAATTGAAAATATATTAAATCCCCAAACAATTCTATAAAAAAAAGCAACTTTTATCTCAGGGTGTACTGAACCTTAAAAAATGAAAAATCAAACAAACAAAACCAAAAAAACAAAGAAACAAAAAAACCCCCACCACTTCTTAATGGAAGGTATGTATTTTCTCATAGCTAAACTAGGCATCACCAGGCTTTGTCTGAATGTGCTATACTTTGTACTCACCTATAACAGTGGCTTCTAAATGATTTCTATTTGTGAGACAACTACCAACTCAATATTGATGGGTTTTAACTATTTTGAACAATAATGAAAAATAATAATGACAATTAATTGCTCTGGCAGTTCTAATCCAGTGCAGAGTGCTCAAACATACTTGTGGAGTCATTCGGCTCCCTCTGGAACTGAAGCTCTACATGGTGATTTTGTTTGACAAAGATCATGCCCATCAACTTGGAAGAATAAACTGACTGGTTTTGTGTTTGTAAAATACTAGCAGAAGTTTGTAAATACAGTGTGGAAGGTACCAAAGACGTAATTTATAAAGGGCAAATCTAAAATAACATTTTTTTAAAAAAAGAAATTAAGATCCTCGAACAAGTCTAAGGAGAATGTAGCCAAAAAACACTAACAAGAAAAACTTTCTTTACTAACTTTGCTGGCATGAAAGGTTCAGGGAACACTAGCAGAGGCTTCCCTAGATAACGGAGTGACTTTTGGGCATCAGCAGAAGTGCAAGAACAGCTACTTACACTCCAAATACCCAGCTACAGCATTTAATTCAGAAGTGATGTGCCAAGGACACGTTCTGACCTAGTGCCATAATTTTTTAAGATGACTTCCAATGTAAAGAAGGTAATGATGTTTAAATTTATACAAAGACCAATGGAAAAGGATTTTACCCCTATCTATCTGAGTGCTACAAAACCTGAGATCCAAGCCCTCCTGTGTTATTCTCCCTCCTGGTTCCATGAATCCTCCATTGCTCACACAGCGGCTCAGCACTGGTAGGAAGAAGGAAGAACCAAGGGAGAACAGTGCATTTCCAATCAGTTCAACTTGTAATTAAGTAATCAGAGCAGTCTTTCAGGGGACAGTAGACAAACATAAGCCTTGTTAGACTGACGATAAATTTGATCTCAGATCCCTAATTTCCTAGACAGTCATTTGAGTTATGGAATCTTCCCCCAAATGTATTAAAAGAAGAAAACTTACCAAACAAAACAAACCAACCAAACAAACAAACAAATAAAAAACCCACCAAAAAACCCCACAATGAAACGAAACACACCAAACCGAACCCCACATCTCTGCAGGTACCAATCCTAAGTAGGAAATTTCAGTCTCTGATCCCAAAGAAACTGAGGTGTCGTCTCTCAACATCAGTCCAACTGGCAATGCTCCAGACAAAGGATTTCAGCTGCATCTATGTAAGCCACCCTGTGCTTAGCACGTATATATCTGTCCTTCAGCTGTGCTTGTCTCATGTCCATATGCCAAAGGTGAAATTTGGACTTAGGTGACTCTGTGTGTCTGATTCCATCAGGACAGTCCGGGGTGTTAAAATCAGGCATAGTTTGGAGACTTTTCAGTGTTTGGAGCTGCTGCAGCAAGAATCCCCTTCCCTCTGAACACTAGGAACAGACTTCCATAGAGAGACCGCTGGGGATAACTTCCACCTGCACATGAGTCCGTAAATCAAATCCATACATATAGCAAATCTGAGCCCTTTAGGAGTCTAGTTGAGGAGCATCAATCTGGATCTGCTAAGCAGCTGCATAGAAGGGAGTGAAAAATGTTCCTGGGCTTTGAAGAAAACATATTTTCATCACATTGACACATCATAAAATGTGTCATCACCTTGTTTCTTGAAGCTTCCCCATCAAAGGCAATCTTTTAATTCAACAAAAAGATTAGCACAAAAAACACGTAATGTACCTCAGCCTCTAATGATCAATAAACCTTTCTGCAGGTGAAGTTTACATTTGTTTATCAGCAAATTCACAGTTAGATCACAGAAAGTTAGAAATTGCAATTTAGACCTTCAGGAAATAGCACAAACCAGTTTATTACACCGCTTTCCTTCAGCATATCCTGCTTTCTGAGCTCTTCCACAGAGACTTACGGTGCAAAGAAATTGCTGAGATCCTGGGGAATTTTACCTTTTGTAATAAGAAGCACATCGAAGGTCAATGTTGCAAAGAAAGCAGACAGGAGTTCCCTTAAGGAAAGCTTTAACATGGAAATTCCACTAGAAAGCCTGAAAGGTGTGATAAAGGTGACAGGTAGATACCTTAAGCTGATAAGGGAGAAAAAAATTACAAAAGAAAGATGCCAGGTGAACACGCTGCCTGAATCTGCTTCATGCTTTCATGAAGATAGAAATTCAGTAGTTCTTCTGAATGAGCTCTGCAGCAGAGCGTTTCCAAGGATTCAAGCCCTGCTGAGCTGATTCTTTCAAAGCTTGCTTGGAAGACCCTCAGATTTACCTGCATTTTTTTCCCAAAGGTCCCAATTAGCTGAAATGCTGGCACAGAGCCTGCTGCCAACGTGCTCAAGGAAAAACTCAAATATTCCAGGAAACAATTTCTTTCACTACTGAACCCAGGCTATTATCCCATCCGCCAGTGCATTTAAGGATACTGCAGCTATATAATAAGCATTATGGTCATGCTGGAGATGGCAGGCATAACACTCAGAAAACCAAATCCTTTATGGAAAGGGAAAAAAAAAATAGGGAGACCGAAATGAAAGACTAAACAACTACCCACTGTTGCCTATTAGATTATTATGACCACCAACCAACCTGAATGTGGGGGGGTTATTGTTTACTTGTGCAAAGAACAACACTGCAATGGGTTTAAAATCATAAATTGATTCCCTTCCTCTAATTCAATAGGTCCTTATTGCTGCAAGAGTTCTACTGAAGCTGAAAGTTAGTCTGATGCAGGTACGGATTTCATCAGTCAAAGCTGGCATTTTTAGATTTAATCTTACTCTGGCTCCACAGTAACATTTCATCGCATTCAGCAATAATAAAGAAAAAGGTGGAAAAAAATCTGGAGAAAATGGTAGTCTCATTCCAACAAAGTATTTCAATTTCTCATTAAGGGGAAAAAAAAAGAAAAAAAAATTAAGTACACTTATCTTCCAAAGTTAAAAATACATCAAAATAATTAAAACATTTTTTCTTTGGATAACATTTATTTAGATCTAAATTTACTTTATTTTTTGATTTAAAATATATTTTCTCTCTGATAGTGACTTATTGTTGATTTTTCTTGTTGAGAAGTGCTTGTCTGAAAACCTACCACTGCATGTGTGCTTGCGGTATCTGAGAATTTTGTTACGATCTTCCAATCTTGTTGGAACACCTGTTGAAGAATGATGTCTGAAGCGAGAAATGAGGGAAATAATGTGTTGAAAGGTGAATGCCCTTTCCTCTCGTACTGTTACCAGTCATGTTCTAGAAGAGGACTTGGAGGACGATGCAGGCACCCAAGACATGGTGTAAGAACCTGCTGCACTATCCCTAAGCCTCTCCTCTTCCAAATACTTCTGTAAAATGATTAATGGGATGGAAGTAGCTACTATGAAACAGTAATGCAGTATCTGTGCCTGTATGAAGAGGAGAGGATATCCAAATTAAACTTGTAAAGTATTATTAAACTAAAGGCAATGTTAGGTTTGATTATCATTACTGCATGTAATGGGAAAGCATAATCTGACTTTGGACATCATCGGAACATCACACACATTTTTTAATTCACAAAAACTATTGCAAGGGTCGGTAAAGTCTGCAGGAGGAGCCACATTTTTTCTGCTTTCCCAATTTGCTCAACTGCTAGATAATTTATTAGATTGTTTTTCACTCCATGACTAGGTGATTTACTCAATCACTGAGTAAGTGTGGTAAGATGCTGTGCTAAGGAGAGACTAGAAAAACTGAGACTCTTTTTGGTAGACAAGAAGGCTGAGAACTGATACGGCTGAAGTCACACACCAAATGCCAAAACTGTTAGATAGCAAATGTGGCAATACTGGACCAGGGAAGACTCACCGCAACTAGTCAGAGGTATCTTTGGAACAGATAGGAGAGAATAGTTTTTGATCCATAGATAGTGAGGTCTAGGAAGCATTTACCACAGGTATCATGGAGGCAGGTCGTGCAAGTGGGTGAGGGACTTGGTGAATTTATGGGTAAATTCACTAAGTTCCAAAGGGAACAGGCTGTGAACACTGAAGGATTACATGCATAGTGAACCATGCATACAGGCCGAGTTTGTCTATTTTCTTACCCAGCACCTCTCCATGCCAACACCAAGACAGAATATTGACTCCACAGGCTACCTCGACCAGCAGGGCATTTGCTGTGCTCTTATTCTGTAGACTTCTCTCCGGCTTCACTGAAAAAATGAGGTCTTAGTATTTTGCTGAAGGAAAGAAAAATCTCTGGAGACCTTGAAACTGGTGACAAATGTAACTTGCAGCTTCAGCTAGCAGGAATCCACAATCGTTGCACTTTAATGAATAAATATTATTTGTTCTCTCATATAGTTAAACGGTATCAAGTATCACCGACCCCATTCAACGCAGAACAGAGCTGTGATAAATCTGTAATTTCTGCCTTCCACATACTAGCAGAGAAGGAAGGAAAAGGAGCAACAAGAAGTACAAACGTGTGACAAAGGCAAAGAAAAACAGAGGGCATGTCAGATAATTCTTTCTGCTGTTCCCTTGTTAAAATCTCTGCCTTGCCCCAAAAGATCTGTTTCCAACATTACACACTGATTGTCAAAGTGAATATCGGCATGAGCACAGGGCAGTGAAAGCATAAGCCTGGAGACCCAAAGTCCTTGACAATTTTGTACACAACCATTAGGAAGGGTTCCATTTTATCTTTGTTGCAACAATGGCTTTTAAAGCTGCTACAAGTGTGGGAAGGAACGTTCCCTAAAAGCCGTAATTGGTTAAGGAAACCTGTGGAAACACTACATGGCAGCTGCAAGATGATATGAAAACATACTTTGCAGAAAACCTCATTATTTACTGTACAGCTATTATACAAAGTAGACTAGAACACACAGGTTTAAATGATCTCATTCAAACACAATGTGTTTTTACACGGCTGAATGTATCGTTAGAAACAGAATCAGGAACTCACAGATTTCATAGCATATTTAGAAAATAACGGCGCTGTCTTGGACACAGGTACTCTGCAAAGTATTTACGAGGTGAAGTGGGTGAACAATTCAACATGAGCTAGTGGGATGCTATAGCAACACAGCCTAATTGGAACTTTTAATATGGGGAATGAGGAAAAAGAGAAGCGAAGGGTACAACGCATTCCACTGACGAAAATAATGAAATTGTGCATAGTCAGGTATAAATGCTCCCAAAGACAAAATACTGAAAGGCAAGAGAAGATGCAGGAAAGAGTCCCCAGATTATCCTAAACTTGGCAAAAGAGTTCAGAAAGGCAGAATCTAAGCCCAGAGAGTTGTGTGCCGTACACAACTCCTGTATAACGGTTTATGGATAACTTGTATGTGCCAGTTTGGACCACAGAAAACACCACTTATATTTGCTTCTTCTCAGTAATGTTTAATAGAGCTTTCAGCAAATAAGCAGAGTTTTCATGTCACAGAGGGTTTTTAAATTTTAATATTCACTTCCGTTGTGGTTGAAAAAGTAAATTCAGTGATTGCAGGGAAAGTTGGGAGGGTTGGCTAAGCAACATTAGAGTTGCAATGCTCAAAAACTCCTATATTCTTCTTCAGTTACCTGTATAGATAGGAAACCTTCCATTAAGCCAGATAAATTTGAGCAAATTAAACTACTAGCACAAAATGTTGTGATTTTGAAAAACGCCTGTTTTACCAGGGAAGATCATCCTCCTGTAAAATTTCCGACTAGCCGTGGTGGAAAACAGCCTCACGTCATAAATGCAGCAGCATGTTTCTTGGGGAGACAGGCTGAATGGAAGTCAGCAGACCAAGAAAATAGTTCTCTTCGCCTATCGGGCAGAAGCACACACAAGGAAAACAAAAAGACCTGCAGGAGAAGCAGCTGCCTGAGGGTAAAGCTCAGCTAAGAAGGGTAGCAAAGCCCTGGAGACAAAAACTGGGACAAATCCAAGAAAAGTAGCAACAGAGATTTGGGTTGCGTTGTTTTGTTTTAAATCTGAGCTTCTGAAGCTGAAAAAGTCACTTTAGAATGAAAGGAAAGCAAAAGAGCTCTCTGGAGCAAGATTTCACCTTTCACAGCTGTTCCCCCAGCCCCCAGCTCAGGGCAGCGCTGGCTTTAACGACTCCACGCACCTGCAGAACATCTTTCACCCATGAATTTCAGTATCCATAAACCCAGAGAAAGAAACCTGCTTGTAACAAAAACACAGAAAACTCCCCACAGGGACTTTAAAAAACAACAACAATGCAACCTCTGGAAAATTAGCCACGGCCATTTATTTTGTAAGGGAATTTTCTCAAATGAATAAATAAAGGGGAATGAACGGGAAAGAACTGCTACAGCTACCAGTGCTCCTTATTTTTCTCCATACCAAATGCGAAAGCAACAAAGAAGCTGCACTATTAGTGACAATCTGCTGTGTAAAGAGAAAGAAAAGGCAAATTGCGAAGCTGATCATCCAATAATATTATTTGCCACGAGCTCTTTAGAGCTTTCATCACCCCAGCCACACTTAAAGCTCTAACTGCGATCCGCTGTGCTAGCAGGACCGACATTCAGCAGGTGTCTCTCTAAGCTAACGCACTAGATGCTATTTCAGCATTCCGAACAGTGCTGGTCCATAAAAATCCAACTGATGACTCATGGCTCTCTATGAGGGCAGGAGAAGTGGGAGGGACGACCCCCTCCTATCTGTCAACAAGAAAACAAGATCTGCAGAGGGCAAATCAAATACACCGTGAATGAAAAAGCACGGAAACAGGTGATATTTGTAAGAACTTTCATTGCAAGCCCCCTGATTTATTTTCCCAGACTTTTATGATGCCTCGCAAGGTATGTGAGTTACATGAATCTGTCCTCTGAGGCATGACGTTGCATTTATACAACCTGGATTTTGCTTGATAAAATAAGACTCGAGGCAAGACAAGCAAAAACAAATTCAAACATCTGACATGTGGACAAGCTGACAAATGCTTGACTTCATAAGCGTCACGTCTCGCTAGCTGTCATTCCAAAGCACATTTGCTTCAGCAACTACAGCTGACTTTCAAAACAGGCTATATTTACATCTGGAGATGTTCACACAGGCCAGCGGACTCAGTAGAGTAGCCTAAAAAACCACATGTAAAACCTTTTTCCTAGTGTGCAGATTTGCCACTGAAGCCAGTTTTAAAAGTGCAGCATCAGCCTTAAACTTACCTGCAAAGTTTCTGCTGTACCTGAAGTAGCTATTTCTGCTACTTGGACCAGCTCTAGTCATGGACTGAAATCTAAATCTAATGCTGTAAAAAGGAGATGACAATGTCTGTTCTGAATACTTGCAGGAAGCCTCCAGAAATAAAATTTAGAAATTTTCCACCTCGGTGAATTAGTCAGTGTGTAGAGAATCGATGGAGATATAAAAAGTAAACATATAAATAGACCTAGAGTCCTAACTCTGTAAAATTCTACCAAATACATAATGGAAAAGACTAAAAGAACCAAGATACACTGTCATGTAAAAACATATGGCATGCATGATCTTACTGTTGTTATACAGAGAAGATTCTTTTATCTGTAGTTTTCCAAAACATCAGTATTTTTCTGGTAAGACACTGGCAAAATTAAAGCCATCTGGTTTGTGATGCTGGTACAAACTTTGTGTAATCTTTTCACTAAATATCTTTGCCTATAGCCCAAGAGACACCTCCCGCTTGAAGTGACAAGTTAAAATAAAAGAATAAAATATTCTGCAATATTACAAAGAACGAACAACCACAGCCTAGCAATTCCAAGGGGAAAATAAACATGTTAGAACCACAGCCTAGCAATTCCAAGGGGAAAATTAATACGTTAGAGTGAAAAATAACACATAACCTGTGTATATTACACAAAAACATGTGTAGACAAACTTTGTTCATCTGTTTGACCAGTAATTTACTCTAGTTAATTTGCTCTTTTCCATCCATGTAGGCTTCTTCTTCTTAGAAGTCAGGCTTGAAATTATTTTGGTAAACAACTGAGAACACAAAGGCCACTGCCAGCTTCCTTATGATGGGCGGCTACTCATATAACAACTGATAAAAAATACAAATAAAATACGGGGAAATGTGGCCTGGTGGGAGATTAATCACAATTCAAGCTATTTTCCTTCTCCGAATTTCTCCAACTTTGGCCCTTTCCAATACAATTGTCTAACACTGCCTATAACTGGCAAGTGAGTCAAAGGGTAGAAACATCTGAAAATAAAATTTAAAAAAAAAGTGAAAATAGCAGCAAATTTATCAAGACGTGAGTGATGCTTCTCTTTTGCACTGAAATCAGTTTTGAAAAGAGTTCTCAACATGGCTTCATTGTTAAAATCAGCTAGGATAAAGAGGAAGGGAAAGACATTTTATCTTGATGAACCTTCTGATGCTACAACAACTCAACAGTAAAACCTCTCCCTTTCTCTGCCAATTCTATGGGACATCAGCCCTGTTCATAAGGAACTAATAGGAAACATCAAGTGCATTCATCAACTCAAGACCTAGCTCATTAGTGTCTTCTAGTGACAAAATCCCGATCTTTACCATGTCATCATTTTCAAAATAATGAGGGAAGTCAGTATCACGATTGCCTTCAGCATTCAAACTACACCTCTGGAGAATGACCTAATTTTCAGGTTAAAGGCCAAGGACTCTGGCCTTCACAGCCTGAGACTAAGAATAAACTGATTTAACATATCTGAAGGTATGACGAAGGTGCAGGGCAATTGTTAACATCCAAAGGTTATTTTTGCACAGTTTATACTATGAATTAGAGGACTTTAGCTGCGTGATGAGAGAACTTAAGTGGGAAGCAAAAGAACTGAGTTGCAGATCCTTCTCCCTGGTCAGATGTTTTGTCTATTTATCTTTTAGATTAGAAGATAACTGGAAAAATATTTATTTCCAGTATGCACACTGGAATATAGTTTAGACGAATTTCAATACACCCATCCAGCTGTGTCCAGATCAAGATATGTATCCATAAGCACACACAGATATTTTCATCTCGGAGACCTAACCCAAGCCCTCACGAAGTGATGAGCTCTAACCTTACCTTGCAAAAATGGTGGACTCCACTATCAGGTGTGACTATTTAGGTTTATTCAGAATTTCTAGGGGAGCTTAGGAGACCAGTGGCTGAGTTGCAACAGATCCCAAAGCAAGAGTTGCTGCCTAATGCAGGTTTTGCTACATGAGTGGATAACTTCAATTTATCTAGAGAGTATTATGAAGAGTGGAAAGATACGTTGTTAGAATAGGCAATTTAAGATTAGCAGACCAGAAAGTAGCTGTCCCAGAGTGTTTTCAAGGATGTCAGGTGGGTTTTAGGCATCTAATTAAAACCCAGGCTAGACTTTTGGATCCCTTCCAAAAAACAGTAGTATCAAGCACAGCTACAAAATGTATTTTAGTATTATAGGTATTTCAGCCTACAGAAAAATTCCCAACCCTATTTAAAGTGCACAGCATCTCTGCCCAGGAATCTCAAAATACGCTATAACACATGTTTATTTAAGCTTCCCAGTTGTATTGTGAGACACCGAAGCCTTATTTGAGGTGGGCAGGGAAATACTAAGGGATCTGGACACACTTACACAGCTGTGTTGAAATTGCATCTAAACTAGCAGATAAACATTCGGAGCTCCTTGTTCCCAGACACAGTTGCGCACCTTGGACGTTTCCCAGCAGTGCGTAGAGGGAACCTGTCTCCTAGCACACGATCTGTGCCTCAGTTTCCATGGAAACTGAGATGCCTCCGTTTTCAGAAGAAACCAAGGCATAAAGACTGGAATGAAGATATGATGCCTCTGGCTGAGATGTCTGAAGAAATGCAGACAATAAGGTGCAAATGTGCCTTTAACTCTCTCTGCACACAGCCCAAGAAGCTGAGGGTATTGACTAGTACCTTCCCATGAATGACCATCCTGTAAGAGTTTAATAGCTAAAAGCAACAACAAATAACCCCACAGCAAAACAGAGAAATATTAAGCAGGAATTTGGCAGTGAAGATATGAACGTCTCATTCTCAAGGGAAATGTATTTTAGTGGAACTTGAGCGTTTGCTTTACACAACCAGTTATGCTGTTACCTTAGAATATGGGCAGTAATAGAAGAAAAGTTTATTAATAAACACACTCTGAATGTACAACATAGTTTTGACAATAAGGTACTGACACCAAGGCCAAGGTATTTCGCTATGGAAAAGATTTGCAGGAGAATTTGCAGACTTCTTCATTTTGGAAAGGAGGACAAAGAGTGTTATTTGGTACTCTTGCAAAGAGTGTTACTAGGTGTTCTTTACTCATCATTTTATCATTTTTTTATAATTTATCATTTTATCATTATTTATCATTTATTTATCATTTATCCTCCCCATGCCCCCCACTCAGTTCCAGAAGGACAGGGAACTGGTGGAGAGAGTCTAGTGCAGGGCAATGAGGATGATGGAGTGGAGCATCTCCTGTATGAGGAAAGGCTGAGGGAGCTGGGGCTCTTGAGCTTGGAGAAGAGGAGACTGAGGGGTTACCTTATTAATGTTTATAAATATGTAAAGGGTGAGTGTCATGAGGATGGAGCCAGGGTCTTCTCAGTGACAATCAATGATAGGACAAGCGGCAATGGGTACAAACTGGAACACAGGAGGTTCCACTTAAATATGAGGAGAAACTACTTCTCAGTGAGGGTAACAGAGCCTGGACCAGGCTGCCCAGGTGGGTTGTGGAGTCTCCTTCTCTGCAGACATTCAAACCCGCCTGGACGCCTTCCTGTGGAACCTTATCTAGGTGTTCCTGCTCCAGCAGGGGGATTGGACTGGATGATCTTTCAAGGTCCCTTCCAGTCCTTAACATTCTGTGATTCTGGGATTTTCTCTCCTAACTTTAATTTTCTGTTACCTAAGAGATCCAAACTTGCTTACTCCCTTCAGTTAAAATATAACGACAAAAATGAGCAAGAGGGTGAAACTGCAGATCTTCCTGCTGTAGAGGATTAAGGATATTCCCAATACACAATGAGTCCCAGGCCTCTCCCACGGGCAGAGGAAGGCCCAGGGCTGCACAGCTCCCGACTCCACAGCGCACAGCGGTGAGGCCGGACCTTCGGCTCAGTGTGCAGCACGGGATCAAACGTCACTTTGAGATCTGTCACACTTCATTTCTCTCATGACACAATCATGAATACAGAACAAAACCCCAGAGCAGCTTTTTGCAAAGCAAATTTTCATCGTAAACGTATCCCGCGGCAACTATGAGCAAAACTGCGTTTTCTTTTCATCCTAACTTTTTCTTATATGGCGACAATTTGCTGGTAGTAGCTATCCAAGAAAGCTCTGTGAGTTCAGATCAGGACTTTCTCCTTTCTCCCTCCACAGCTAGGTACCTATTTCAACCACCTTTTTTAAGCTGCTCCCAGGCATAAATTCATACACAAGAAAAAATAAAAATAGACTTTTTTTCCTTACAGTGGGACAAGTCATCTTCATCCAGATTTGTGTCACAGTCTTTTCTTATATAAAACAGAAGTGAAATCACAAAGCTCTTCCATGTCACTCAAGTTTTTTCTATGCACTGCGCAGAACCACTAAGTAATTTTAAGTCATAGCTAGAGAGTTTTGCAGCATGAATTTGCATGAAGAGATAAATAATTAGGAATGCAGGAGTTATTTCTCATTTAAAGGTGCACTTGCAGCTCAAGGGAAGCCGACTTATAATTAGAAAAGTCAACACTAATATTTGTTTATTACAACCTTGCCCAAAGATTGTTTTTGTAGCACGCCTAGAGAAAATCACGGCATCCCTGGGGTACGTTTGTCTCTGAACAATGACCCCATTGATGTCATTCACTGGCACCTTCCTCATGGCATCACTGGAGGAGGTACGATCCTCTTGCATCATACTCTTTTCGGGATTCAGGTCTTAATTAACAATGTGAGTCATATTAGCCCCCACGGTAAAACCCTCTGGGCAATCATTAGTAACAGTTCCATCCAACTCCACTCCTGATTTCAGAGAGAATGTGGCTCAGCTGATTTAAGACTTACGTTTCACCTAAATAATTCAGCTTCACTACAAAAAGTTTACAAAATGGCAGCACGAAGGTAGTTATTGGAAAAAAAAAAAAAGAAGAAGAAAGAGAAATACATATGGAAGCTGAAGAAATTCCCTTAGCAGAAAATAATAGTTCAGATGCCAGAGATAGTGTCTCCTGCATAGAAAGATAATCTAGAGGAAGGTTTAAAATCAGAAGTCTTTGAAAGCTCTGATATAAATCAGGTTAACTATAAGTAGAAAAGCTAGTATAAATATCTGAGCTGTTAGGAGCTTTTAAGGTCAGGTGATAGCCGAAGAAAAAGCAACATGAAGTGATCCAAAATTAATAAGCATGTAGAATGTGAGTCAGCAAAGAGATCTGAGTAGGACTGAAATTAATAAAAGGGTATTTTTTCCCTTAAGTAACGCTTTTTAGGCCTTTTCCTCTCTTCTTTTTTTTTTAGTCCAACTAAGCCCCTGGGTACATGAATACACATCAGAAATACATTTTCTTACAGAAGCAACAGCAGAATCCCCAGAACAGCTAACATTGATAATGGTTGAGAAAAACTTCTGAATCAGAAATCAGAAGCTAAACCAAACCATGAAAATAATATTTAAAACCTTTATCAACATCGAGTCATTTTTACTAATTTGAGAGGTTATCCTCATTTTTTTCATGCGTCGGCTTTGGTTGTGTCTGGCATTTGATACAAAAGGAAAAGTAAGTTTTCTCAGGAACAATCTATGGCCAACTGCCCCTAGAAAGCTGTTCTGAAGAAAGCAGTTTGGATAATTTTTTTTATTTTTAAAATGTATGTAGACATTAAAAAAGAAAAAAAATTAGTGAAAGAACAAACTAGGATATATATAGAGAACATAAATATCACTTGCTCACTTGCTTAAAAAAAGCACAGAGCACAGGAGGTTTCCAAATATCTATATTCATTTTTATGTATAGATATTAGGAGACATATATATACACATATATATATATTTAGCACATTAGAAGTGTATAAAGTTGACAGAACATTTTGGCAAGGCAAACATCAGAAACCTGACAACCTCTGTAAGCCAGCTCTGTCCTTCTTGAACTGGAGTGGAGAAATGTTTCAACAGGTCATTTCGCTCATTTTTGCTACAAAAAGGATCTTACTTAGGTGTTGTAACCATGTAATTAGCGTTTGTAAATTCTGGTGATCCCCTGGCAATTAAAAAAACCCAAAAAAGTAACTTAAAAAAAATTTAGAGATATTCCAACACTAAAGAGGAGCATCATTGATCAGTATTTAAAGGATGACAAATCAAATTCGGTTGTGTGAAGTGTGTGGGGGGAGGTAAGTTACTTCCATCTCTTTGGGGATGAATTGCACTCTGCGTGAAGCGATAAGATTGATAAAGATGTCATGCAGAAGTCTTGCTGATACGCATTCCAAAATGATGGCATGCAGCTAAAAATAATAATTATTGTACATTCACTGCAGCACTAACAGTGAGGGCAACCCCAAATATTAAGGACACCATGAGTCACATCCACCAAAATATTAAAACTGGGTTTTAAAGTCATAAGTCTTTAATCACTAATACATCTGCAGGACTTTCTATTTGTCTTCAGGATGCATCAACCTGATCATTTAAAATTATCTGAAAAGTTCTGAAGACTAAAAACCTTCTTAAAAAAAAAAAAAAAAAAAAAAAGGAGAGACAAACTGGACTGAAGGAACATCCTTTCCCTAATTTAATTTTCTTTTACATCAGGGAACTGAATTGTATTACCCTGTACAAAAAGAGACCATAGTCTTGCCTAAACTGAGGTAGGCACCCTTCTTCTTCCACATTCAGAGAGAAACTGGTCTGGGATCTAATTAAGCACAGGATACCTATTTAATAATCTTAAAGTTTTAAGATCAAACCACCACAGAAACACACAAACCCCTACATTAACCTTAAATCTCAAGAAAATATAAGATATGGCTGTCATAACTTTGAAATACAAGACTTACAAGGGTTGATGGCAAAATGGTAGAAAAACTGGTATGTTCACAAAGGTCTGCAAATGGCTTATAATATGTTGCAACAATACAAAGTCGACGGAGTGCTACATGAACTCACGCCCACTGAGTTAAAACAGGAAAGCAAAGAAAACTCGTATCCATTTACACTCATTAGACTGAAGCAGAGAAGCTTTGGCCCAGGTAAGACTGATGTATATGGCAGGGAAGCTCTGGAACTGGAGGAGTGAACTCCTCCTAAGACCAAAGGCGGGAAAATGGGTCCCTCCTGCGGGAGCAATGCACAGACAACTGACTACGTAAAATCTCATCGCCTACAAGGACGGTACTCAGGATAGCGTGCAGCAGAAGTTTCACTCTTGGACTGATTCTTCAGCTGTGTGGAACTGTACTGACAGAAGGACTGCTTGGGTGGGACTCATCTCCCCCAGCTTTGCATACCTACAGTATAGACATTTACACTGAAGCTCCTCTGGCAGAGAAAGAGAGAAGTCAGTACTTCTGGGCTATAGTTCATCCCATTTTAAAGTCTTATTCAGAACACGAATTCAGGTCAATCCTGACTGAGAAATGTCTGGTTTGTTCTACTGAACAAAAAGGGAGCTTAGGATGACCAGCTGAGTAGATGTCTACAGTTAGGTGAATTAACCTCTTTTTCTTCTCTCTTTCACTTTAAATGAGTTGTCCAAATTAATCTGCAAGTCCGTGTGGATATGTATTTGCTCCAGGAATCCCAGTCTCCTTTTCCATCCTTTTAAGCCTATTTCTAATAGCTCTGTTCTGCAAAAAAAGCTTGTTTATGAATGCATCCGGACCCTCCTTGCACATCTTTGGTCAGTATCTGCTGGAAAGCACTCTACACCCTGACACAAGTCAGAGCGATGTGAGTTGGAATCGTAAGAAGCAATTACCCAGCTTTGGGTTTTATAAAACACAACAGTACTGCTGGCAAAAAGCACTTTAAAGGAATAGCTACTCCTTATTTAAAGCATAAAGAACCACGATGTTACAATGCAGCATGGTGTTCACAATAATAGTTCAGAATTATCTTTGCTGATACGGAACACGATTGAAATACTGATTAAATTAACAAGTCAGAAATAGAATATTTATGGAAATTAATCTGATTCACACATGGCTACATTTGTTGAAGGAGAAGAATTAGTTGCTACCATCAAAAAAGACTGAGTAACTGAAAAGATGGAGACCAAATAGCAACAGATGTAGCTAGCAATAATACTAAAATGAACATCACGACTTCAAAGATACCATTATTTTAAAATCACATTCTAAAAAACTCTACTTCTTGTTTCCACAAGATCACTAGTGACTGCAGAGTACAGTGATCTTCAAGTCATAAGAATTCATGTGCGTCACTTAAAGGAATATTTTCCAATCTATTTATAACTTGATTTGTTACTTGGCTATGGTTCCTAATCTGTCTGTCAATATTATAAGCATCTGCCCTATGCCAGAGAACTAGTGAGTTCATTTTCTACCATGATGTCAGGAGCCATCTATCTACATGTCATGTCCTGTACACATCAGGCTGACACTGCCCGTAAGTGTACAGGCAGCAAAAGCAACAATAAAACATGTTTCAACAATAAATAAAGATTATTTTTTAAAAGCTAAGTAGAAAATAGAAAATATAACCCATTAGTACTCACCACCAAGGCTTTAGACCTATTACTCAGAAGTTTTTCGATGTCTCTGGCTGCAATTTCCACTAGCTGACGAGGGTTGTTGGCTTCTACAGTATACAAGTGATTGTTTCTGGAATAAATCTGCAAGAGGAAAAAAGTGAAATAAATCAAAATGGCAACAGACATACAAAGTAAGCAAAGTGACTTGACAGAACGGGCATCAAGATGTCCTCTCTTCTTACTGGGGAGCTTGAGAAAAGCTATTGCTAGGAAAATCCAAACACGCTTTAGGAAAGAAATAAAGAAATACTTCGCTTTTTTGACTGATAAGTAGAAGGCACCACTAAAAATAATTTAATAAATCTTAAAACCAGATTGTTTTTAGTGACAGACTGTTCAACTGTTACAGGTTCAAGGAATCTAACTTCCATACAATGCTGAGAGAAAAGTAAAATGAAGATGCTTTAAAATGTCTGAGGATGAAATCAAATAACTATTGCTGAATTTACTTCTTCCTTGAACGCTGAACAACAAGCATGCCATTTTAAGTAAATCACTTAAGTTATGCTAATGTAATCAGTTTAGTCCATTATCTATTTATTTATATTATAGGGTTAGTATTTATGAGGAATGAAGAGAAAGAGGAAGAAAAAAAAAATAAGAAAAGAGGGGAAAAAGGGAAAATGGGGAAAAAAGGAAGGAGAAAAAAAGATGGGGGGGATAAAGGGAAAGGAACTATAATCGTGTTTCTCCTCTATCATGAATCATATCTTTGTTGAGGAGCTATTAACTGTTTCCAAAGCAGAACACATATATAAAGGAGATAATTTGATTTGTTGAACAAAGCCACTACGATGAAATGTGCGCAACCACAAGATGTAAAGAAAGAAAAGAGCAGCAAGAAATCCACTTGCCTATTTCCATCCTACTAGAACTAGATAAAGAAAAAATACATCATTTGGGGGAAAAAAAGAAAGAAAAGGAAAAAAAAAAAAGTTGATACCTTATGGCTAGACGGGCAAATGGGGAAAACTAATGTAGCACCCACCACATCTCCCAGGGAGGGACCCCCAGCAGGGGCAGGAGCGGGTCCAGCGCCGAGAACCCAGAAAATGCAGCTTAGACTGAGTCTAACAGCCCTGCCAGGCTTCTCAGGTTAAAGCTATGGAGACCTATGGAGACCTATGGAGACCATCACCAAAATACGTCTCTGATGCTTGGATGGGTATTTATCACAAATAAATTTCTGACAGCTACAGCTGTAGCTGCAAATTTTTATCAGGCATGTCTCATAAGCTGTCATAGGTTTTCATCACTTTTGAATTTCACAACACTTATGATCGGTTTACGGGTTTTTTTCCATTGGAAGTACAGTCTTTCCTTTCCACCAGCAACTGAGTTATTGGTATACTCTTTAATTCTTCATATAGCAGCAATTATTTTAAAAAATCAGTGCATCATGAGCAGAAAATCACTACAAAAGAAGATCGTTTCTAAAGAGGTCTGATTATAGTTTGGATATTTTTGAAGTGTTTGATTTCAAAATTGTCACATAGAAAGTTTATCTCAGGTATAATCCAAAGCTTTTGTTTTGTTTTGTTGGGGTTTTTTTGTTTTGTTTTTGGTTTTTTTGAGGGCTGATCTTAATAGTAGAAATGGACTATAGGTCAATTATTAATCAACAAAATTGAAAATAAAGACATTTTATCCTGCAATTGATCACTATGGAATTTCTTACATTGTTCTTTGAAACGCATTAAATTTCCACATTCGGCAGTGGCATTTGGAGCTTAATTGACTATAGGGACCAGAAGAGCCTTAGAGCCCTACAGGCAAGGCAAGAGTAGACATCAGTTTTATAGATCCAGATGGTCTGAGTAACGGAAATTTCAGAGGAGCATCTAAATTGGAGTGACCACCTAATCTGGCAAAACTCTGCAGTTTTCCTATCATCAGCAAATATTCACCTTGATCACACAAGGAACAGACACTGGAATATGGGTGTTACCAGGTGTTCATGACTTATTCTTTGGAGAGAAATGTAGTGCCAAATTCTTTAAACTTCATTTGTGACCGTGTGAAGAAAAGTTACTAAACTTATGGAAGAATGGCCACAAGATTTTGCGAATAGGCTAGAAAAATGGAAAATAAAATTTCATGGAAGTTTTAAAATAATAATTTACAGAATCATTTTTAAGCATTCATTTATTTTACTTGTAAAATTGTTTCGCTTTTTTCATTTTTTCCTGGCTTCTCTTTTTGCAGATTTGTTCATGCAATTGCTTTGCATTTCCTCAATGGTGAGAGCAATTAGAAAATTGAACTACAATCCCTTTTCATTTTGGAATTTCAATTGGGCAAAAACATTATAAAATTTGGAGAAAGCAGTAGATCATTGCAAAAATGGTATTTCATTGTAATTAATTTTTTCAGTCAGTATTACAAACAAACATTAAGAAGGCCACAAGCAAAGAAAACACGCAATAGGGTCACAGGCAGCTATGTGCTCAAGTAATGCGGGTTTGGAGCAAGACTATATTGCTGATTTTTTGACATCTTTAAGCACTTAGTGAAATCCATTTTCTGACAGGCTGTGATCTAACAGCCTCAGCAGAAGTTAAGGTGATGGTGCACTGCATCCACACAACCATGATTTTGCTCCCCACCAACCAGAAACATATAAAAATAATTCACTGGACTTAATATTTCAATATAAAGCAAAGACATGGTAAGTCATACTGATAAGGATTTGAGAATCTGGATGAAAAATTTGCACTTTCATCCCTCTATCTAATTCATTCTTATAATAAACACATGATCCTATAAACCCTAATCTGAAAGCACGCCATTTTTTCACACATCCCATTCCTATAGGGAAGCTGTTCCTATACCTCCAAGCTTGAATGGTTTGAAAGCTGCAGACTATCAAAGCATGGTCTAGTGGGTTTATCTGTAGAAAAAAATAAAGAAAAAAGAAACATTTTCATTTTTCTCCTCCAGCACCAGCTATCAGAATAGTTCAAAAGCCTGAATCATTTAACAAGGACATCGCCACCACAAGAGACAGGAGTCTTATTCGTACTTCAACTTAAAACCTTTATAGCAAGGATTGCTGGTCCTACCACTGAGAAAGCCTAACTCCAAGGCTGGCTTCACAAGCTGCTATCTGTCAGTGATTTAAAAAAAAAAAAAAATAAATAAAAATTCAACCCATCCACCCCAAAAAACCCCACTGAGGTTTGCACAAGATCACACGTAGAGTTGAGTCAGTGACTCTTTGTCCTCCTCTTCGCTTTACCCCACGTCAGGGCCCAGCGCACCCATTTCCCTGCTTCTTGCCGCCGGTGGAAGATCCATCCCACCGGCTCCCGCACAAAAGGTATCAGAAATAACTGAGAACTTCACACGCTTCTTTGTTTTCCTGAAGCATGAGACTTCTCTCGACTACCACAGAACACTGTAAGAAATCTTCAGTAATTATTTAAGAGGTGCGTACATAATTTATTTGTTGCCTGCTCCCCTTTTCTTTAATTCAGATGTAGCACTGCAGCAGTTAAGCACAACAACACGAGGAAATAATACACACTTCAGGATTTGGCACCCTGGGACAAACTTTTCCTTCTCCAAGCCTCCCACCTAGCAGTCAAACACAATTAGCAAAAGCTCATCTCAAATAGCCATAAAGGCTCTTATCAGCAAAGGTGTGCTCGTTTGTCTTTCCAAATGCAATTTGGCAGGCTCCGTGGCTTGTTAAGAAGAGCTAATTTGAATATATTTTATTAAATTGCTTTGACCAGGTGAATGCAAGTTTTGGTTGGCTTTTACATCTAAAATCATTTTTAGTACTTTAATCATTTATGTTGTGCTAAAAGCTCTCAAAATTGTCAGTAAAACCCTACCATTTCTCACAGAATAAAGTCTCATTGCATGACTAAGTAAAATCTGCAAGGTCATAGCACAAAATATAATTTTTCTCTGAAGTCAATAGTTACGCGCTTTTTTATTCAGGAAAGAACATATTAAAATTGCTTTCTAAATGCCGAATATTTATTCTGGTATGATGAACCGCGAGGTTTTAGGGGAGAGAATATGGTGGAGGGAGTCACACTGGTGTCAAACACCACAAAAAGGAGGACAATAGTTGTGTGTGGTAAAGATTATAAAATACAGGCAGCTCCTCGGCAGAACATGCCCCTCTCCACTCAGCCTTCAAGGACACCTTTATAAACCTCTCACAAAGAGACATTCTTCCTTTCTGTAAGACTTGGGAGGGAAAGAAAAACATTTCTCTACCGATTCAGAGAGAATGAAAGGTGTGCCTTCATTGCATAGCTCTTGCTACATTGTGGCAGGCATTGGGGCCCCCTGTAACATTGAAATTTTGTTTAAATGGCCCTCATGCTTTATTACCCTAAGAAAAGTTCCTGAGAGTAACAAATTATCTATGCTTTGGATCTGTGGTCTTGGCACTCTTCACACAGACTACCCAAATAACAAGGAGTAGTAATTCACATTGAATTGTTCTAAACTACAATAGAACTCCTTCACCTCTTTGTTAGTTTGTCTGTTTGTTTTGAAACTGTCAGTCTCCCCATTTAAGAAAAAACGGACCCTTTTCATCAGGTAACCTGGCTGAGGGCCCAAGAGTGGGACATGAACACGACGATCTCAGTTCTATCACTGAATACTTTCATGAACATTTAACAGAGGTTTTATGAGACAAGATCTTCAGAAGTTCAAACCCAGAATTTCAAAAGTTAAGCTAAAATGCTGTATCTTTTCCTATCTTTAAATGTGCTTTGGAATAGTAAAACAAAATGACTCAACAGTTCCAGTAATACCTGTCCGTAGCTGGTAAATATACTGATGTTTTTATTATTTCAACACTGTTTTCAAGACCACTTAGCTCAGCTAGGGGACACCTCTGTCAACAAGCAATGCTTTATCATCAGTCTAGAGCAGCTGGAGAGTATCGTGATGGTAAAATCACTGCTCAAAGATACTACTGAGCTTGGGACCCCAAATCAACCAAAACTTTGCAGTGGGTCTTCCTCCATCTTTTCTGAAAGTGACTGCACCAAAATACCGAGAGTACTTGTGGAATCTTGAGCTAGGTTTTACAAGCTTATCTAAAAATTAAGTTATTAAATACATAGGAAAAACAAACAAACAAAACTCAGAACTGAGCAAATGTTAAATAAAGGGTTTGCAAGTGATTCTCTTCCTGCCTGGTCCCTGCTTTTGGAGTGGGCCTCCCATGGCCAGCTTCCCTTGGTCCATCCAAAAAGTCTCTTGCCTTCTACCACCCTGGGGCACTAACAGGCCTCAATGACCATGACCTGCCTCACTGGGAACCTCCACCTGCACCCCTGTCCACAGGCTCCATTTCAGCCCAGTCCTGGGCTGTGGTGTAGGTGAGCCTGACCCCAGCCCTACCCCCTGGATGGGTTTTGGTCCTATCCCCTAGTTAGCCCATCTCCTAGTTGGACCTCTCAGATGTATGTCAAAGCTTTTCTCTAGTCCTGTCTCTTGGACGGACATTTGACCCATGCTGTAAGCTTGTCTCCAACCTGTTCCTCACCCTATCTCCTTTTACTCATGACTGGAGGCCCCAGTTGAATCCTGGACTTGGTTCATTGCTTTTCATGTCTGAGACTGCTGATAAACCCTGTCACCAACCCCCTTAAACCTGCAGTCAGAGCTAAACACTCCCCTCCCTCCCTGACTCAGGCTGGAGCTACACAAATGAAACCGCCTTACCTCAGCATTGACTACCTGGAACTAGAAGATGGAACTAGAAAAACTGTGGAACACTTTTCACGGATGCTTGCACATTTCTTCATGAAGCAACTACAGATTTATTACCTGTGGTTGTGAAAGAGCTAATCTGACATCACATTCAGAGCCAGCATTTCTGCAACAGACACCTCATGCACCAGCAACCCCAGATTACTTATTAGCTGTGGCTGTGGCAGTTGCACTTTTTCCCCCAACACCCTGAGATCCGTGTGGCAGTTGCACATCCCCCTCTCAGAACTGGGCCTTCAATGGGCAGTTAATGGCTCTTTGTGGAGACCCAGAGCCGGTGGGCAGGGTCGTCAGCAGAGGAGGGGCCAAGCCTGCCCACAGCCCAGAGAAGCTGAGAAGCTTCTGGAATGCCCACAGTCGTGGGGGGGCGTGCAGAGAAGCTGAGAAGCTTCTGGAATGCCCACAGCCAGATCTGAGCAGACTATAAATGGAGTTCCCGCCGAAGACCCCTTTGTGTGGTCTTCTCGGGTCTGCCGTGCTGCTGGAGTCACTCCCCTTAGACGGAGAGGCTGTCTCAGGTAACTTCCCGGGATGGGGAACACCTCACCTCTGCGTGTAGGTGAGTGATAAATTACTGAACATCTGCTTTAATAAGTCCTCGCCTGGTAGGCGAGTGTAAAGTCCTTGTCTGGGACAGACGAGTGTAAATTCCTTGCCTGGCAGGCAAGTGTAAGTCCTGGCCGCAGTAGGCGAGTGTTTCTCCCTTATGGGTAAAATGGGGCAGAGAGGGCTCTGGTTTGTTTTCTTGTGAGTGCACATATGCACGCTGTGGATCTCCATTATTCTTATTTCACTGCACCCCAAATAATCTCCTAACCTAATATCCGAACCTGTATCTTATGTTATTGGAGTGCTAACTAATTGTACAAACCCCATTTCCAATTGGTTTATCAGCGGTACTTTTCCGGCCGGAATAAAGTTTGTTTTGGACCTTGTTGTCCGCCTAAACTTATTTTTGGGGTGCCTCCGTGACAGTGGCACAGTATGTCACGAATGCAGAGAAGTAGCTCAGGTACAGAGCTGACCTCGCACTAAAAGAGCATTCAGAGCCATGACTGCTGGGGAGAAAGATGCAGGAATACCCAACAGGGCCAGGCCAGCTTCTGAAGTCCCAGCCAGAGCGTACGCTTTGGGTGCCACTCCACACCAAAGCTGGTTCTGTGCGCTGTGTCATTCCCTGCTGAAACCAATAAATTATGTTGGTTCTTTGCAAACAGTCGGGGATTTATGTAACCTAGAGATTTCTAAACCTAAGGCTGAGCAAACACCCAAGTCACCTTTACAGTCACTGAAAGGAGCAGGCACTTCCAGTGGTTTATTCATTCCAGTACAGAGTATTTCTATCTGCTCCTTATCTAGAAAAAAATAGTTACCTTACAATTCTTGATTGAAGTAAAATTCTTGCCTAATAAAATGTATCAAAATATTAAATTAAAAAAAATAGCTAATGGGATAACTTAGAGAGTTTTTCTAATTTATACATCTACTTCAGCTTGGCCCAAGGTGTTGGTCAGTCTGAGATCATTTGTTGGTCTCCTTCCTCCCTCTTCCCATCCAAAATAAAATCATACAGACTGAACCCTCCCTCGAATTTAATAGGAAAAAAAACCATCTAGTTTGAAAAAAAATTACATTTCTTACTGAAGCTTTGAATAATGTTAAAATTTTCAAAAGAAATACTTTGATGAAATAGCGTTTTATCAGCAATATTCAACATGTTTACAGAATCACAAACAGTTTCAGTTTTAATAACTTTGTTTAGCTAACAAAATATCAACTAACACCCACATATTCACTCATTTTATTTTTTGGCATTATGAATGCCATGAAGTTACATGTCATGATCTCATTTATGAGAAAAGTGGGAGCTGTTTTACAGACATGCCAACATATGAAGACAGTTTGGGAGAAGGAAAAGTCAGAAAACAGAAATAACTACTCCAGTCCATGTGAGTGATTATTTTTGCTAACCTTTTACTACTGTAGATATTTTCATTTAGCTCAAATTTTTAGTAGTCACAAATAACTATATCATCTGCCTAGAGGCAGTAAATTCTATCTTCTTGCTACCATATCCTATTTCCAAAGTTATACTAACACTTCCTATTTCTGTGCCAGAGATTTTTATTTTTTTTTTTTCTCACAAGATATTTATAGTCTTTGAACCACAAGTGATCCATTGTGGAACACATTGAAAAATGCTTCTTCCCAAGAAGCATTCTGTATGTTCAAAGAAATCAGTCCGAGTATTTTAAATATGTCTTACTCTCTGTTACATATAGTGTATAAATAAGATTACAGCTGCTCCCTAGCAACTCACAGATGCCTTCGTTCTTGAAATTCATGGCAACAACACAAAGGAAAAAAACACCCTAATAGTTTACTGTAGCTGTTGCTCTTCAGAATCACTTGCCTGATCACTGATTGCTGTAAGGGTCTGGGATGACAAGTGACAGGGCAGCTGACACGTTGAAAACTCTGATATATCATAGTAGCTGCATGCACATTAGGAAAAAAAAATATCAAAATTAGTTCATTGTTAAGCAAAACATTCAGGCTGAATTGTGCAAGATGTTGGGAACACTTACACCTTAGTTAGCATCCCAGAGTGTAACAGTGCCAGAGTCAACTGGCTCGCTCAGGGGCCTACTCATAGGAAAGCAGATAATCAGGGATACTTTGTAGGATGGAATGAGCAGACACTTTTGACAGTTGATAATTAACAAAGTACTCAAGAGGACTTTAAAATTAAGAAGTAATTTTCGTAATTGTCACATTGTATTCAATCCATAAAACACGAGTTCAGCTTTGTACCTCTGCTATTGTACAAACATCAAAAACAGATCTAAAAATCCCCCTTTGTTAAGTAAAATATATTGTAAGGCGTTCATTTTTATTTCACAGCGATAGCAATACAGTATTAAATAACAAGACTACATCATTTAGTGGTTTCACAGCAGTTTTAGTTCAGGCTCTTAGCTGAGACTGGATGAGAACCCAGAAATCCCAACACATGATGAGTACAACATGTTCAAGAAGTGAATCTTTCTTGTAACAGAAGAACAATAAGAAGAAAGTGTTTCGCATTTATTCTGCATTTCTGGCATATTTTGAGGTCGGCACTTATGTAATTTTTCAAACTCACTTATTCACAGGAAATTTTACCCTGTCTCAGCTGCTCTTAATGCAATTTAACACCCACTGACTCACTCCCCAAAGGTAATTTGAAGTTGCAGGGAACTAGCAGAGTCTTTTTGTGTGTGTTTTACTAACTGCGGGACTTGGAAACCCAATAGCTATAATGTTTGGCTTATTTTTGGTTTTGGCGTGTGGTGGTTTCTTTTTTTAAGGAAAATCTTTAATTTGCTCTCAGCTTCTATAAAAAAACGTCTGAACATAAGCAACAATAGGTCAGATTTCATTAGTATTAAAGCCAATGGGAAGTTATAAATGACCCAAGAATGGTGCTTTGCTCAAAGATTATCCACATCATCAAATAGTAATTAAAACTATGGTAATATTAGGCCATCCGTTCCCCTGAGCCTGAGCAAACTCTGTTAATGCAGCCGCTCATTCTTAGAGACTTCCAGCTGATTTTGCTTGCTGGAAGAAGGAACTCTTCAAAATGCCAGTTTATTGCTAAGGGAGCAGAGGGGGAGAAGCATCTGCAAAAAATAAATGAGGCTCCCTGTGTTTTGACAATCTCTTAATTTCCATTTGGATTACAAAGAGAACTTGCAGATGTGTCTTCAAACTTCCCAGCCTGCATTTTTCAAAGTGATTTAATTTTCCTGACATCTCAACATTGGTTAGCAATGTATAAACTCAACAGAATTTAGTTTGGAGGATTCTATTTTTAATGTCTGCAGATTTGGTATTTGGTTGCACACAGAACATAGCAGAGGCAGTGGTATATCCTAAATGGGATGTATCTTTATAAATACTGTATTACAAAAAAGACTGTTACTGTATTTTGGGAATCTCTAACCGGTCTAACCCATCTCATACATTACTTTAATTCTTGTAAATGGTCTCTGACTTCCCAATGAACACCCAAAATGTCCATGTTTCGCTGTACCAAGCCCTTCATAATTCCATTCTTAAAGTAACTTGGACCTCAATTCCCTTCACCGCAACCCGCTCGGACAGCAAACTGGTGTCCTCACCTCAGGGATGAGGGAAAAGGCAAAATGGAAATAGTGTACAACAGCCAATTAATGCTTGGAAGTGATTCAGGTTTTAAGAGCACTGGCCTCATACATGCCCACTCGACCAATCCCACTTACGATGAACTATTTTCTTACACAGTACTGAAGGCATTTAAAAAAAAAAATGTTGTTTCCTTGCTTTCAGATTTTTCTCTTCCTGCTCCTTAGAAAAATAATGTAATAAAGTGCACTTGCATGGAAAACTGCAGTTCTAGACCTGCCAGCACCACTCATAAAAGTGCCCTGAACTCAGGGAAGTTTCAGCAACCCAATGAGGACACAAAAAGTGCTTTGACAACTTCAAAACACTTCAGGGCTTTTTAAAATTTTAATTTCAAAATGGCTCTTCAAAATTTAATTGAATTTGGTTTACATAGTTAAAAATTCCTCTCTATTTTATTTAATGCTATAAAAGGTGGTTTAGTCTTGGAGATTATTGAGAATAACAAAAAGAGAAAAAAAGGAAACAAAAAGGACACAATATTTTTCTGGCTTTGGATAACAGCCATAGTGAACCTTGCTGGGTGGCAAAATTTATTCACTGGATATGAAAGTTTCCTTAATTCCCACATTTGACTCATTTAAGCACATTATTTCCTTTCTTGAAGCACTGCAGAATACACCCAGAGCACATGGTAAATAGCTTTACAGCTACGTGAGTTATACTTACAAGTGTTGTGCTATTGGTTATGCTTCCCTTTTTCAGGGCTGAAGAAGGATAAAGACTGCACACCAATCTATTAATATATTATAGGTCAGAAGTGTCCTATAATTCAGGGTCAAAACAGTGACAAACTCATCAGAATCTATAGCAATCAGAACATTCAAATGAAATTCTTCCATAGACAGAGAAATGTAAACCAAACGTATTTATTTGCGTTGTTAGTCTTAAAATCAAACCATTTAAAAAAAAATAATCAATTCTCACATTTCTTCTCTAAATTTTTCTTAATCATAAAGCTCTCTACTAATTTAACCTTAACAGGGGTGAATATAATATATTCTGGAACATGGCCATATATAGCATAGGTCAATCTAGTAATTCATCAGAGAACAGAATGAGGTACAATACTCTTCCTTTGGCTAAAGCATATTCAAACTTAATCCAACCTGATAAATATATTATTAAAAAAAAAAAAAAACAACTGGTAAAAATAAATCAAATTTCAGTTTTATGGATCAGCTTTTTTTTTTTTAATAGATAATTTCAAATTTATATAGAGCTTTTGCTAATTCATCTCCATTAACTTTATGATTTTAGAGAAAGAACTACAGAAGTATCATGCCAATGATGAAAACTTTTACTGTTAACTTGTCTGTCAAACCACCTTTTGAAGCAGGAATTTCAGACCACCTATGGAAGTAGGGAGAAGTCATACAGATGCAAATTTTACATTAAGTTCAAGCAAGGTGTTAAAGCCTCCCCTTACACAGACCTCTATACAGGTAATGAAGAGAACAAGGCAATATATATGGCAGCTTCTATAGGTAATGGGTTTGTGTCATGACTTTATCTGTAAAGCCTCTAGAACAAAAACCTCTAATGAGTCCAACAGAAAATTACCCCCAGGTTACAAAATTTGTTGGCAGGAGGAAGCTTTCCTGAACATCCCTGCCCCAGGGCAGTTTGAATGAGAGACCGGCATCTCTTTTACAAGTCACTCATCTCAGTTCAACTCTAGAGGCTGATCCAAGACCTGAAAAGCTGAAAGGCTGGCTGGGGAATCCGCTGCCAACCTGAGCGCTTCAGCAGCCTCGCACCATCTGTGCATGAGGCACAGGGACCTCACGCTGAGCAGTGGATGAAATGTGCTCATGCAGAACCTCGGCTGGGTGTTCAGCAAGAACGAGCTAATTATTATAAAACAGCATTCAAGAGATAAAATAAATAAATAAGAAATCCCAACAGTTGCTGGTGGACTCCTTCTGCGAATGGAACTCGTTGCCACGTATCAAATATCTGCACGTAGCTCTCACTTTGGAGGAAAAAAAATGGTATTTCTATCTCAGTATGAATATCATTTAAAGGCCAAGTCAGTGTATATGGGTTCACTCCACAGCTCCTGGGACTGTAATAACAGCATGCCTTATGAACATCATGCATGGATTGTTTTCGCAGCGACGTATCAAAAAGAAAACAGATTCAGAGACTAGATTTCCTTGGAACTGCCTCTCTATCTGCTGCTTCATTCAATTATGCCACTGCTTGAAAAGGTTACACCGTACAAGATGGCATTTTTTTGCTGTAGCAGTCATAGTGAAGCTCCAGTATGTTTGTCACGTCAAAGCTCTTAACACATACCCAAATTTATAGTATAGTGTTTATGTAAAAGAGAATTCTCTTCAATCAGCTTGGAGCAGACAGGCTCGTGCGTTGCTCTAAGCGATGTTCTCCGCTCAGGTCTCCCTTTCTGGGTATTGCAGGGATCCCTCCCTTCTCTCTCCTCTCCCTAGAGGTGTTTTAGGAGCTGGAAATCAGAAGTATACTTGTTGTAGTTGATTAGATTAAAAGAGCTGTCAATTAACTTAGTCATGGCCTTAGCTGTGAAAGGTCTATGTAAAACCAGAAGTTGAGCTTACTTCAATCGAAATGAGTCTATCTATTTATTTAATTCTGTAGTTCAGTAGGTTATTCACCTATTTTTTCCCACCTGCTAACTATATGTATAGAATGTGACTTGGAACTCTGTGTGCATTTTTTTGTCTTTACTAAGACAAAATGCCTACTGATAAATGAAGCTAGTGAGATCAGAGACATCCTCAATATTTATTTTGCTATATGAGTTTTAAAATTCTAGTAAGCTGCTCTCTATTCCTTCTCACTTTTTTAAAGTCCATAAAAAGCTCTGTAAAAACTGCTTATCATTGACACCAGAGCAGCTTCGTAATGCCTGAGAGCACCGAGAGTTCACGAGTAAGGCAAAGTTACATGAACCTTTTTAAGTTTAACGGACAATTATATGACTGCTTGGTTTTATTTATTTATTTTAAAACACGATACTTATAACATAAAAGGGCTTATACTAAGCTGTGTCTTACTTGAGAGATATTTCAAAAAGCACATTGGACATCTTGTGCCTCCTTAACAAAGATTTTCCTTTGTATGCTGTCTATCTGCTTTTAGGTCTCAAGTTGTATTTACAACACCTTCTTATAAACATTCCCTTTGTTCTTCCAGGGAAAAAAAGTCTGTTAAATCATATAAAGGACCCAAAAACACCCTGTTCAGGTGGGAATCTACAGCAGACATAATATCAAGCTATGGCCTCTGTTTCTTCTGTAAAAATGTTCATTTGTTTTAAAGTCCTTTTTACCTTCTTGAATTGTAAATTCAATATTGTTCGGCATGATTCTTAGCAAATGTAAATCAGTGTAATCCACTGAAGCCAGTGGAGCTGTGCCAGTTTTCAACCAGATGAGTATTTTGGCATCTCTAATCCTGACTTCCTGCCTTGTTGAACCAATCTTTGCATTACTGTAATGAGGATGTTACATTGGTATTAAATCCAAGCCAGAGTTCTCCCTGATCTTGCCTAAATTCCTAATAATGGTCAAAAAAGTAGTATTTAAAAATGTGCTTTAAAACTATTTTTGGAAGACCATTTTAAGATCATTCCCAGATAACATAATTAAGACTTGAAGGACACAAGGAGGAATGACACTTTAAACACAGTTGATCTTACTGATAACAGAATTTACATTTAGATGTTTCTAGTATTTGTGTTGATCCATACCACCAAAGTACTGATGTACCACAACTAATTCAGAGGAAGAGTGATCTGGAGTTAAAGCTCTAAATGGAAAAAAGAAAATCTGAGCTCAATTCTTGGTTGGATCAGGATTCTCTCTGTATGGCAAATATCAATTAGTGAGTAAAAGCACAACTATAGATTAAAGATCATGGTTCTTCTGTGCATCATAATAAACCTCAGCTCTTTCCTGCCTCTCCACCCCTTACACATATCCGTTTTGTCTGTTCCTTCTACTCTAGATGTATTGGTTTGCTTCATTAAGGCTATGGATAAGTGTAGCCTCAATGTAGAGCTCTTAAATTAATGGCTTCCAAGCTTGCTTTCACAATTTTGCTTCCTATGAGCCTCATAATGCTGTTATCATTGCTAATAAGAGAAAAGGTGTTTGAAATGTCCATTGGCACGAACATATTCGTATTTTCAGAAACAGTAATTACTGAAGTAATTCACTAAATCGGATAAAAAATATTTTCTCATTTTTAACAATATATGGAGTATTCATGAGTATATCATAGTGCATCCTCACTACCCAGATATTTTTAAAGTTGTGATTAATTAAAGTCACAATGGTTTACAATGGCTCTACTGTACATGCGAAAGCAAGAGGAAGAGTTGTTAGTTACCAGGACAAGACTGTGCTTCCAAGAAATTTGTCAATGAACAAAGAAAAGCAAATTCTTCTCTGAGGAGATTGCTCTCTCTAAACATGATTCCATTAAATTGAGCATATGTTGACTGTAAACACTGGATATCTATGTCAACACTGCAGAATAAATCAGATTTTTATGTAGGATCTGATCACAAAACGTCTGCTATCCACCTAACAAGTCCCTCACTTGAGTTCAATGATGTTTTAGATTTGAATGTCTTTATTCCTTTGGAAGTACATATTATACTTTATTTTACATTCTCTCTGGTCAAGAGCTCTCCCAGTCTAAAATCAAAGTAATCCTTCCTCTCTACTCTGCCCTGGTGAGAGCGCATTTGGAGAACTGCGTCCAGTTCTGGGCTCCCCAGTTTAAGAAGCACAAGGAACTACTGGAAGGAGTGCAGCAGAGAGCCGCAGAGATCATGAGGGGTCTGGAGCATCTTTCTTACGAAGAGAGACTGAGAGAGCCAGGTCTGTTGAGCCTGGAGAAGAGAAGCTGAAAGGGGATCTCAGCAATGTTTATCAATATCTCAAGGGTGGGTGTCAAGAGGATGGGACCAGACTCCTCTCAGTGGTGCCAAACGATAGGATGAGGGGCAATGGGCACAGACTGAAGCACAGGAGGTTCCATCTGAATATGAGGAGAAACTTCTTTACTTAGAGGGTGTCAGAGCCCTGGACCAGGCTGCCCAGAGAGGTTGTGGAGTCTCCTTCTCTGCAGACATTCAAACCCGCCTGGACACCTTCCTGTGTGATCTGCTCTGGTGAACCTGCTTTAGCAGGTGGGTTGGACTGGATGATCTCCAGAGGTCCTTTGCAACCTTAACCATTCTGTGATTTTGTGATTCTGTGAGTGTTCAGGCAGTGCTCCTACACCTTTCTGTGTTGGCCAGAAGGAAATATTTTGGAGTTCTCCAGAAGAGAACATCATGTAATAAAATTTCTTGTGGCACAAAGACCCACAGACATCCAACACCCATGCAAGCACGTGTAACACTCATGAACCGTGAGCTATCTTCAATGAGTTATGAAATCACAACAAACTTGCATGACACAGCAGCTAATTGCAAAAGCCCTGGTTTTTGAAGAACTAATTCACTCTAGCTGAGACTTAAGTAATTGTGCTACTTTGAGAGCTGTCTTGCTCACTTGAGGAAACTTCACTGAAGACTCAACTGTGTGAAGAAGACACGGACTGTAACTCCAGCTGAACCAGTGGGACTGAGTCCAGGGAGAGGCTGACCAGGCTGTGAAATGGTTATAATCTGTTCCATGTCCTTGCTATGAGCTTTAACCTCCGCACTTGGCCAAATCAAAATTGATTTTCCCTAGAACAAGGAAAGACATTTCTCCTACCAAAAATGTGTCTGACCGAAGTGCAGCTTTCCAACCCTACACGCTCTGCTACTACAGTTGTTCACAGAAAGTCATGTCTACTATCATTTTACAATAGGAGCAGTCTGCTCCCTTTTTTTTTTTTTCCTAATTAATCATTCTGCTTTCGGAGAGAGAAGGGATAGATAAAACAAATAAATTTATTTCTTCGTTGGAGTTTTCCAACATGATGACTATAGTCTTGGTCCAAACAATTCTGGAGTTAGAAGAAGTAATGAGTCGGAAACAAAGCCGAAAATTCAATCTGACTGTTAAGTGTTTTTAAAGCTTGAGCGAGGCATGCAAGCACGCTGTTTCTAATGTCTTGTAGTCTCCATTTTTCCAAGATTGTGGTTCATTTCAGAAGAGAGCTAATTAAATGTTATTAGGCAGTGCACTAAATAAATGAATAAGTAAGTAAATAAAAGGTCTTTCAAAAATGGGAAAGTGACAATAGCCGGTAAAGAAGAGGAAAGGGGGAGAGAGGGAGAGACTGGCTCACACCTCGCAGGGCTTTGCATTCCCCCTTGCAGAGAAGAGAGCTAATTAAAACCTTGCGGCTAGAGAAAGACATCATACAATTTAGGTCAAACAAACGGCTTTGATACAGAAGAATATTTTACATGGAAACATCCCCATTTCATGCTTTTAATCATAGGATTACAAGCACATATTGACCACTTGCTGGATACTCTCTGAGATACTTCATTATTTGTTTGAAGTGTGCTATAAATTTTGGCTTTCAGAAAGAAACTTACCTACAGTATTCAGAAACTAATTTTATTTTTTTTTTTCAGCATGAATATCAGTGTGGTATATTTTAAGTATAGCTGGTAGCACTACATATTATTATGCTTGCCCAGCAGTTCTCAGTGTAAGACTGTTTTAGCAGCTTGTAAGTTTGCTGAATATTAACTACCTAAGCTAACATTTTCCTCCGGGAAAAAAGTGACAACGTCAGTCTCTTGGCTTTTCAGTATGGATTTTACTATGTGGCCTCTGCATGGAAACGCCAGGCAAAACGGTCGAGACATAAACTCATTTTTTTTCTTGTTAGAAATCCTCTCTAACTCATTTCCCTTTGAAATACCTTATGGTCCCTGCATAAATTAAAAACTCAACACAGGTATTCAAAGATACATTTTTTATTCCTTGGTGTTCAGTGAATTTTAGTCTGAAAAGCACCTGCAGGACACTGCGGAGATTTTATCAGCTAAATCCCTGAGATCCTACACGCAGGTGTTTTCCAACCCAAAGAGCATCGCTCCTAGATATCATCACATGTCCTCAGAAGCTAACGCTCGGACTTGCTGTGGTCTCTCAGGCGATCTCTTCACCCTTGTGGTCTAAGCAGCAAGAGAAAAAGAAACTGAGAACTGAACGAAGAATAAAGAGCAAGAGATTGGGATATGGAAATAGGAGATACCAGCTTGGAAAATGGCAGGCAAAGAATAAGGAGGGGAGAAAGTAGAAGAAGAGGAGAAATAGGAAAAGCATACTGGAGAAAACCACAGGTCTGGGACTGAGAACTAGTGATGGAGGGAAATGTTAGAAGTGGGAAGAAAAATACCCATGAAAGAGAAGAGACGCAATAGGAGTATTTGAACAGGCTGGCCACACACACCTGGACAGAATGTTCAGGAAACACTAAGGCAAAATAGAGTCCGGAGAAAGGTGCTGAACTGGAAAAAGCTGAAGAGAGAGATCCTAAAATAGGGACAAGAAGCCAGTGTAAGGGAGAAAGACAGACTGGCCAGACAGCAAATGCAGAGACTGAGAATGAAACATGGAATATGTTCAGGAAGATGAAAGACAGGCCATGCAGTGCAGCATGGCCATACAGCAGGAATGGAATGGAAGGTCAATGGTGGATCGGAGGTATGATGCTGAACGAGGAGATGGGGGGGAAAAAGAGACATGGCAAGTCCAGAAGGGAACAGATCACACCAATCAGATGAACAAGAAGGGCCTTCCCTCCTCTCAGCTGAAACTCCTCACCAAAACCTGGAGAGACATGACTCACAAGCCTCGTTGCTCTCTGTCAGCAGATATGTGTGAAATCCACCTACCAAAATTCCCATCAGTTTTCCACACTGGGTAAACCTCGCAGTTCCTCACAAAGCTCAAGTGATACGCGTTTCTGTGTTGTTGAGGTCCTGTGCTGTCAATCTGATGCTTTGTGTTACGATTTCAAGATTTCGTTTTCAGTTTGTTTGGGGTTTTCCAAGATTTAAAAAGTGTATCTAAAGCACCTGCCTTAAATTGTGTTGCGATATGAAGCACCCAAATATTAAGAAAGGCCAGATTTAAATCTCTGTAATCTTCTTTTGTGTTCCTCACGTACATGAGGTGACACAGCTCTGCCTTCTATAGGACAGTGGTGATGTCATCTAAACTGAAACTTCTCCAAGGTAAACGTGGGCATCTGAGCTAGCCATCTAGCCTTGCCTTATAGTCAGTAAAGAGAAAACGTCCCTCTGGGACAGGATTCACGTGAGACTTGTGGATGTTTGGGTAAAAAGCCGTTAAGATCAAAGGAATACATTAAAACAGTCTTACATCTGAGAAACTTCACACCTGACTTTTTCTATGTGTTTCTTAATGGCTTTGAAACACAGTTACTATTAATTTCACAGATCATCTGGGGAGATTATGACTTCTGGAAACCAAATCTCATGGCTTCACGTTCAGTTCCACAGCACCAAGGGCTTTTGTTGGCTGACAGAATAACTTCCCTGACATACCAGCAACATTTCCCTTCATTATACATCCCTACATCAACCCAGATATCCATCAGTTCACAGAAGGAGCCATAATCCTGTGGTTGCATACTGGATCATGATATATACAGACAAAGTCATACAGGTAGCATAATCCTGGAAGTTTCTGAATTTTTACTTTTTGAATTTTTACATTTTGCTGCAATTTCAGCCATGTTTCTACCTTCTGTGAATAGAATATAGCACGAAAGTTTCTTCTCAATTCCAGAAGAATTGTAAATTCTTCCCTAAAACACATTTTGGGTTAAATTGGAACAGCTGAATAAAAGTTTTCATTCTCATCTACATTTCTTCTAACCAAAAGCTGCCTCATTTCAGGAAATATGTGTCAGAAAAATAGTCTTCCTTGTTAATAGAGAGCAGAATTTTCCACTGCCACAAATGGTTGCTTCCTGGATACCGTATTTGACAAACATTAAAAGTGCTTGCTTCAGGTGGAAGTGTTGCAACGATGGTAAGGCTTATGTCTGATACTGCAAAGCTGATTAAATATTAGCTGTGAGCAAGTGCTGCAACATTAAGAGATTGAATTGATGGATGTCTGGGTTGTTCATTTCTCTCTCAGCAATCACTGCAGAGTTTAATTCTCCAAAACCTTTTCACTATGTAGGGATGAAATGATCATAATGTCACTTCACTTTCTAGTTAACCGCAGTCTAAAGTGTCTTCTTACTTACATGAGCAAGCTCGTCCACTCCACTTGCAGTTCGTGCTAATGTTACAAGATCTTCTTGCATCTTATCTACCCATGATTTTATCCTACAGAAAGCAAAAAGATAAGAGAGACATCCAATCAGATCACTGTCAAATGGAAGTTACACACAATTACATAGCACAGGAAAAAGGCTAAAAGTCAGAATATGCTGATAAAATTGAAAACAAAATGTCTTTGCTAAAAAATGATAAGCTTAGAATGGATCAAAATACTCGGGCTACACCCTGATGTTGCTCCCTTTCATTGACTCAAATCTAAGCCACTTGCTTTTTTCTTTCTTTTACTTTTCGTCAGCTGCAGTTTCCCTGGTGCTCTCCAGGACAGACACTGTCTTCACCATCAAATATATCACTGCTTCTCGTGCACAGGTACCAAGGTCTTTTCCAAATGTGGCCACCACACCAACCCAGCTGTAAACCAAGCATTCCATTGTAGCTATCACAAGCTATCGCAAAGAGCAGCACAAAGAGCTGGTACTCTGCCTGCCTGGCCTGCAGCTCACTCCCACCAAGGTCTTTCCTGAGACACTTGAGGTCCCTCTCCCAGCAGATAGCGTAAGAGAAAAACCACAGCTGGGAGCAGGCTGACAAACCAGAATAGGCTGATAAAGCTTCTGCCCTGCAGCCCCTCTCTGGACACACCGAGAAAGCAGCAGCGGGACCGACAGCAGCAGCAGCCATAGGTGGTGTGAGTGGTTTTGGCAACAGGCGGCTGACGTTCTTCACTGGGGAACAGGCAGTGATTCACTGCTGTGCATGCTCAGCTCCCTGTGCCCAGTGAACCTGGCTCTTTGGAAAAGCTTTGGATCCAATACAGTGTTTATGTTTCTATGCCATGTCACATTTTGCAGCAGGAAAGGAGCCATGGTACCGGTTTATTCCAGTGAGGTCCATGTTCATTCCCTTAACCAAAGAAGGTTGTACTGCTTGCCTAGGCAGAAAGTTTGATCTCCAAGTTGTCTATCAGAGCATCCTGGTCACTATCACAGCTGCCTCTTCTGAATCATGGAACAGATACGTATATCTATACTAGCAGTTTCCTAGCCTTAACCTGATACCCAAAAAATGACTGCTTAGGTTACTCATGAAAGTGGGAAAGACAGGAAAAAGAGACAGAGTCCATTTTTGCTGCAATATGGAAAATTTGGAAGACTAAGAAAGAATACGGGGAACTGGTTTCACTCCTTCTTTCCACGGTCATTGTGTGGTAAACCACAGCCAGTATCCCAAAAGGGCAGAATCCCTATTATGGAGTTGTGACTTTGCTACTTTTATGAAAGGATCCTTCTCTATGCTTTAGAAGAAAGCAATTAGTCACACAATCACAGAAGATTTAGGGCTATGATAGACCTTCTGGTAGCCCAAAATAATGTGTGCACAGATAGGAATAGGAGCTATCTAGGCAGAAAGGTACTGAGTTTTACCAAAGTGCCATGTTTAAGACAAATCACCCTTCTCAATCCACATTGCGCAGCTCCCCCATCAATACATCGTCAGTCGTGAATCCTATTTAAATGCACTTATCCGCAAGTAGAATATTCTGACATACTAAACAAGTACTTCTTGTCTTGACAGGAGGATTTCTACTCTATAAAATACTCACTGGGTTCTCCGTGAGGAAAAAGAAAGCACAGAAAATTGTGAAAGTTACAAAAAAAAAAATAAACGTGTAACATGGAATGTAAGAAATGCTTATTGTGACAAACCCTTCGACACTTTAAATGGATTTATGGGAACTAGAACAGTTGCTAAGATTTCAGTCATCTGATAGCTGATTAGTAATAAAATGCTAATAAATTGGGAAGAGCAAACTTCCTCACTTTTAGTGGGAAACTGTAGGGCTTGAGCAAGTGTCTTCAATGGAAATCTTACTGATACGTCATTTCCACAGGTACTCTCTCCATACCGTTGCATGTAAAGAGGATTTACCTCAAAATGGGCCTGCTTCTTGACTCGATACATGCCCCGCTCTTTTCACAAATCTTAAGAAAGTCAGGGGGTGGCAGTAGAATGACTAAAAAGACTGGAAACTCTATGAGTTTGTCCTCCAGTGCCACACTAGAACTTTCTGCTGCAGGATTTAACGTCTCTCTAAATGTTTGCGACACACAGCGTGCTACAGGACAGACCTCCAGACAGACAGACACACTATTTTAACAGGTGTCCAAAGGCTCCTTTTATCCACTGGAACTGAGCAGCCCTTTTTCGAGATTTTTCTTGACACTCCTTACCCTTTGTGTGATTTGACCAATCCTTAGGCTATTTTGCCATTCTGTGGTGATTTGAGTCACTTTTCTGCCCATCTCCAAGCCAGATAACAAGTAGAGTCCTTCAGGTTAGCGTTGATGTTTTTCCATGGATGTTCAACAGAGACTAATAAGTCCAACAGGTCAACAGAGTCATGGTCTATATTTGTTTTCTACTTTTGTACCATATCACCAAGAGTACTCTTACTGCCTTATTTCTTTGCTCATTCACATCCTGCATCTCCAGCTTGGCCACACGAAAGCAATATATATTGGGATTTAGGAACCAATTACATTTTCATTGACTATTACAATTGATTCCATTGTTGGTTTAACGCTCCCAAACCTTCCCTTCTATACTTTGCTTTCCAAAATCTGATGCAAAATAAATTAACTTCCTGGTTTAAATCCCCATAAAGCCCTTATATTATATAAATATTTAGTTTTGTAGAGAAATCAGTTAGAAATCACCTCTACAGTGTATTATGTTTACCATGGCTTTAAGCACATCATGTGTATCTGTGAGAACAGCCTCAACCCATAAGCACAAGTATGAACGAATAAAAAAAAAAATGCAATCATCTGCCATTTCTGACTGGTTTCTATTTTTCTGTGTGAAAGAATGAGGTATATAAGGTGAAAAATTGAAACACATTACCCAAAATTGTTTTCAGAAGCATAAAATAAATAATTGAACACACCAAGATTTTCTTGTGATCCATTTCAGTTATAAAAATTCCAGAAGTTATTTCTAAGAGGAGTCGATAGAAAAAAAACAGGGAGGATTGATTTTTAAATTGACTTTTTTCATTTCCCACTGCTTTGTATTTTTCCTGGATATATTTGCCTCTGTCCTAAAGAGGAAACTGTAGTGGAGAGAACATATATTAGTTAAGTAGTTAAACTTGAAATTTTGGCAGAAGTGATCCTTAAAGACATGAATTACTTATAACTACTATTACTCGGAAATGAGTATTTTCCTCTTAACTCGCAAAAATATTCTTGATTTTTTAATAAATACGTGTATATTGTCTAGAATTCCTGCCTCTGCACAATTAGCCCACACCTGCCTTTTGAAATTTGTCACCCAGGCTGTTTTGGGGTTTTTTTTTGTTGTTTTAATTTTCAATTGAACTACATTTCTGCTTCAGTCAATGGCAAAAGGCACCTCCAGAGCTGACCCTTTCTATCCTCGGCCTGGTGAGCTGAACTACCCATCTCCTCCATTGTCTCTAGTGCAGCCCAGGACACGTGTGATTCCTGGTCTAGGTTCTCCAGCCTAGCTAAGCTATATGCTTGTCTTTTAGGCAGGTTAGGGTAGACAATATCAGTCCACCTTCATTCTAATTTAATGGCAATTTCCTTCCCCAGCTATAACTTTAATGTAAATAATAATGCTTCTTCCAGTACTGACTGCGTATTTACCTTAAAAAATAATTTTCTTGCATATTCATCTTAGCTTATTGTACCTTTTGTAGTGGGAACTGTTCTTTTCTTACTTGTCTGTACAACAGCTACTAGAGCAGGATCCAACATCATAAAAAGTTATAGCTTCAGAAAGGTTTTGGTACAGGAGTATTGAAAGTATAAATGATAAAATGGCATTTCACAACTCTGAGGACATTCGGTATAATTAGTCTTGCCTTCCCACAAGAATTTAAATAACATCGTTAGTATTATTTATAAGGTCTAACGTCATTACTTCTGCATAGGAATTCTCCCATCTTGCCACCAGACGAAAGCGCACATATGAGGTACTTCATGCTCCTCACAGAGTGGTTTTTTCAGATATGGGCACAATCACATCCTATAACTTTCACGGAAAAATTTGGCAGAATTTTTAAAATTTTTTTTTTTTTGCATGAGGAATCATTATCTTGTTATTTTGTTTTTAAATGTGTGTCTTTAACAAAATGTAACAAGAGCCTTTAGGCGCTGAAATGCTTGTCTGGTGCTCCTTTTAACTGAAGCCTGTAGTGCAATATCTGTCTGACAGCTGCTCACGGTCCGAGTTTATTTAACAATTGCAAAGCTGTCACAGCAAACGTGAGCTCCCATGACTTAAAGAAGCAGCAGTCTTTTTTTAAATTATTTTTTTTCCTGCGAAGGGCACCAACAGAAAGCCTGTACAAAAGGTGAGTTTGTTCCTATCATTATTAGTTTGGCACAAAAATTGCAATGGATGTTCCACTGAAAGGCGATTACATTTTGCAGTCCAACTGCTTTTAAGCCCCTTCTCCCACACGCAGTTTTTCCCCACACGAAGCGACAAGAAAAGGAGTGTGCACATGCATTTCCACAGCAACTTCTAAGCGATTTGAATGGTGAAGGGGACTGTCTGATTAAAGACAGACAGACACAGGTCATTTACTGGGGAACTGGAAGGTACAAGCCTGCTGCTGTCCCTGGGCTGTGACCAGACTGGTGACAAAACAGCCAGAACACTACAGAGCCAACATCCACATTACACTATTAGACAATGCAGCGTAACAGCTCTTTAGACAGCAGAGAAAGCTTAAATATACATACATTAGAAAAACAAAACAAAACACCACCTTTTTTCCCTCTTTTAAGTAGGGCAATTATATTCCCTGAAGTCAGCAGATTTTCAAAGGTACACCCTTAGTCACGCTCCAACTTAATACAGCAGGTGCCAGACTAAGAAATCTTTCTTCTAATTCCATTTAAACCTATTTTGATGTTAAACCTGTATACCAAACTGTACGTGCAGAACAGAGCACTTCTTAACCACAAAGCTAAAAGAAACCAAGAGATCTAGATGTAGAACAGCTTGGTTATAGACTTTTTCCTGCTGAAACTGATGCATTTTTTTCTGGTAACTTCAAGGAAAGTAGATTCATGTAATCATATGGCATAGCTTGTAGACCACTCACACTAACTTAAGGTCCATTGGCTGATTTCTGCTTGAATAATGTCTTGTAATCTGAAGAGGCAGGCATAGAACTTAATTCGGCCAATTGAAGTCACTTGGTATGTTGGAGATCCACATCCAGCCCTCCTCAGTTAAGATTACATTTTGCTCAAGTTTCTGAAGAAGTCTTGCATATCACCAAAAAAAAAAAGTCAATGATTCTCAGATAATAAATATGTAACACATTGCTCCTAAATCAGTAGAAAAGTGTTATTTGAAAAATCAGGATATATGAGATTAGACTCAGAACCAGTGAGAAAGCAAGCCTTGTTACATTTTTCCAAGCTAACCCTACTCTATTTTCTCGCTCGGAAAAACCTTCACTTTCAGAATCAGATGGTTTTTAGAACATTTGCTGTCAGTGAAGTAGGGGGGAAAGGCCACAAAATTATGACAAAAGCAGGATTCTCAACCGTTCTTTTTGCCTCTTAGGCAACACTAAAGGGTGAACAGAAATTGTTATTGTAATTTATAGAAGGCATGTGAAAGAAGAACGTATGTTACAATGGAATTACTAACCTTCTACACTGAAATTACCCGTGTTGCTGTGTTTATATCTCCTGCAAAACTACTGAGTTTTAATACACTATATACTTTGATGACCTATTAAGCTGACAGTACTCGTATGTGCGTGGATGGATAGATTTATAGAGAACCAGACTTTGGAAGGAGTGATAAAGGCAGGTTTTGTGAAATACTGAACAAATTGTCATAGTGTGATAAAATCTCACTGATTCTAAATCAGGGAAAGAAAAGGGTTGGATATGGAGAGACTGATGCAAAGTTCACTAAAATCCCATGGTTATTAGACTAAACTCTTGAATCTCCACTGCACTGCCAGAAAATGAATAAAAGAGAGTTATATAATTTAGATGTGATAGAAAAGTGAAGACAAAGTAGTCTGTATAAGCATTTCCAGATTTTCCAGATCTCACTATAGGGTAGGTAACAGTCTGATTAGATGCCACAGAGTGGAGATTTAAGTTCATCATCTAGAGACATGCTCACTTCATTCTATAACTTCTACGGTTACGAAGCCCTCAGGGTGCTGCACAGCCCTCTAATACTCCTCTTTCTATTGTTTGGAAATTTGCTAACGGACTACGTGAAGATATGACAGTAGTAAAAATACTACATATAGCAAATAGCAATTTGCAAAGAAGTTAAGTATTCGGAAATTTAAGTGAAAAGGGGCATAGAATCATTTCAGTTGGAAGAGACCCTCGGGATCATCAAATCCAACCATAACCCAACCTAACTCTAACACTAAACCATGTCCCTAAGAACCTCGTCTAAATGCCTTTTCAATACCTCCAAGGATGGCGACTCCACGACTTCCCTGGGAAGAATTTTTTCCTAATATCCAGTCTCAACTACAAGTGTTAGGAAATCCCACTTTATTCCAGTGTGATATTGATACAGGCATGTGGATCCACGGCCAGCTATCTGTTGAAAAAAAATACCCTGCGATTGTGGAGAAATGTCTGAAAGAACTTTTGTGTAATAAAAGCAAAACACAGGTTAATTCACGGCATTTAGCTACCACGTTAAGTGAGGAAAATACAGAAGATATGCTGTCTCTGTGCATGCAAATGGATGCACACAATGAATTATCTGCTCCACAGGAAAAGATATTTCCTCTATTGGCAAGAAGAAGAAAAAATAGTACTTTTTTTTTTTCCCTATTTGACTGTCTTATCTGCCCAAACATGACAAGCTGCTGCCCATGTACTCTGCAAGGATTTTCCAGATATAAGACAGTCCCAATAGCTAAAACCAGAGGGACCCTCTTGCTCTTTCCTGTTTTCAAAATGTAAAATCCTTGCCTGGAATAGTTATTTTCCATTTGTCACATTGCGACATTTGGGGAGTAAGATAAAACTTCTGTGTTGTATCTGTCATTGTGTAGAAAGGGTCAATGTAGACAGAAAACTCTTCAGGATACACCTGATTTTTAATAGCAGACATTTTAATCTTTAGACTCGGGTTTTTTACGCTCTTACGCCACAAGTTTAAGCCTTCCAGCCACAGAAGATATTATGATTTTCCACTTTTTTTCCAAACACCCATTCTCTATATAAACACAGTTCTTCTCTGTCATAGTCTTCACAGGACAAGCATGCAGTAGCACTTGCTAATGATTGTTTTACCAACTGCTCTTGCAAGGAATTCCTCGGCATCACAGATAAATGGGGCACTAGAAACCCAGTCATGAAGGCCTCTTAGAGACAGAAGGAGAAGGAACGGGCCCCTGATTTGGCCAGCAGGTCAGGAGATTTAAGTTCCACTGCTGACTTGCAGGACAAAGTCAATGGCAAGTCAATGGCTCACGGCAGGTCAAGGGCACATCTGTCACACCTCAGTGACTGCTTATGTCCAAACAAATGGTTAAATGGTTGGCTTCTTAACATTGAGCTCCAGGGGCAGGTTCCAGGATGGAAACAGTCAACTGCAGATGGCCCCATGAGCTCTTGGTGTTTGCCCCATTGCCCAGAAAAGCAGAAACCCTTCTCCATCTTCATCCAGAACTTCTAGGCCCAACTAACTCCTTCAGCCTGACATCTCTTATGTAGCCCTGGAGCACAGCTTGAATGGCTGTTTTGATCCCAGCTTCCAACAAAACCCTGCCTAAATACCTCATCAGAAGGCTTCAAAGATGGATCTGGGAATACAGATGGACCTGCTACTCACTCCCATAGAAATACCCTCTCCTCATGTTTCACTTCAGTTCTTAATCTGGAACTGCACTTTCCACCTCAATAAGTGTGTGGTAGCTTCTCCAAAGCATCCAGATGTTAAACAGGAGTGACCAACTAATTCATCCAAAATAGTGTTGACTTTCAAAAGCCAGGATCGGGGCATGGTCATGTTATTTTATAAGCTTGTTCAGTAGAAACCAAGTGGCTGACAGGTGTTTAGCCACGCATGTTCATAATTACAGATTTTGCTTTACAAATGTTTCCCTTCACTTTGCCAAAAGTGTTCTTTTGGAGTCTAAAGCTTCCTAGTAAATAACATGAAAAATATCCTCTAATGGAGACTGCTGTTGCACAAAATAACATTTAACAATTTAAGATCAATCATTAATGTAAGCCTGACAAATAGAATTAACTGCAAAATTGCTATAAGCTGTAAAAAAGAACCCCTTAAAAATTATTGGTTTAATTCTCAAAGATTAGAGTACTAAAACAGTTCAACAGAAAAGACATCGCAAATTTTCAGCTCAAATGACTGTCAGTAGTCCTCAGATGTGTTTCATTAAAGCCTTGTACAATCAGATATCTACCTAGTACCATTTGTTGCTTAGCACTGAAAAACAATCAAATACTCAAAATCTAGTTTCCTTTCCTGTAGCCAAGGAATATAAATTCAAAATGAAGAATCCCTAATTTGTTTCCGATCTGTACTAGATGAAATACAACCATTTTGTTTTAAATTGCAATGGTTTAACATATGGCCTAGCATATAGATGTTGTGGAGGAGCAGCCACTGGAGAGACCTGCATGTATTTTCCCCCACTATAGTTCCCCTAGAATATCACCTAAAATGCCTCTTATCCTCTCTTTGTTTCAGTTCTGATAACTAGTATTTAAAGAGGGTCAGATACATTCTGGAATAAGTTCATTAGTACAAATACATATATTTCACTAAAATCATACATTCAGTTTGGTAGAAAGGAGACCAGAACTGAATCTCACATACATCACTACAGTTATTCCAGCACTGTAGCAACAGAACCTGGATTAGAAGCTGATCTCTATGCAAAGTAATATGTAAATGCTACTATTTTTGATGGGTTTATATTATACAGTAAGTCTGCTAATGGTATAATGCCTTTGGAGAATAAAAAAGCATGTATTAAAAAATGACGGAAAAATAAATCTTAGTGCAATCGAACTTTACAATATGCTTAACTGCACAATTTTGCTAAGGCATTTCAGGCAAAAAAATGATTTTATCAGTTGTGTTTAACATATCACACTCATACTTTAACCATCATTTATATTGAAATTGCTTTTCCCCAGAACTAATAACCATGACATTTTAGCCTCAGAAAAAAAAAAGTACAAGAAAATTAAAACATGGCATATTGGATACCAGTAAAGAAGAGATTGAAGGGTAAAAAGAAAGTTTCATACAAACCAGGAGCGTATTCAGAAACTCACTCACACATGTGCATCCACACGTATGTGCACCAATTCAACTCATTGAGAACTTTATCTGAGCCACACCATTTGTGCCATTATCATTGCAGTATCTTGTTTTCATGTATCTAGAATGCAGAGGTTACACATGCGGACAGACGTGTGTGCTCATCATACTGACTAAACTATCCAGGCTGCCACATTAACACACATACATTTATTTCCATAAAGCATGTAATTAGTTTGATCTGCTCTTTGTGGTTTGCTGTTTGTGGACATTACCTTTTTTTGGTAATATACATGAAGAAACCCTAGTATTAGGTATAACCACGTGAAAATAGAGATTACATCATGTCTACATAACTCAGCACAATATTATCGCTGTGCTGTGAGATGGTATGATCATAATGCATTCAAAGCCTGCCCCAGCCTCACAAAGAAATACAGGATCAGATCTGAGACTGAAACAAACAAACAAACAAAAACAAACACAAAAAAACCCAACCAAACCAAACCGAAACAAAAAAACAACTTGTATAGCAATTCAGATTTTAAAAATCAAACTTTAGCCTTTCTTTTTCTAGCTAATCTATCATTGACTGTATGCAGAGTAACCTATTATGGTTTAGGTTATGCAGCACTGACTATACATACTTTACAGCAATGCCATTATAAGCTTTCAGAGAAATGACCACGTGTCCATCCCATTTTGTCCCCACCTACGCTTCTGAAAAAGTGAACAGCAGAACCTCCCTTGAGTTTAGCAACACACGAATATGTCCTTAAATCAGTGTATGTCACTGTCTTTCAGGGAACTGAGGTATAAATCCGCACCCATATTAAAAATTAATGCTTTTTTTCTTGTTTTCAATGAGGAAAACGGATATTAAAGTACTTCACCTCTCATAGAACATATTAGGTAAGTGCAACTAAGGCAATGACATTGCGTCAGCAGAGAGCTCAGTTACTCACTTCTCTATATTTATCTGGGGTCTGATGTGGGCTTTGGTTGCCTTTGGTTGCATTTGCCACTTGCCTAAATGTAAGAGTTAAATGCAAAAACGGAGGTATACTTAAAGATAAGCAAGCGTTTATGCACTCTGGAAGATAGGGCTTGATTGTATAGGAACGATCTTCCTTATAACTTCATAAGAAATTATTATTATTAAGATAAATTATTTATGATGGTCATGTAATATGAAACTCATTTTGAAAACATTCTATAATCTTTTATGCACTGAAAAAAGAAACAAAGGTTGGCAAAAACAGTGTAGCATCTTTTTACGCAACTTACCAAGCTCTACCAAGCTTCAAATTCTGTAACCTCCTTTAAAATGCAGTTTTCTGTGATGTTGATCCCTCTTATTTAATGATGACAAGGATTCATAAATAAAACATCTATTACATCAGACAGCAGAACGCCACCTTCTGATACACCCGTGTAGTCTAAGAATAAGAAACCACTGACTCCAACTCTACTCCATCAATGTAATTCTACTCTTCTAAATTTTGTTTTTCAAATTATAATATACTTCAAGAAGTTTCTGTTGTACAGCGCTCTCTAAAGAATATTACTTGAAAGCTGCACATCCAAATTAATCAGCTGTTTTATTTGCAAATATATTCTTCCTTTCAAAGCCTGACTTCCAATGTGCAAAGCTGTCACCTCCCTAACGTGTCACTGCTCTGGCATGTGTAGTAATAGCATTTATAGTAATGAAGAGACATTTTTTTGGAAAGACCTAAATAGACTCCATCTTCTGAAAGACAGGCACTATCTGCATTCAGTTCTGCCATTTAAAACAAAAAGTAAAATATCACTGCAAAAGACTCAAAAGGCAGAGATTATCGTACAAGCAAAGGACTGGCACAGCATATTAAGTTTCTACAGAAATTAACATCAAAATTAGCAGAGCCGTGCTGTCTTTAAATTCTTTCCATTTCACAAAGTCATGCTGAATTACACTGAGTTTTTCCTAAAGGCGCAGCTGGCGTGTTGTGGTTCCTGGGATGCAAATGCATATTAATGTCTATTTGAAAAGGATAATAGTATGCAATAAAATAATCAATGCATTATTTTCCTCCTGCTCAAGAGGTTAACAATCTGTTCCCACAAACTCTCCAGCTTTCTGTCTCAAAAACACTTTTGATAACTGTCCATTACAATATGAGGTCCGAATCCATGAACTCTTTGTACATTATGAAGCCAAGGGGAGGTCAGAACTGCTGATCACAGGATCAGGACAGCATCCACACAGCCTGGTGCAGGTGGACCTTAGACATATCAAAATCATGGTTAAGTTTCTGCAGGGTGTTAGACAGACCAGCTGTGTATCAGAAGTGCTAGCATACTGTACACTACCAGAAAAAAATTGATGTAATTACCCTGTAAAGAACCAGCAGCAACTAAAACCATATTTCAATCTTCCACTTTACAAAATTAACCTTTTGAAATGGCTGGTGTCAGGCTTCACAGGCCAGTTCGGTTGTGAACAGCTGTGCAGGTCTTATATTTCTGTTGCAATCCTCCAAGAGCGATATATACAGTATTTTTCTTAAATCTGCAGAAAACGGAGATTGAAGGATAATGCTAAACGTTGTTATTAGAGCGATATGAAATTCTCAGCTTCACGCTTTAAAAGAAAAAGAACTCTTAGAGACAGCTCACAAATTACTTACTGCTAGAAAAATACGAGTACGTGCTCCCGATGTTTGGGCTTCACTTTTGAAAGCCTGTTTGATGCGACTGCAAGTGTTTGATTCAGAAAGCTCAGGCACAGAAACGGTTTCCAACTGCGCGCACGGGCCAAAGGGCTGTAAGGGTCAGTTCCCAGTAAAGCTGAACAAGAATGACATTAAATGTAATTCAGCTTTAAAACAATGCCTTCTCAAAGAGGCTCCGCTCTCCTTTCCCAGGCTGGGGTAAATGCTCGAAGGTCAGGAGGCCTCAATGCTTGTCAGGGCATTCAATGCACATTAAAAAGACAGGCTATTAAGGAAGAGTCTCTGACATTTACTTAGGAGCCAACTCTCCCCTCTTCCTCTTGTCCCCTTCCCCAATTTCAACACATTCTCTAATTAAGCATCAATACAATGCAATATAATTGAACAGATGTAGCAGTCATTACCAGGAATTACCCATTCTCCTATCGCATCAGAGTGCACAGAAAGGGCCGCGTTTGAAATGGGTGAACTTAATTGCCCGACGGTCCCCGAGAGGGATGTACAAATAGATCAAGACATCACACACGCACAACCGATCTCAGCTCTGACACAAGCTTTTTGTCACTCCCTCATCCATCTTTGCTTACTAGGGTTAATGGCGGTTGGAGCCAATGCCGGACAATTTAATAAATAAGGGCATTGGATGTGTTTCAAGCGAAGCATACAAGAATGCAGGCGTTAGTGACATTTTGATTAAAGGTCCGTACACAGCGAAGGCTTTTTATGAGGCAGCTGCTTAAAAGACAATCTATTTGAGTAAAAACAGAGCAGGGTAGCTGGTATCCCTTGGCAATTTACTGTGAAACATTTGTTTGCTTCACAACGATCTGGTTCACAATCATTGCACTTGCATGGTTGGTTGATTAAATTAGTATCTCTAGCAGTCATTACACTGAGCAAAGAAAAAAAGAAAAGTCAGTTGCTAAAGTAATGCCCCTCTGTGTTATGCAAAACAGATAAATCACAAGAGTGCACTACATTTGCTTTTCCAGCACCTTGTTCTCTGTTTCCATTTCCCAGTGTAAAGGTGTAAAGTACTGGGTTTTTAAGTTACAGAGTGATAAACAGTATTTAATTAAGAGAAGTGTTAATCCAGAGCTGCGGTGATAGTTGGTCTGAAGGGATTGCACCACCAACAGTTTAATAAACAATTGCAGATTCACTGATATTGAGGTACGAAGTTATTGTTTTCCTTTTTTTTTTTTTCCCCAAAAAGAAAAAGAACGTATTCAAATGGAAACAACAACAGTAATTTGAATCTGATCATGCAAAGAACAAAACCCACTCTCCCCCTCAAGCTTCCTCTCCTTCTGCTGTGATCTGCACTGTGGCAAGGAAAGAGATGCCCTGGTTCAACCTGGCCTATCAGAAGTAGCTAAAGAGTATTTAAAAGGCACAGATATGAACTATTCAGGCAACAGAAAAGAGGAAAATAGTCTGGTAAGCATGGAAAATGTCAACTCTGGAAGCTCATGTTGCATTTATTTAGGCCTGGATGGGTGTCAGTAAGTAGAAGAGAGCAACGGCTGGCAGGGATGGAAAGTGGGAACGGGCAGCTCTTATATTGCAAAAGCACAAACTAAAATATTGAATTGCTTAATTTAGATAAATGTCTGTGAACAAGGGCATTTCAACTTTAAAAAAAAAAATATTATATTTATAAAATGCTACTCTAGGCAGCTTCCAAATTGCTCAGTGAAAAGGCTGTCGATATCATTAGAAGAAGATGAAGGAGCCTTTTAAACTAGGTGCAGTTTCTGCATTTCTCTTCATTGTCATGACTGTAATGCAGTTTTGCTGTGACAACATACCAGATTCCAAGGATACGTTGAAAGCCTCGACAGCTCTATGTAACATCCCCCAGATAGAAGGGAAGGCAAAAACTTTAGTACAACTGTGTTCTCACGTTCACCATAAAGACAGTTCTGAAACAGCAGTCATACTTTTGCCAGACACTCATTCGCTGAGTGTAACAATCCTTACAATTTTCTTCTGCATAAGCGTATTTTTCATAACTTTCTTCTTCTTTTGTCTGCATCTGACACGTTGAAACACTATAGAAAATGGTCTGTGCTCAGTTTGCAAATCTCTGTCTATATGTACTTGCACTTTGGACTTGACACTTATCGGACAACACCTTGCTATCTCTTGCCCAGTGAGAGAGACACCCCGTGTCTGTTTAGCACAGAGTCTATTTAAGTCTTAAGGAAAAATAAATTTTTAAAAAAAAGGAAAATAGAGGGTCAGGTAGAAAAATAGTAGTTTCTATAGTAGTTTCTATATCAAAGTTCTTTCTTGCATGCTCCATTGCATGCATGTTAAAATAAACTTCACAGCGTGGTAAGGTGCATGCCATTTGCTTATTTCAAAATACTTTCTCACACAGAGGTATTTCCGATGAATTAGTAGCACCTGACACACCTTACACAATAAGTGTGAGTCAAATAAAATCACCTGCAACAAGCACTAACCGATTCTCTAAATTTTGTCGAAGATTCTAGTTAGCTTGCACAAAATAAAGGTCGGAGTCTTCACCAGATAAAACCAGAATTGTTACACTGTGGCCATGAAGCCAGCTTTAAATGTAATGCCTGTGCCATTGCCCGTCTCTTACATCCTAGTTACCGATTAATGTTCCAGAGGTGCATCGGAAGGTCCTCGATTTTCTTTCTCTGTGGATTACAGGCATCACATTAGATGGGCACAGCAGATGGGATCCAAATGGGATTTGAATGATCACAACCTGATCAACATCCTTTAAGCCATTTCCATGTGCCAAGAACTAAATTTCACTGGGTCGAGCCTTTTCTAACTACAAATAGTTGTATTTCCCTCCCGCAATCATTTTCACTAATGTCATTTATTTAACAGGCTATTAAAGGACTGCATTCAGAAATCATGAATCGAGCCTCAAATTCAAGAGTGTGATTTGAAATGCATTTGTGCTTAAATGTAATATTAAGAACCAATTTACCTTGGTTTTATCTGGGTTATTTGAGAGGGCTTACAATGACCCTTTAAATATTAGCCCTGCTTCAGGAGGTAGCAAAGGCAACAGGCTGATTTTGTTGTCTGCAAGTTCAGCAGCAGTAAGTCAGGTGCTGTATGTGCTTTATGTCCAGACGGTCAAAGTATATTTATCTGGCAGTAATTATGAGGGCCTTATTTGATTCAAACACCTTTAGTGTTCTATGATAAATCCATAGATAAATACTACATCCTTACTGTACTTTTACACAGTGCTTAGTGCTTGGCAGTATAAATGAAGTCTCTGAATGTTTTCCTAGTACAAGGCTGAGATATTTTTCGGTGCCTAAAGGATCTGTGTACTAAATCTCCATTACATCAATGACCATCTGAGGGGTGTTTGTATGGTCTGCTTTAGGTTCTCGTTGGAGTTTTTCTTAATTGCTTCTTTGGAAGTTTCTGCTTCTTACCATTGACACATGTGGGAAGTCAAGTGCCTGATTTAGGCCTTCTGAGCTGCACTAAGAACTGTATTGTGGGGTAAACGGTACAGGAGCTTTCACAAGTGTCTAAATCCCCATGGCTGTTTTGCCAAAGAAAATTGTCAACCTGTCTCTCTCAACAAAATCACCCTCATAAATTCAAGTGAGAGTTTGAGAATGGGCCAGTCTAGCACATCTACAACCAAACACCTGGTCTCTGTGGGTATAGAAGAAGGGAAACAAAGGCAGAGACATCTGACCACCCCCATTTGCAGAATTAGCGTGTCCTTTTTTCTACTAGCAACCATAATTGCTGAAGGCTATCTGGAACACATTCCGAGATAACTGGTGTTTAAAAGCCCTTAGTGCACAACAAAGTAGCACAATCAAAATTCGATCCATTTCTATCCCTTTCTAAGCATGTCACTGAAATAGAATCTCTTTTCAGTTAAAATACAGGAGTGCAGTGCTATGCGAGATCTGCTGCCTGCACTACAACTGATGATACTTTAGATAAGGATGAGATCGCTTTCAGTCTTACAAAGGTAACAGACCACTTTAATGAAAGTTTAGAATTCGTGTTTAATATTTAATCAACTTAATACTTTGATTTATGTAGGCTACTGGATATCCTCCAAGGGAAAGAGGAGAGTACTTTCACAGAAGAGCATTTGGGGAGAAAAATGTTGACATTGCTACCCAAGTTAAACTCCTAATTGTGCATAAATCTTTTATAGTTCTTCTGTTTCTCTGAATAAATGGCTTTCATATTGCAAACACAAAATCAGGCATTTCTTAAGTGTGGTTTATGATAAGCACCCATCATAAAACACTATCTTCTCATTTCCAGGACAGAAACAGCACTGATATCAGACATCAGGAGAAGCATCAGTTCACACACAATACAGAACTACTGTCATGTTCTTCAATTCTGGAGAAATCCTTTCTTGAGACAGCTGGAAGCAGTTCTTGATAAAACAAAATGAAGGCAAAACAACGATGCACCATGAAAAAGCCAAAGAAGAAGAAAATAATAGATTTATGCACAAAAGTTTCGAAATTCTTAACAACCTTGTCAACTTGAATATCTACATCCTAAGTATGTAGCGTTAGGTCAGATGAAAGTCTATGTATATAAACTTTAATATCGAAATGCAGGGGTTTTCTCCGTACACAGTCTCTTTTTATAGCATACAATATAGTGAGATATTGACAATGTGCATCAAAATGTACTGTAAATGTACCTGTTAGCCTATACAAGCAAGGTATTGACAGCTCAGTCACCATATTGACAACTGCTAAATACAAAATAACCAAGTAGCGTGTTCTGGACCAGTAACCTGTAAAACCCATTGCTATTCACCGTCATTGCAGAATTCTCTCTTCTCCGCTTCTGATGGGATACTTTGAAACTGTCTCTTGCTCTCCCTAAAATTGTGTATCATCCCTCAGCAAGTGCACATTTACTGCATCGACTTTTGACTTTTACCATTTCCTTTCAAATGCCAATCCAAAAAGCGTGTCAGCACAACTGGAGTCACATCATCATTCACACAGCCCATTGGCAGTGGTCTTGGGGAGGGAAAGTGGGCAGATTGATTTTGTTCCCACAAGAAAAAAGTAAGTGACCTATGAAATGCAAAGCTGACCTTCTATTTGTTATCAGTCTTCTGGACAAGTAAAAGGGACCACCCTCTTTGTTATGTTTATTGAGCTTTTGTCAACACTACATGCTCCAAACTGGTTATTTCCTGAAAGGGCAAATAAATTACAAGTGACCTGCTGAATCATAAAGGGAATCATCACAAAAAGAATCATCACCCTTGTCATTGGTTCACTAGACTTTTGGGCAAGAAAGTGTGAGCAGAAATAATTCTGCAAACTTCTAACCTCTCCAACTTCCTAATATTCAAGGAGAAGTAGCAAATAAAACTATCCAGAGCAGTCATACCTCTTCATATCCACTCAAATCCTCAGCACTCACCTGATGCAGTAAAATAGGTATCTACATTACTTGGCATTACTTTTATGCTGGTTTAAGTCGATTTGGTTTAGCAGCTTCCAAAGGAAGACAGACATGGGAAAACAGAAACCAAGTCCTAACAGTTTTCCATTGTGAAAAACTGGTATAAACCAACAAGGCATTTAAAACTTCAAAAGAAAAGCCAGCTAACAGCTTTGTATGTGGCTACAGCTAAATAATAAACCATCGGTTCTTTCTAGAGCTACCTGATAACGGATTAAGCAAGACGCTTAGAATCCAAACTGTGGCTCTATTTTATACACATTTACCAAGTTCCTTACATATTAGCTCATGCATTCTTCCAGTAGGTCTCATCTTCTATCACATACATACCATTTAGTTCATTGTTTTAGCCATTTGCTAAACACACTCTCAAGCTCCAGTTACTAGCAAACGGCACATGTTTTATTTGTGCTGCGTATTCTCAGGTGCCTCTTTGGATGTTTCTTGCTCTGCACATCTTCTGCTACAGGTGGTTTGTGTGACTTCTGTGACTACGCACATCCTACTCAAGAGTTAAGCGTTTCACTGCTTAATCAGCCATATACCCAAGCTTTTATTACTTAAGAGACATGCATAGAGTAGACTTAGTATTTTTCAGACTCATGTAACACCGCTTTAGCCGTAAGCAAAGGAAAAAAAGACGCTATGTATGACATGTTCCTTTCAGCCAAATTCTGATAATCCAGTAAAATTCTTATTGCAAATAATTTTACTGTTTAAGGACTCAAATATGATTCTTTTCGCTGAACTCCATGAAGCACATGNTCAGTGGGTATTTCAAGAAGTTATTTTTATTAAAAAAAAAATCATTTTGAAAAGGTTAAAGCAAATTCACACAGGTGCTATGGGCAAAACCTGATCATTTTCATTCCTCCTAAAAAAAGTGTTTTAAACAAAGTGAAAGGTAGATGAATTACACAAAAAAAAGCACCAAAACACAAAACTGGTAGGAAAGAAACACAAAGCTGTTGCTGACAGGAAGCGCATCATTTCTGTATTGTCTGTACTGTGATTTTTTTTTCCCACACAGCTCTGTTTCCAAAAGATACTGAGCAGATATAAAATAATTTCACTGACTGTCCACTTTTACTGGTTATCTACCATCTTCACCATCATGATTACTTCCATGATTCTATATAACCAGTTCCTTTAAAGACAAAGCCACTCTGTCTCATGACATGAACACACTAAAACTGCACCGCTTAATAAGGAAACGGCAGAGGAAAATCACAGCACATACCTAAAATGTTCAGCGTGGCCTTTGGGTGTTAGCACTATCAGCCAGAATTCCTCGCAGCGGAGTGAACGCTTTACAGCACAGCATAACAGCATCCGTAAATATGAAGCATGACATGCTGGAAGCATCCGAACAACAATAATTGCAGCTTCTACTTGAAATTCTTTTGGGGAATTCAATGAGCTCCAGCTTCAGTACCACGATGAAAAATTGATACTTTAAGAACGGACAGGGGAATGGAATAATGAAGTAATGAAAGAAGAGGTTTCAGAGGACTTGCTTTTTTCATTCTTTATTGTGGGACTGCTGCTCTACAAACAGCAAGTGTCTGCTATAAAATGATGAATCTCTACAAATCATAACAAATTCAAAGAAATACAAAGTAGATGGGTGAAGAGAGGAAAGGCTATGAAACCTTGCTGGGTCCTTTCATCACTTTCAAAATGTTCACTGATGTCAGTTATGGCAGGATTTTCCCAAGGAAAACAGTGGAGTTAGAAAACGTCCTTAATAATGTCACTGAAACAGAAGCTATGTTCGTATTAGCAAACACTGGGGCACATCAGGAGCAAATCTGGAGAGGAAAGCAGTTCTGCTGAGGACCAAATGCCCATACCAGGTGCGCTTGGGGCATTTTTCTTTGGACTGACTGTATCTTGATCCTGTGGACTGAAAGCCTGTGAGCAATTACAGAACGTTAGTCGTGGTCTTGAAGCACAACTTCCAGTTGCTTTTCACCTGGAATAAAATTTGTGTGCACCAAGATCACTCTGCAACATGAACCCAGTGCCTACATTCTGGATTTGAACTAAAATGCTAAACACACCAAAATCTATAGCTAGACTTAGTGAGCTTTTGCAATAATATTTTTATCCTCCTTTTCACAGTCACAAGAATTTCAAACGCTATTCCTTCTTCACTTTTAAAGAACATTGTTTGATTGTTTTTTTTTTTAACTGAGACCACTGTAAAATAGTTTATAACATAAAGGTTTGATTTTTATGCTCATTTTATCCCTTTGTCCCTCATTTTCATAATGATGGCCTTCACTGCAATCATTCCATCAAATCATTAGTAAATCAAAATGCATTCAACTACTGGTAAGAAGATGAAAGATCAGAAAGGTTTGTCTCAAGTGCCAGAATTGCTGCATAGTTCTGAAGTACTCGCACAATAGTTGAGGATGAGGGTGCATTGCCTACTTTGTCAATACATCAAGCACTGTGAAAATAATTTTACAATTCATATTCTTAATATATATTATCAACCTAAAAGGGAAAGTTCATATATGTAGGTATTTATATAGACAGCTATTTTTTTTTATTTTTATCAGCCAGTATGTGTGGAAAATATGTTATCCTTAGATTCCTTTTCTTTTTCAACATCGTCCTTGAACTGAGATGCTGTGCGCCAGGTTCAGCCTCACCGCGGCTGAGAACATGTGCAAGGGCGATGGAGATTTCGGTACAAGTGGGATACAGAGTGAGCTTCAACCCAGTTCTCAGCGTTCCAGCTGTGGTGCACCTGGGCACCAGGGTTGTGCCTGTGTGCACATCCAGCGTACTCGGGCCATCAGTTCCCTGAGTGGGCCAGGAACTCCTGCACAGACAAGCCCATGGACTGATCTGGGTCTAAGGACTTACTTTAGCCCGGGTGAATCCCAGCCAGCTCCACAGCAAAGTAACAAACTGGTGCAGGAGCTTTCCAAGTGGGAATTTTGCCCAGTCCTGAAGATTCCCTCAGGAAGCTCCTGCTGTACCTGGACTGATTTGGACATCTCATAGAATCATTTCAGTTGGAAGAGACCCTCAGGATCGTTGAGTCCAACCAGAACCTAACCTAATTCTAGCACTAAACCATGTCCCTAAGAACCTCGTCTAAATGCCTTTTAAACACCTCCAGGGACGGTGACTCCACTGCTTCCCTGGGCAGCCTGTTCCAATGCCTGACAACCCTTTCCGTGAAGAATTTTTTCCTAATATCCTAATATCACTGCACTGATCAACAGCCTTTAGAGTGAATCCAGCCAGACACTCTCTTAGCTGGTTTCTGCTGCTGCATTAACTAAATTGGACGTTGATAAGTTATTTTTAAACATTCAGCAGAAACTGGTCCTGTAGGTGAAAGAATGGCCATGTAGGACAGCCTCTTGTACTTAAGTAAGACAGCTAAGGGATGTTTTGTATGCACTTTGAGATAATTTGTAGTGATGGATCACATCTGTGCTTAAGTAATCATATAAGAAGCTGGCCACTGGATATAAAAAATCAGTAGAGCAGTAGCTCATTGCAAAATTATAAAATACTTCTTAGAGTTGTTTTTTCATAGGTATTTTCAATGTATTTCAATTATTGCAGAAAAATAATAAATTACTTTGAAATTTATCTTCCAGTAACAAAAAATACCACACAAGAAATGATATTATTTTCACAGCAGTTTTAAACAAATCACCTGTTTCATTGAATGTGTGCACATGTATGTATATTTAAATATATGTATATACACAAAAACCATAACTTTACACAGAAGTCTTTTGCAATGATTCACGAATACATCAAATTATTAATTCCAAATGCATTTTAACAGTAATAGAAAAATGTAACATTTGCACAGCTCACATTCATAGTTATCCCGGAAATTGTTTAGAAAAAAAATATTAGTAGTTAATGGGTAATCACTATTTCTCACTACTTTTTATAGAAGAGTTTTTCTCTATGCACATATTAAAAGTTATTTAATGAATTGATATCTTTATTTCCTTTTTTAATGTGTGTCAAACCACTGCTGTAAACAAACCTGCATGAACATGTATTTGGGAGAATTTACATATATATACACCTTTCAACACATCACTCTATCAGAGAAAAAGGATGTGGTGGGGTTTTTTTTTGTATTACAATATTTAAAATCCATTTTAATATTTCCCTGTCCTTAACTTAGTCCTTAACCCTGCCAACTCTTCTGCATAAGAAGCCTCGTGTAAAAGCCTGCATGAAAACCACAAAAGGTAACAAGAAAAATTAACTTGCACCTTCCCATGTGGAACTGATTCCAGAACTGCTGATTTAATCTACCTTTAATAGAGCAAAGAAGAGCAAGTATGGCAGCATTAGCTTCAGTGCACAAGCCAATAAAAACGCCCAATTTTCTGTTCCTCCTGTCTGCAGTGTGTGTATCTACTCATCAGGTTACCGCTACGTATTTCTCTCTCATCCCATACACAATTTCCACCCGAGGCATTAGGAATCTAATACAAAGATGAGCTATGTAGCAGGCATTAGAGATCTGCAATGCGGAGTGGAGAATAGATTTTTGCTACTGTTTCAGCCTGCGCTTTCTTATGTGGATACAGATTATTCTGATTAGCAACAGTGTCATCTTGGAGTACAGTTTGAGCTGTGGTACAGCAGCTTAATGGAGAAAAGGGAAGAGCTCTAATAGACTTTAAAAGGACTAGCTGTACAAAGGTGTTGAAGCATGCGTAAAATTACTTGTGCTATAAAAAATAGTGCTAAGGCAATCTCGACCCTGCTATTATAAAATTTATATCTATAGAAGAAATTAGCCAGAATAGGTTCCATTCGTACTGTAGCTAATAAAGCTTTGCCAGATAGGAAAGAACCTATAAACTATAATTTGTTGTGATTTTTCTTAATTTGCCTTCTGAAAAGAAAAAGGACATTCCATGGCCAGGAGGGCCCTTTAAATCAGCTCAGGGACTTTTAAGCATTATCAGCATCTCCCATATCTAGTAGTTACAAGAACTCATAGCTGATTTTCGTATGAAGAACTTAAGAACATGAAGAACTGACTTAACCTCTGTGTCAGCAAAGCACCAATAAAAAGATTGACATCTTATAAGATTATCAAAATCGGATAATGAGGCAGATAAGGTATGGTACAGGAATGCTGGCTACTTATATGAATGGAGGCCTGAGTGTTACGCAGAGGTTCAAGATTATCTGAACAGATAAATGGCAGACAAGCTTGAGGAAGGAAGTCTGGATGAATATGGCACACATGGATTGTAAAAAGCAGCTTGCCGCATTGGAAGGCTGTGGCTCTGGAGTTGTACAGTGTGCTAGAGCACCAAGTACTGAATTTTATTGTAAATAATTATTTCCTTTGCAGTAACATGCAGGAACCCAGAGACCATACCCTCTGGCTATAAAAACAGGGAGTCTCTGCAGCAACAAATTTTCAGCAAGAGTGTGTATCTTCCTGAGAAATTCTGTGTTCTGTGCCTGTTTCCAGCTGGTTTGAGAAGAGCCATTTCTACCCTAGAACCTCTGCTAGGCTTGTGTTGCGGCCTGTTCCCCTACGCGGCCTGTTCACCAGCACAGCGCTGCTGCTGACACAGCCACGGATGCTCTGGCCGCCAGGCAGCTCAGCGTTACAGCGAAGCCAGCTTGGATTTGCCAATATATATAGTCATAGCCTAAGGAACACCTCAGCCATATGCAAAACTCTCATGTTTCCATCACCTTTTTACACTTGGGGTGTAAAAACAGCGATGACGTGTCAAGCATGGACGTGCAATCCACACTGACAGACCATATCCTTACAGGTGAATACCTGAGGGGCTCTTGCGATACAATTGTCTCACATCATTTCAGCCTTTCAGCAGAAGATTTTGGACACTTAACAAGTCAAAAGGATCAAACTAGCAGATATCAGCAGTGAGGTAGATGTGAAGAAGTTAGGAAAACAAGAAAACCAGACAAAACAAAACACAACAACAACAAACCAAAACCCAAGTTCTAATGCTCGCAAAGGTTTAGCTGAAAGCAGAGTTTGGCCTTTAGGCTCGCAGCTTTTTTAATTCTTACAAGCATTGTCAATCTTGAGAAGTGATGCCTGCTTTAGTGAGGATATTTTATCCATTCCTGGTGTTACTAATATCTGAAACTTAGCAGGTTTTTTCGGACTAGTGTGTTAGAGTACAAAGGGAAGGGGAAAAAAAAAAATTAAAAAAAAGTATCCTGCCAGAAACCTGCACCTCAAAGCAAGATACCAACCACTCTGCTAACAAATTACTCCACTGGAATCTCAGCATATGTCGCTTGCACTGAACCTGTTGATATTTAGGCTTCAGGCAGCAGCAGAGAATTTTTAGAGAATCTCAGTGCTGCAGCAGAGGTGTAAACCTTTTTTTAAAGATCACATTTAAGAAGGTGACCTTCAAGCAAATTGCCTGGCACATACGCTCACCGTCATGCAGTGTGGTGTTCAACTCCCTTGGCAAGCCAGGGTCCTGAGACTGAAATATTACTGAGGAAAGAATGATAAAACTTCAAGAATATTATGAGTTTTTTCTTTATTTGTAGAACCTGTGCCGATGCTCCACGTGTCACAGGAGAAGCGTGAACATCACCTTCTATTCATTCAGTTTTGTCTTTCTGGCATCAATTCCAAAGGGCTTGTAGTTCAATCAGTTCAGAAGCCGGCAGCTTCTTTATCAGTGAAGAGTGACAGAGCGTCTCTCTAACAATCTGCCCTGCAAATATCCCATAACCTGTGGCCTGAGAAATCATTTCTAAATGAAGCAGGGATCCAGCACAAGGACTAACGGGGTTGTGGTTCCCAGCAAGAATATACCTCCAAGCCATATGATACAGCCAAATCTTCCACCCTTATTCCATTCAGAAGAATAACGTGCTCTCTACTGTATACAGAGAACTGCTCTGAACTGTTCTGCTTTCAGCCAGTGACACGCAGGAATTTTTTTGCAAGTGACAAATCAGTTTTCTTGGGAAAATCCCGCAAAAATTCATTAGCACATTGTAAAAAATGTGCAATATCTGGACACTGATTTCTTGAAAGCCCTTGCACAGAGACACTTCTGACAAGAAGTTTGGTTTAACGATTTATTGCAAGGCCTTCATATACAAATAATATTTATTAATTAAAGACCGTGAGGAAGCATGAAAAATAGAATGTCATAGATTTAAAAAACTTTGAAGTAATTCTGTTATGTTTTGAAATCTTAGACTTTCTTTTTAAAGTTTCTGTTAATTCCTTTCCAGCCTCACTGTATTTTCATTTGTCCTCCCCAATTATGGCCTGCTATACACAATGCAAAGTAAAATATATCGCTTTTAAGAGCAGTTTAATATTTTTTAGAACTTTGACAAAAACGACCTTTTCCTATTTATCATTTTTTAAATAGGTATCTGTTCAGCTTCAAATGTCATCATAGACTGATAGTTCTTGTGTTTTCTCTGTTTGGGTTTTGTTGTGTGTTTTGTTTGTTTGTTTGTGGTTTTGTTTCTGTTGTGTTTTGTTTTGTTCTTTTCCTTTTTTAGCTAAGGAAATGAACCTGAAAACTGAATTGGGAAAGACTGACAAAAAAAAGCAAAAAAGTTATTTGGATAACAAAGTATTTTTTTCAATTTACTGTTACACAACAGTTTAACGACTATGCCCATTGCTACAAAAGGTACAGATTTCATTACATCACCAGAGAAGAAAAGACATCTTTTTTCTGCTTATTTACACTCTATAATTCCCTGACATGGAAATTATTCACCTTTCTGGCTGGAAAAGTTTCAGTTGTTACCATGATTTCTAATTCTCAGAATTAATAATTCTTTTTTTGTTGAAGTCTACCACATATTTTGTGTCTTATACATTTAATGCATCTCTCCTATAGAGCTCTATGGTCAAAGTCAGGACACACTCACAAGGCAGGTATTTCTGAATCCCAGGATACTGCAAACTTGTGTCACGTTTCTGAAAACGACATTTATAAGAACCTTCTGTAAGACTGAGCAATAGACTAAGGAAAACCTGCTAATAAAATAGAGACAGAAATAAAAGAGGGGATAAATAGGGGCATTGTGGTGCTCAGGCTCCAACAGCCTGAAGAACAATCAGGAAAGATTATTGGTCTCTTTTCTTTCAGCCTCTTGAACACAAGACTGGCCTGAAAAACTGTTCTTATTTAAAGAGGATGAATGGAAATAAAATGCCTACTCCACGAGGCTAATCTCTGCTCTCTTCATCCTTACTGAATTCTGTCCTTCAGCTGGTCAGGACATTCTCTAATGATATGTAATCCCAGAGCTCGAGGAGGGGTCATGTGCCGACTGGGGAAATTACTGAGTGAGGTGTCACATTAAGCAGAAGGTCAAACTAGATGATCATGCTAATCTATGGTCTAGGTCACTACACTACCTGCCACAAGTCTTAATAGGCTGCTGGTACTTGTATTTTGAGTTCTTTATCATTTTTCCAGGAAAGGAGAAAAGTAAGGTCGTATGACTGTGAACTCTAGGGCACATATCTCCTGCATACAGAATCTACTTTGCCACGTTTCATCATTGCACCATAAATACATCATGAATGAATTCCATCCCATCCTCCAAGAAAGTTATTACAGGGTCACTGTGATGACAGTATAGTCTCTCTTAAGTAATATACATAGCACAAATCTTTACCTACAACTGGTTCTTACCCTGTTGAGCTCACATGGAAGACATGGCACAACCAGAAAATAATCACGTGCACGCTAAGGATGTTAGTGTTGCTTTGTGACAAAGTCACACTCGTGGGCCACCAGCCATACTGCTGTCCTCTGCATGCAGTTATGGCGCCTTTGTGTTGCGGCCAGGGTGTCCTACTTCACAAGCAACTTACAAAATACAACCCCAAAGATAATACAGGTGAATAAGAGAGTTTAAGAAAACAATATTGCTTGTTTAAGAGAACAATATTGTTTAAGAAAACAATATATATGTTTATATAATGTAAATAATGTTTAAGAAAACAATATTGCTCCGTGTACCAGCCAAACCTCTCAGCACATAACCAGACTAACTGCTGTCAAGTTTGCTGATGAATCAGTGCAAATGAGAAGGTTAAGGACAAATATGAAGAGGAAAAAGAAACACTGGGCAGTAAGATGTTTACAGAGAGACCCTCTTCTCCAGAAGATGGACAACAGATGAGAAAACAATTCTCTTTTCTGAACTGTATATACTTGTGTTTTAACATCTTCCAAAGACTTAGAGTCAAATTTCTAGATCCTTAAAAATAGATCCCTTGTATTTTCTCCAGTTCTTTGATACTCACGTCCTTCCCAAGAAACTCCAGACGGGAATCACATGCAAGACACAAGGAACTGTCTACAAGTCTACATTTAATATCTTGAATTTACAGGTTATATGATCAAGGCTCTTATAGGTAGCTAAAGCTTCTGCACAGGTGTGCAAGATGTGCCAAAGCACATTGATTTTTCCAAACTTGCTGTATTGTTACTTTTACAAAAATCTGACCTCAAATATGGAAGCACAGAGTGCCTTTGGGAAACGTATAGATGCTCTTCTATGTTTCTTCTCATTTAAGAGACTTTTTATTTTCTTTCTTGCTGGGAAAGTGTTGTTTCCTATAACGTGGCTGTTCTTCTGCCTCGCTGCCCAGGGAAGCGGTTGAGTCACCAGCCCTGGAGGAGTTTAAAGGACATGTAGATGTGATGCTGAGGGATGTGGTTTAGAGCTACACTTGACAGTGGTAGTTAACAGTTGGACTTGATGATCTTAAAGGTCTTTTCCAACCAAAACGATTCGACGATTCTGTATCAGCTGCCTTTTCTTTTTGTTTTTTGCCTCTCAATAGTTCCCAAACAGCTCTTCTCCCAAAACATTTTTATATAATGCATCCTTTTATCTTCTCCCCAGAAAGTGACTTTTTAAATGAATTAACAATGAGAACATTGCACAGATCATTTTCTGGACTTTCCAAGACATCGTGCAGCAAGGTCAGGTTTGTTCACTTGCTGCTTTCTGAATGCCCACAGTACCTTGATGCTGTTTAAACGGATGATTTCAGACTTTTATTAGGCATCTTCATATCAATTCCCACTTCAATTTTCTTTTGCTAAAAACGACTAGATTTAACGAGAAATGTTTGTTTAACAGTATTTCTGGTTAATTCCATAGTGCCATCTGAAGTATGCTTTAATAACTCCTGACACTGTTTACGTATTTTTCAAGAACAGAGTAATTGCTTGGTATCTCCCTAGGTCAGTCTCTGTTCTATTTTAACTTTTTTTTTTCTCTTTCGAATATCAAATATTTATTTCTGACACATAGGATTTATGAGAGATAATTTTCACAGATTCAGAGGGTGCCCCTTTAGAGCTCTAAACTGTATGTTGTCCGGAGCTGCACATTTACAGACTAACTAAATATACTTGGTTATGCTTCTTTGGGGATTTGCAAAGGTGACAGTTTGACAACTACTTGGGGATAATGAAGTTCAACGGGTTTGAGGTTGTGGATATGGATTTTGGCTGATGAAAATTGAGTAGTCGTCTTTACCATTAACCCACAGTCTTAAAGATATACCTCAAAATATTGAAATCAATACAGCTGGAATTTGCATTTAGTCTTGCAGGATGTTGTTTGAATAAGTCTATTTTAAGTTTTGCTACTGGAGGCCCTGTACTCTCCTGTTCTTTTTTCATCCTATTTTACCATTACTTTGACATTTCCCAAGTAGAGAATCTGAATCCTTTTGTGTGCCTCTACTGCTGTGAGAATGTGCTGTTAACCCCTTTCCCTACTTCCTCCCTTTTTCCCATTCCTTAGAATTCTTCCCGTACAGTCTTTTGAGACACTCATCTTTCAGACATGTGCAACTGTAACGCCTACCATTTTAAAAATCTTATTGACTATTAAAATCTGCATGATAAAGGTGGCCTTTAGGATAAGTTTATAAATCCAGAGAAAGAAAATGCATATAGAACAAAACAAAACAAAACAAACAAACAAAAAAAGTTGCCTTTATTGGTCAGTCATTCAAGGAACGTGATTTTTTAATGATTTCTGCCATAACAGCACATTCATATTAAAAAAAAAACTCTTCAATTTTGTAATACAAAAAGTCCAAATTCTACTGTGTAACCATTAAGTCTTCAATTAAGTCTGTCGAGGTAGGATTTTAGTCTGTTAAAGCTCCCGCCACATTTTTTGCATAGAATTTTACTTTCAAGAGAAATATTTTGATACGTAGATTAATTACGAGATGCAGGCTCAAATTGCAAGTAGATCAGATGAGATGCCATTTTAATAGTTTGCCACTAATCTCATCCTATTTACAACCTTTTTGCTAAAAATCAGCCTCCGTGTTCTCTTGACTGGACTTTGTAGCCAGATATGAGTCTTGATCCACGAGAGACGTCGTGAATTTAGCAGCAGTAGCACAATAGAAGAAGAATTGCCAGGACCACTGCGTGCCTGAGGAAGATGACAAGCTGAGAGTGAAAAAATCCAGAACCAGGTACCAGAACACTAGTTTTATGATCAACTGTCTTCCAGTGTAAATGGAGCAGAGTGCTGCTTCTTCCTTTTATTTATCTGTAGAGAAAAGGTGCTTAATCTTCCCAGCTGCTGAAAGACAAGGAGAGGTTTCGGAGCAAATGTGGTAGCTTGAATGGGAATCTCTGTGTTTAGTAACACCTGTATCATCCTGTTTCTGCTAGGGCGATTAATTTTATTCTCTGCAAGGGAAAGCTTGTGTCATGTAAATACACTTTGTAGTGAACTTTTTTTTAATGTTGGTTATGATGGAGCTGGAGAGGATAAATATTTGTATATAATACAGATATTAGTCTATGTAATGTATTTACATAGTGCCTACTCCCTTAAAATCTCAGTGCGTTGTGATCTGAAATTAATTCAGCATCCCTGTGTTGTAAAAGGTGACAACTCCTTGCAGTTCAGGAGACTCAAGGAAATCAAGTGCCAGTCTAAGGCTGCAGAAGAAGCACTGGGTTCTTGGATCTCCGCAGACTTAGGCTGTTGCCATCACCCGTTTCCTTGCGGACAGAGAGGAGAAATATGTCCTGACAGCGCAAAGAGGTGCATTGGCTTTTTGTCATGATGCCTGCTGTCAGAGCTGGGCGAGAGCAGTAGCTCAGAAATTCAGCTTTATGTCACATGCTAGTTCAGGAATGAATTGTATCTGCCAGCTTCCTTTACTAGCTAAGTTGTACTGCAAAGGCACCGAGGGCACAGCCAAGGTTTGTCCCGCCTCACACCTCCGCTGGGTTACGTCCCTTGTGCAGAAGGGAGCAGCACAGGGAGGGACACAGAGCCCACTGCGGCAGCAAACTCGCAGTCTGCCTGGATGGAGTTAGACAACGTCTACAAGAGGTGACAGAGCACATTAAAAAGAAGGAAGAAGAAAGGGAGCGACAGCTAGTGACATCCTCCAGCAAGTATTCTGGAATGCCTCCAGCCATCCTTCAAAGGTGGTCATGTGTATGTCAGACGCTTTGCAATTGCTCCTCACAGCTGGGCTGGGATCGCTTTCTAGCAACGCTAACACCTTCACCATATCCAGGACTGACACTTGGCTCTTGAAAGACTTCAGAATTACGGTGGGGCTGGGGGCCCCTAAAATTGACACTTTTATCAATGGCAGACTGCAGGGATGGAAACAGCTAACGGAGTCAGCCCAGGTCCTGCCCGTGCTGCTGTTCTCTGGTGGGTATTTCCGCCCCTCCAGTCATCAGGCTGACACTTTGACAAGTCGTAAACGTCTCATGATGAAAACCATTAAAACCTGGTGACTGTTTACAAAGTGCTATGTTTTGGCACACCCCTCTAAGCCAAACTGTATCAACACTGCTCCAGAAGAGATCCTCTTTGGGGCTTTCACTGGAACTAGGAACAGAAAAATCTCTGACACCTCTTTAAAAAGTTGAATGTGCAACACCAAAAGCTAACATGTGAAGTGCAGTGAACACAAAGCTGTGCTGTCTTGACACCCCTTTTCAGCTGTCCTTTGAGAGCTGTGCAGTTCTGGGTTGCAAGGGCTGAAGTCCTAATACAAGCTGTAAACTGGGAGAAATACCTTAACTGTTTGTTGCCTGCTGCAACATAATCACACGCAGGGAGCAAATCTACCACAAAGGATGTGTACAAGAAGCAGTATTTATGTTGCTGTATGATTAGTGTTAAGAAATTGACTTCTTAATGTGAAAAAAAAAAAACATATAAACAGTGAAACTGTGAAAGTTACTCATATTTTTATCATTAGATTCCTAGCAGTTCCAGAAAACTAGATTACATTCCTTAATTAAACAACCCAAGATTAGTTTGAGCACATGTGATTCATAATCTTACAAACCTCTGTTTAAAAAGACTAATTGCAAAACTGGGACTGTCGAGCTGTTGCACTGCCAGGTGGCAACTGTCTCCTAGCAAGCATGCCTTTAATTCTCCCCATGGTTACTCAGTCCCCACTACAAGGTATGTAAACAATATATAGATGTGTTTGGGCAAGCCAGGGTGGGAATCTCTCAGTCAGTGCCCCACTAAGCACTTTGCAGAGCTACAACTCTGGCATATGTACTTTCCCCTTAAGAGGATCAGGCTACTTGAGGATTTGCCACTCCTGTGCTTCAGCCACCAAGGGATTAATTCTTGAACTAGAAATGGGATGACTGCGATCGGGGGAGTTTGCAAGCAGGGCAATCAGTATAAAGGCTATAAATGGTTTAAGGTGCATGGCTGTTGAGGACAAAGAGCACTTTCCTGTGGGGTTCTTAGCTTCCGTTCGCTCATAGGAGCACAGCCCATTAAGTTAATACACACGTATTTCCGTTTGTTCTGAATTTCTACCTACAGCTGATGGCTTTACAGCTGCCATGGCATTCACGCTTCAGTTTACCATTGTATCCTGCAGACACTAGTTTCCCCAGGACAGGGCCAAGCAGGTGTCGATTACAACTGATGCCTGTATTTCTAGTAAAGTCTTCCCTGAAAAACAGACAAGGTCTTTCCTGGAAGGCTTTTGCCTGAGAAGGCCGGAGTTTACACTGTGTTTGAGATTTCACGGCCTATATGAATGAAGACTCACAGGAGAAAGCTATGAACCTATCCCAGACCTGCTATGCCTTTTGCAACTTACGTCTTCCATACCACTGACATCTTCTCTGCTGGGACAGCTGTTGGATCCGTACTGGCCCTCCAAGGCCTGTTGAGCAGGATGGCACAGCTGAAGCCACACCAAGGGCTATTTGGGTAGATCCTGCCCTCTGACCACTGTTTGGTATGAAAAATGCTACGCAAACGTACATCACTATCACAGGATTAGGTTAAATGTTCTAAATAAATTTGGAGAGAAGTACTCAAAGCTCAGCGTCTACACAAGATTTGCAAAAAGCCTACAGAAACAGACGACATGCACCCAGCTCTCTGTTGTTTTCTCTTGACAGGGGTTATAGTTTTAATTTGTAGGATCTGTTTTCCTGAACCACCAGTTATTTGATTTTGTTAGCGGAGATGTCTGAGCTTTAGCTTGGAATGGATAAAATTTCTTGCAGTCTGCTATCATGTAATAGCAATAGCTTAAGGAAAAAATAAAAAAAGCACAACCACAGTCTCAGAAGAGACATGAGGTAGTGTTTTTTCGTTAAAGAATAACTTTCATAACTTCCGAAGTAGTCTCAGTCTTCAGCACAAAGTGAAACACTCAGAAATATGCATCTTTAAAAACTTTCTTTTCTTCTTTTACTGAAGGAAAGGAAAATGGAAGGCACATGTCCAACCTACAGGTTCTGAGATCCTGTAAATCCAAAACTAGAAATGACAGAAAAGATGATACTATGCAATTGCCACGGCTTACGTTTGCACTCAGACATGAGGATCACAGTTCTTCCTTGCTTCTTATAATAAAACTGCCATCCTGCCCATCTGTTTTCTGAACCTTTTACTGTGACAGCACTGAATTTGGTCTCTTCCATTAAACACTTACCATGAAGAATCCTGTTTCACAGAATACAAACCCAAAACATTGCTGAACTGAGAGTATGGGAATAATGCCTCACAAGAGGATTTTGTTCACCTTTACCCCTAAAAGCAGCAACTAAAGTTTGAAAATGAGGACAAAGATTACTTTCACTCTAACAAATAAAATATTTGATGTCCCCCACAAGGTCTGAAATCACTTAAATGCAAATTCTAGTAGTATAAGTACTGTTGAGCAAGAGTAAAGCTTTTAAAAACTATCCAGACCTTTGAAAAGTAAATACTTGGTTTGCTTAAGGGACTACCACACATCTTGAGAGGATAATTCTTATGTGTCACATAAGATACAAGATCTCCATTATTTATACAGCTAGCTGTTAGTCACACGTCTGTTTTGAAAACAGTGAAGGGCTCCTTCTCTCTGTGGGAAGATCATAACTGATTGTGCTTTTTTGGAGATTTATACCTCCTATCTGCAACTCCGCTGTCTGAAAATGCCCAAGGTTTGTGCATCATCCAACCTGACCACTCTTGCCAGGCTCTAATGACTCACATAGAGAGGGGAGACAAAACCCAAAATGTGCGCATACAAAACTAAGCACCATTTCAGAAACTACTTCAGCAACTCTTTCAGCATAAGAGATTACGAACTCTACTTCTGGAGTTCCTCCTCCCGTTATTTGGACAAACATACATTTATATCACTATCAGCACTGCAAACCACCCCCACCTAATACTACAGATCCCCTGGGGTTCTTTTTGTTCCGTGTATTTCCACTTCAACCACAGTATTACCAAGCATGTAACATGACCGGCGATTCTATTTTTATTAAGAATCTTAGTAACTCTTCTCACAAAATACTCTTGTATCCTCTCAGTAACCTTCTTACATCCTTAATCCAGTTATAGGCATTATTTCTTATACTCACCTTCATCCCAGTAAATAGGTAGATAGATGGATAGAGAGATCAAGAGATCAATAGGTGGCTGGATAGACAGACAAAGGTTTTTATTAGGAAGGTAGTTTCCTAACTCTCACAATCTAAGTGCATTTTTTTCCTTATCTTTTGCTGAGAGTTATTTTAGTATGATTTTTCCTGAGCAAATGCTATTTTTCGCTTCACATAGCTTCATGATACAAGATACAGAAATGGAAATATTTTCACATAATCCCAGTATGGACCTGATTTAATGCCTGTGGAGGTTGATGGAAAAAACATCTGACCCATTTTTTTATTCTATTTAGAAAATATATCTAGACTATGAAAACACAAAGGTGAAAATAGAGTATATGGATTCTAAGCTGGATACAGGGTGAGGAAGAACCATGTAACCATACAGCCACAACAGCACTCCTGTATGTTGTGCCTAAAGCACAACGCTCGTGAGAGGAAACTACCACCTATTCTGTCTAATAAAGACCAGGCTGGTGAAATAAATTCAGCAGAAAAGTTCTTTCCGCTGTTTCCATTCTGCAAACAGTGGCAGACAGAGTGTAGCCAGGTCTCGAGCCAGCTAGAAGAAACATAGTGCTGCAGAGAAAAATAAACTTGGAGGACTGAGAAGAGAATGAATTTCTAATTATTAGATGCACAAGCATTTTTAAACAAGTTCTTCCTTCTAACCTGGTGGTTCATACCTCAGCAGAGAGACATTTCCCACCACAATAGCAGCTGGTTGCAGCGCTGCATTATCAGCTTATGGCAACTCTGGTTTGCTCCTTTGATAAGCCACAGGCAGATCACACAAGTTCACACTGAAGAACATTCCGTTTCCCTTGGACCCAGAAACTCAAGCTCATAACCAAAACCACCAGGCTTCAGAGGTTCACATTCATTAGAGGCAGTTCGAATTTTCAGGTGTAAAGCTTGAGACCATCTGTATCAAGAAACTTAGACCTATCCCGCTATCTCTAGTTCCACACTTGAGAACACATCCTTTTCTTGGAAATATCCTCTACCTGACACCGTTTTTCCTTTTCTCAGGGCCAGTCCTGCTATTTTTACCTAGCAACGCTCTTACTTCTTTCTGCAGGGTTGAATCACTCTCCACCAACCACCTAAGTAGACATCCCAGACCTGGCAGAAGCTTGCAATGTATTATACCAGTTTAAAAAACAGTAAAAGAAAAAGAAATAGGGGAACAGGTTGTTTCTCATGGCTGGGAACAGGGAGAACAGGTTACCAAAAATAACAGCTTACATAAGCAAAACAAACCATGCTATATTTTGCTACAGAACTTTTCACAACCAGAGAGGCCACATGTAACCGCTACAACTCTCATGAAAAAAGTACTACTGCCTTTCCGGACCACATGAAGGCACTGACTTCACTTGCATTCCTCTGTTTACCGCAATCTTCAGTACCCTACAAGTATATAACATCCATAAAACATAAAAATCAAAGCAAATCAGTATCAAAAACGTTCTTCATCACATGCAACTCATCACAATTAAAGACTGAATTTTAGGATCTCCACTGCAGACTGTGAAAAATTTCTATGAATATTAATGTTAACTGGCAACAACAAAGAGAAAGAATTTGAGACGCCTGCCTATGGACTAACACGTGTATGTTCTCTTTAATGTACTGCTGCAGTTCTTTTTTTTTTTTCAAATATCCTAATTAGAATGGTTTGCGTTGGTAATATATTAAATTTGGCCAATTAATATTTAAGAATCAACGTTGTGCTGACCTCAGCAGAAGCACCAATAAAGGTACCTCCTGAAAAATATTACTCTGTGTTAAAAATACTGTTATTGAGCACTACAAACCTTCAGTAGCAGGCCAACTGCATTTCTCACCAGGTGCCTAATTTCTGTGTATAGTGAAGTAAACCCCAGCTAACTGGTAAACTTGCAGTTAAGTCTCTTCTCCTGAGGAAAAAATCATAGGAAATTGTACAGTTATTTGCGTTTGAAAGTGTGTTCCTTCATCTGAAAACCAAAGACTGTACTTACACCTAGTGTCAGTGTTTTCCCCAATGAGATACTGCAGTGTTAACTAAACTGCTAAAATACGGGAGTTCTTTAAAAAGCGTTTTTCTCTCCTTTCCATCGCAAGAGCCATCCCTGACAAGTATCATTTCTAAGACACGCTTGCTTATGGCATTCTTCATGCTATAGGATAACCTGGTTTGCTAATAATCTTAAAGAAAGCTTGTAATTGAATAAATGTATAAACATTTAAAAGAAACACCCTTCTGGAGCTTAGTTGGTTAAGAGAAATGCTAAATCAGTGCTTGCTGACTGCTGAAGCCAACTGACGGGTGGCTTCTATATTTAGGATCCTCCTTACACCTGTCAAGAGACAGAGAGAGACAGCCAGCGAAAAAGAAAGTGTGTGCACCAGAGCAAGCGATCCAGAGACCCATCTCTTGTAGCAAGGAGCTAAAAATAGAGGCAACAAAGAGCAATACAGAAAACAGAGTAAAATCTTATTATTTGTATTACCCCGCCGTTCCATGACAGGCTGTCAGCGACGCTCCGAGCGCGGGACGGACCTCATTAGTTCTGAGCGACTCCGGCTTCCCGCGGGAAGCCACAGCGCTACCCAAAGCTGGATACAGTCCAACTGTGTCAAACCTGTGCTCCTCAGGTGCGCCCCTTTCTTTCCCCGCAGCTCCTTAGCTGAAAGGACAAGGCCTTTGTGGCAACGTTTTTGTTCCGAAGTGAACTCCGGAGAATATTCATCCCTGTGCTTGGCAATGTCACTGGGAATGGCCTTTTTGGCTTTGATTGGCATCTGTCTGAGTCCAAGCTGCTCTCTGCTTGCTAATCTGACAGCACTTCTTTCTCTACTGAAGATTCGTAGATGCATATGTGAACGTAAGAAAAGGAAAATCTGGTAGGTTTGCTTCAGATTCCTTTGTTTTAAACACAACAGAGCCCTGCATTTCCAATGGAAAGGCATCCAGCCCTACCAGGAGCTTGCTTTCAACACACAGATGCTGCCTTCCTCCCAGCACACGTCCACCGCTCCTTTCAAATTTTCCATCTCCCAATAAGCAGAAGTATTTGGGTTTATAGAGACTAGAGACAGAGAAATAGCACTGCTGGGGAAGTAAGGAAAATCACGCTATTTAAATTTACACACACGTCTTTCTAAATGCCACATGGCAATTCCTAAACAAAGAAACCAAATTCCACTCCACCTTCCTTGACTCGTGTCATAACAATCCAAGTAACCTTTTAAACAATATCTGATTCACCACCAGATTCCCTGCGTTCTTTTTCAGAAAGGGAAACCAAATGGCCTTTAAGTATTCCCCAGTGTTCAACAACCTATATCTATTGCTGGCCAAGCTCAGTTTAAGTTTCAGTAACCACTGCTTTCTCAGAAAGCAAACAAACAAGCCTTTTTTCCCCATCGATAGCAGATTAAACGCATATTTATTTGTCAAAATTTAATTATGTGCATGTTCAGGTGAGAGAAAATGGTCAGTTTTTGTGAAAGATGTTGAATACTCATCAGTGTGGATGTCTCAGTTTGGACAAAAAGCACAGAGAGCAGCTGCACAAATACCTCTGAATCTTCTCAAAAGTACCCCTAATTATTTGCCTACCAGCTAGTTTTAACCACCAGTCAGTAGGTACTCTTAGTTCACCTCTGAGTATACGTAACTGATGTTTATGTAGATATTATCTTTAACTATACAGAGGTAACAGAACATGTGGAAGATACATTCAGCTCAATAAAGAACTCAAGTCAAGCAGAGGAAATTTGTATATGATCAACACATGCAAGCAGTAGTTCTATTTACCTCAATGTCACAGAAATAATTTCAGAATGTATAAGGCAAAATTACAGCTTTACTGATGTCAACAGGAATTTTGTGATCTAGATCCATGCATTTTCCCCATAGTTTAAAGGACAGAAGATTAAATTATTTGATACTTGCTGGAAATCGGATCCAGAGCAAGTCGTTGTGCCTGGCGTGGTGCAGAGTGGTGATGATGTGCATAGTGCAGACCCGTTAGCTAAGGCAAACATAACCCTGTGATAAGCTCACACAGTCACTAGCAGTTTATAAAATGACTTTATACATTTAGGTTTGAAGTATAGCTTATATTTTTGAAAAGCTTAGTTGTTTTTATTTTCCTTTGGATGTCATGTAGGTTAATATTCAATCATTTTTAATTCTGCAGTTACAGAATATCCTACTAGATATTTCCATGCATCATAATGGGAAAGTATAATACTGCTGTAGAGTGTTGATAATAATGCAGGCACACAGAAATAAGGCAAAGTACGTATCAACTGTTAAAACACATCACACGCTACTCCCATGCAAACCAATGCAACCTCAGTGTACCCATACAAAGGATGTCAGTCTGAACAGCTGTCAAATATCTATTAAAGATACAAAAATTTAAGTCTCTTCAACTAGCCACGGTCTGAAGACAGAATGGGGCCATGGTAGGTGTACTGTAATAAATGAATGCATCTAGCTCCTATAATAAACTAGCTGTGCCCAGTCTTACACATTTTTTTTACTATTTGTTGCATAACTGGACTGTCCAGAAATATTCATATGCAAAAACCTCTGCAGGATAAGAACAATAAGAGAGATCTACAAAGCGTTATTAAGTCCTAAAGGGTGACAACACACATTTACAAAAGACTAAGAGACTTGTACTAAGTATTGGGCAAACTACTATTCTGTCCTATCCATCATTAATGATGTCACCTATAGCAGAGGTTATGCCATTCTCTTGGGTTCTAAACCGTAAAACAATTTAATGTCTGCCTGCATTACAAGTATGTCTGTCCTACATTGATAACAGCAATGAACACATAGGAGAAAAAATAATAGAAGGGATTTGGCTCGCACCATGTTAGAGGCGTACACGCATTAGTACACGTAATATTACCACTGCCACTATTTGTTCCCTGACAGGCATTATCAGAGAAAACCCTCAGGAGACATAAACTATATTGCTTTATCATTGCTAGGGATGCTGTGTCCATGCCAAACTTTCTGTCTGAAGATCTCTGTCTCATAAGCTTTTGTCATAGGATAGTTTGGATTGGAAGGGATGTCCAAAGGTCACGTAGTCCACCCCCCTGCCGTGAGCAGGGATATCTTCACCCACATCAGGTTGCTCAGAGCCCCGTCCAGCCTGGCCTGGGATGTCTCCAGGGAATGTGTTGTATCGGAGTCATTTAGTGACAACTCCTTCAGATGAGCCACCTGATGCAGTACTTGATCCAAAAACTGAAAGTCAAAGTCTGCAGAAGAAATGTTTTATTGAGAATCATATTATGACACCATTCCATACTTCTACCTTCTAAGTGAACCTAAAAATGATTATTTTGTTGTTGTTGGTTGGGGTCTTTTGGTTTGTTTTTTGCTTTTGTTTCTGTTTTTCTTTTTTAGTAATGTAACAGTTGGAAAGAAAACAGTTAAGCAATGAAAAAAGTACTTTCCAGATCCCAAATAATACAGGAGAGAGCTTTTGCTCCTTCCAATTTTTCTTCAGTAGAATCTTAACAGTTCGGAAGCATGATGGACATTCAGAGAATGAATCCACCAGCTGCCCAGCGGTACCATCAAGGCACTGTGTACATTTAATCTGCATTTTCCTTACCTTAATTTGTAGGTTAGTCTGTGAAGCAGCTGATAGCATCATCTTTACTGTAACTCTAATAGAAATTTGTATTCGGACTTTTATTCTGCTCTGATACGTAGTAGCAAAAATCAGCAACTACATACTGTATTACATTTTGAAAGCATTGTCCAAACGATTATCTATGCCCTTTTGAAGATACAGAGATGAAAGAGAAAACTGGATAAGAATAGAAAAAACGAACCCTGAAACTCTGGTTTTATTTTTGTAAATAAATAGCTCAGATGCTTTAATTCAGCCCTAGCTTACAACTTTGAAGCCATGTGAATTCAAACCATGTCTAGTTTTGAGATGCACAGAACGAGCTTTTCTTCTTAAAAAAAGTGAGCGTGGCAATAAGGCATTACATTCGTATGGAGGCAGACAAATCGTGGGGAATTACTTCAGTTGAGAGAAAAAATCAGGTGGCCATTAAACTGCTGGTTTTAAAGCTCCTGAGAATTTTTTTTTTACTGTATCATTTCAGCATAATTTCAGACTCTCGGAGAACTATACAAATAATGCAGAATAACAATACTTCACTGTAAATAGCCCTTATTTTTGCATTGATTTTGTTTAGATAGACTTTGAGTGCTAACAAGATTGCGTAATTGCACCATTCTGAAAATAGACAGCATTACCAGCCAAGAAAACCTTCATTAGCTCATCATCCAATTTTCTCAGGTGAAAGAAATGTCACATGGAGGGTGTGTGTCCGTTACAAATCACATCGTAACAAAACACAAACAGGAATCTATCTAAATCAAAGCTGAATTAGAAGCTTCATTTCACAACGAACAAAACTTGAACCTCATGCAGTCTATATTGGCCTACCATATATTGGATTAAGGATATCCAGTATAAGGATATATTGGATTAAACATACCTACAATCCTGCATGTTAAAAAAAAGGGAGGGGTATTTCATTACTTTGCAGATATTGTAGGGATGTTTCACTGTAGGTAATGAACTAGTTTATTTTAAGCAGCCATTTTGAGCCATTTTACAGACAATCCCTAGTTTGCAGGTTATCTATATGGCCATTAAGAAAGCCTTAAATAAATTCCATCAAAATACATGCCATTAAGTGTAAATATACGAAATTTTGATCTCGTACACCAGAAATCTAAAATTTCAGGTATTGGTGAAATCTCTTACATTTGGATATGGTCACTCCCATAACCACAAGATTAAATATAGAGCTAGACACACAAGAAGCGTGAGTTTCTTATCCATGTAGGTAACTAGAACAGTCTGTATTTCTGTGGTATACAGCTGACAATTCCTGTTTGTTAACTTCCAGGAAAACCCCCAGCTAGGAAATAATTCCTGCTCAGCAAAGAGCTGTACCAACTATTGAAGTTGCGTAGCATAAAACCCACAAGATCAGCCAGCAATTTCTCTGTTTACAGTAAAACAATATCCCAGCAATCAAAACCATCCAAACATATCTCAAAAACATCTCTTTGCATAAGGGTATCTTTGCCATAGCTTTTGGGTTCGAAGAATAACTTTTGGCTAATACCTCACTTGCAGTTCGCAGAGGCAGACAGATGCTCCTGCACTCCCTCCCTGTAGTTTTCAATGCCAGAGACCATGAATGTCCTTTGCAACTTTACCAAAGTTATCTATAAAATCCACCTGTCATGTTCATCCTGCTGTCCACCAGGACAGTTAGTTACACTGGGAGTTTATGTTTTGAATAATTAGCTATAGGAAAAAAAACCCTCAAAATCAAAAGTCAAAATCATAAAAGCTGTGAAGTCAAATAACCAAAATAAGAATTCACCTGCATTTTAATATGTAGGCACATGTAAAGCCATTTCTGCCCTTTCACATCTATTTCATATCCTCAACGAAACGTGTTTCCAGCAGAAAAAATAATGGTTGATGTTGTAACTGAAGACAGGATCACAACGAAGATGTATGAAGACAACAATTTAAGACCATAAGGCAATTTCAACATCTTACATTTCCTAGTTTTCAAGTGTTTAGCTTTATAATCATATAACTTACTCTTGGATTTTTTAAGACTGGTCAGCACTTTCTTCTATAAACAGATTACTCCCATGGATAGTAATGGGACAACTGTAAAGTCGAATACTAGTCACCCAAAAGAAGTAGAGCCCCAGATAATTAGATACGGGGAACAAAATATTTAATCACCGATATTTAACTTGTGCTTGCAAAGGTGAAAGAATCACTACCAAATACAGAAAGGGTTTGCAGAAGCATGGACATCTACAAGAATAACTGCAAAACTACCTTGCTGGCCATAAAAGTATTTTATTCTATAAATAAATAGAGTTATGAAAGGAAAAATCATTATCAGTAGAATATCTGCAAGCAAAGTATCATTCTATACATCCACTACAATGTTTTTTTCGGCCACTTGCTAATTGTATCTCTCAGCATCCACGCAAGAAATTTTGGAGACTAGGAGAGTGTATCTGTACTAGGAATATTTACGTAGCCGATAAGTAAAGGTACTGGCTGGGTGCTTCTAATAGCAAAGCAGTTATCACATCAGAATTCCACTTCATGTCCCTATAAAATACCAACCTCATCTTTCATAGTGAACCCAGCTTCACTGTAAGAAAAAAATATAAAGTTTGTCTGTAAATTTCTTGCTGATTTTAAATCTAATTATCTGGAAAAAAAAAATCAAAATTTCATACCAGAAGGTCAACAAATTATTTGGTTGTGCATAATGGGGGTTAAATAAATGACTTATATGATTCCTACCATTCCAAATTGCAGTGCTGAACACCAGAACTAAATGCTTAAAAAACCCCTAAATTTGCAAAAGCCACTTGCAGTTATCCTGCACATTATTAGACATGGCATTATTTTGAAAAGGAAAGTATTTCTTTCTTACAGTTCCATACTTACACGAAATTGTGTTTGTTCCTAATCTGGGGGAACATTTTTCAATGCCTTCCGGCACATTAAGAAGTTGTTTTTTACATGGACACTTGCTCAGTGGGGCACGGACAATGAAGTGGTGTCAGAGCTTATCGCTGAAAAGGAAGACAAATGACCACATCTGATATCACGCATGGTTTCTTTGTGATATCTTACTATTCCCCTCTGTATAGCCTAATATGATCATGTATTACATTTTATTTCATGTAATTTTTACAATCAGGCCTTGACAATGATGACTTATTCTGTTGCAATGAAACCTGTATGTGTTTAATCAGAAATTCTCTTATGTGGATTCGTCCTTGCACTCAGGATTTGAATGATACAGGACCGATACTCACTTTGTCGAAATTACAGTGGTGCAAAGAACAATGATATTGGGTACCTAATCATTTCCAAAGACATTTAGCGTATATCCTGAGACATACTCTTAGTCATACAACAAACTAATTACACCTTCATGTGTTTCTAATCAGTCAAAAGTGGCTGTAAGGACCAGATTCTGCTTTCACGTACCGCAAAGCTTTTCCCCATAAAGTATACTGAAATCTCCTTAAGAGCTGTTCCTGCACATACTAGTGATCCTCTCCCAGCTTATATATTTACCTGCATAATCTAAAATATCTTCAAAATAGATGAAAATCTTATCCAAGAAGATACTAAGGTAAGAAAAGTGGCTTGGTAAATAACAAAAAAAAAAAGAAAAATATTGGTAAGGGCTACACTTACTATTTGTGGCGAGCCAAAATAATTGCAATAAAAACTACGTTACTCGTACTTGAAATCTTGACAGCCTTGGTGATTATCAAGTAATTAGTGATTGCTAATGACCATCTTAGGCATGTTGCTAGTCCATAAACACAAATAAGTTGATGCTGGACCACCTAAACAGCACTAATAAATGTACTTTTATGACCCTTCTTCTTACAGAAGCAGGACAGCTTGCAATATGCAACACATTTATTCAAGCAGGATGGTAATGGGGTATCATTCCCACTTTAGAAATGGGAACAGAAGCAATAAAACCAGGAGCAGCCGGTGCTGCAAAAGAAGCAGGTAGCAGAGCAGGTTAATAAACTCAAGTGTCATGAGCCCTCGGTTAGTATTGTCCCCACGTATTGCCTCTGTTTTAATTAGAAAGCACAAAATATTCATGGTGCAAATGTCACGTAAACTGGGCATCTACATCTCCAACTCATTTCAGTGGTGAGAACAACGATTTGCCATGTGGCAAAGGGGTGCGACCAGCACGGAGCGCTGGCATGAGTCAGAAACACTGGCTTCTCCTCACAGTACTGTCTGCAGATTTTTGCTGACTCCTGTTAGTTTCTAAAAATGTCATTAAGCTTCTGCTTTACAATCTGTGTACATCTGAGAAGTACAGTTCGCGGGGATAGAGTTCTTCTGACTCCCCAGATGTCAAGATACCAAAAGAAGCAGATATGATGATGCCTTTTCTAAAAAAGATTATCTTAAAATAAAAAAATAAAAAATTCAAGAACCAGGTAAACCAGGAAAAGTTTGATCACGCAAGTTTCTGAGGTAAGATGGGAATATAGGAAGCATACATCTTAATAAACAAGGCTGAACAGCTTAACAACACTTTTCAACTACATGGGGCTTCAGAGGCATTAGCTAACAAATTAATCTTGACAATAAACCCTGGCCTGACTAAATGGTAAGATACCACAGTTTCCTACGTTACTGAGAAAAATTAATGTGGAAAACAAAGATACAAAACTTCAGAAATACTGCAAGGCAGGTAAAGGGCAGATATTAATAGAGATACACAATGATAAAGAGCTCAGCCAAGATACATGCAGTTCCAGATGTACATCACAGAAAACACAATTAGAGTATTTCTGATTAAATAAAAGTAAATTTAAAAGCCTGTTTTCTCTTCTATTGCTATTCTTTTTTCTTTTTCTTTTTTCAAAATTGGTGCCACTGGATTCATTTATGAGAAATGTCTCAGATCAATAAATAGTTGCTGCACTAGGAAATACACACCCAGCTAACCACCCTAACAAAGGACGATTTCCCACAGAAGGTGATGGTGCAGGAAAACTCATGGCTCTCTTCACTCAATTTCCACCATCTCTCAGCACACTTTCCTATATATACGTCTCTTCACTGTAACCTGTCTCTGAAAAAAATTCTAATGAACTTGTTACATCCACATGCAAAACGACTAAAATAACATATGGGGCTAACAGAAAATATGAACATTCAATAATTTCTGCAGGAAGCATTCTAAATAGAATCATAGAATTGTTTAGGTCGGAAAAATCCTTTGAGATCGTCAAATCCAACCATGAACCTTGCACTGCCAAGTCCACCACTCAACCATGTCCCTAAGCACCACAGCTACAGGCCTTTTCAACACCTCCAGGGATGGTGGCTCAACCATTTCCCTGGGCAGCCTGTTCCAATGCCTGACATCCCTTTCCATGAAGGGATTTTTCCTGATATCCAACCTAAATCTCCGCTGGTGCAACTTGAGGCTATTGCCTCCCATCCTATCACTTGTTACTTGGGAGAAGAGACCAACTCCCTCCATGCTACCCCCTCCTTTCAGGTAGTTGTAGCCAGCACCAAGGTCTCCCCTCAGCCTCCTGTTCTGCAGGCTGAACACCCACAGTTCCCTCAGTTGCTCCTTGTAAGACTTGTGCTCCAGACCCTTCACCAGCTTCATTTCTCTTGTTTAGACGTGCTCCAAGCGCCTCAGTGAAATACTTACTGAAGAACACGATACTATGAATTATACTTTAATTCAATTTACTAAAAGATATCAGCCACATACTGAGGGATTAAAGAAAAAAAAAAGGCAATATCTACATTGATGTCTGCATGTGAAACCACCACATTCCTGGATTAAACTCACAAAACAGGGTATCAACATATCTCACAGGGCAAGGCACTTGGCAAGTAAAGAGTACTGCCTCCAAGTACGGAGCTGTACGTAGGACCCACAAGACCTGTAGCAAATAGAGTGTTCAAATCCACACTGGGGAAAAATCATCGCTTTGAGGGTTCACTCAGCCATTTACAAACTAAGCCATTTTTCCCACTAGTCCACATCAGAATATCATACATCAAATCTTCCCTTTTAATGGACAGTTGAACTTATGACCCAACATTTTAACTGGTCTAATGGGATATTGGATCTACTTGTGCCAGAGTAAGTTATTCACAGAGTAGGGAAAGAAATAGTAAAAATCCTGACATTGTAACTCATACTTCTAGTCATCTCTCTTTCATTCTTCTCCCCGTTCCTGTACTATTGATAAACACATTTCTTCCAGCTCAGAGTGCAAAATGGTTTACTTAGTAATCATCAGCAGAACAGCCCCTGTGACTTCATTTTTTCCTATGGAAAAAGTTTTAATTTCCAATCAAGAGTAAATACAAGCAAGATGTGGCAAATTTCTACTCATTCCAAGAACAAAGAAAACTTCTCTTTTACTGTTTTTTTTAAGACTACCTTAGTGCAGAAAGAAAAACGCAGCACGGTATTAAAAGTGACAATTGAGAAAAATGGCATGCCTTGATTTAGGCCTTAGCCCTGCCACCCTTACCCAGAGACCTAATATAACTTTATTTTTATGCCTACTGGAAAGAAGATTTAGTCCATGCTTAGCAAAACATAATAAAAATCCCAGTAAAGATAAGGCAGGGAGAGAGTATGTTGCTGGGAAGTGTTTTAAGCTTTTAGGCCAGCCTAGTGGGGAGCTGCACAGAGGAAACAGGAGCACTTGAGTTAGAAAGTTGTTTAGATAAATCAAGTTTAGCTTTTCTTCTTTAAATAAAAATTAACATAATTTGTGATCTGATTACTAAAACAGCCGGACTGTGGACTCAGCAACTCCTTCGTGTTCTTATTTACTTCATAAATCAGGTCAAAAGTGAATCAGAATTTATAACGGATATATTTGAGAGTCTTTGCTCATAGACTTCAACTGAAGCTTTATAAGCATGAGGGTTAAAAAAAAAAAAGGACCACTGATCCAATACATAGCTCCATGTTAAAGATGATGATTACTATGTAAGAAATTATCCTTAGCCCATATTATCCATAGGACACATTCTTCAAAAAGATCCTCTTCTTTCTGCATTCATGGCTTTGCAGAAATGGAGGACATTCCAAAAATGAAAAAATGCTGAAATCTCTATGTAGAAAATCCATTACAGTCAGACTATAGTTCTGGTCCTGACCAATTCTCAAATGAGAAGGAATGAGAATGTAATTTAAGGAGAGAAAAATCTGATAAAACATTTTTGTATTAGTCAGCAATATTATAAGTTCACATTCATATTCTATGGGTATTTCAGGCCTGCCTCAGATTAAAAAAAAAAGAAAAAAAAAGAAGTCTGATTTTGAATTACTGTAATTAACTGCAAAAGCTTGCTGATTTGTTGATGCAAAATAATGTCAATCTTTTTCATAAACTTGTTAGAATCTTTGTAAATAAATGGCAAAAAATTATACAAGGAACAGAAATTTGGCTCTTTATCGTAGGTTTGCCACTGATGTGTAGAGAATGGTGTTGTAAGGAGGGACATCAGTGAAAAAGCACAGTCCTTTCCCTAGGATCACCAGTGTAACATTACCAAATAGTGAGCCACTTTCTTGTCAGAGTGAGCTGGTGAAAGAGGGAGTATATTTCACATTTCACCCTGAAAACCTATTAAGTCTGGCAAGAAAGAAGACATAAAATGTTGAATTTTCCTAGAAACAGCATAGGTCAAAAAATAGTATGGAAAGCACTACAGAAGGAGAAGACAAATCCCTCTTGAGCTGCACAGCTGCAGGCATACGCCATTAAAAAGTGCTGAGATATATTTTGAAAATCGTCACTCTTACACTGATTATATTTTTCTGAGAATTTCAACAGGACTTTCATTTCAGCAGCATAGTCTGGCCTTAAATTGAGAGTATCCATGAACATCACTGAAGTCTGAACGCAGTTGCGAGTGACCTCACCATCAGCGTTACCTGTATGTACCTTAACGTAAGCCACTCCTGCATCACTACTCTGTGCATTACACAGCACCGCTTAACATCCCAATTGTATTCTGCAAACAATATTGATTCCAGTTCTCTTTTACTATTGGAAATCAGGAGGGAAAGAAGAATCACAACACACTCTAGTAGCAATGACCAATTTACTACAGTAAGCAATGGCACAACTGATGCAAAATCCAGCTCTTGGTCAGATCCTAAAGAAGATAACATTGCCCGATACATGTTTGAGAAAAGCTGAGTGGGATCAGGCTATTTAATAGGTGCAACAAGAGAAATAAGCCAGAGCTGTAATCTCAAATGCAAATCATTTAAGTATAGTATTCATTGATACCTGTCTTGCAGCAGCTGCAGATGGAATGAAAAAGCCGATACTGGAATGAGCTAAGAGCGATCTAAGACATCACACAGGTGCTGCCCAGGGGTGGGGGCAGAAATGCAGTTATTATTTTGTACTTCTTAAGTTCTGTGTATTTTCAAGGTGCTGGAAATGTTTTACCTGGGCACTGAGGGCACTGAACTGCCATTGCTTCTTTCAAGAAGTCTGATTCAGCGTTCATAAAAGACATAAGGATGGCATCTGGCTTTATCAAATTATAGCTATGGTCCAGCAATTTTATTCCAGTGTCATGTTTGGGTAAATAGTTTCTGTTAAAGCAGATATTTTTAACAGGACACAAGAAAACAATATTATCAATATCCCATAATACCAGCTTTTGTCACTAAGGTCTTTAAGCTCTCTAAGAACAATGTGCATCCCAAGCACAGAGGGATCAAAAGCCCCTGTATTGCTGCAAAGAAGCACAAAACAGTCTGAGGCCCAGCTCTACCTCTACTATGTTCAACAACAGAGAGAATGAGTCATTTTTCTCTTAAACTACTAAAATGCTCCTAAACTGCAACCCCTATCTCGCCGACATTTCAGTCAAACATTGGGCTGGAAGATAATACCACCTTGGGTAAAGGATTCTCATAGAAGAGAAGAATAAAGGCATAAGCCTGTCTGATCACAGTTATCAGTGGGCAACTATAGTCTATTTTGTTTCTTTGTTACAAAAGATTGAAGTAATAATAATTTGACCACGCTTCTATCAATTTAAAATGCTCTGCTAGATAAATATTTTTAAGATCTGTACAACAGGCCTTCTATTTAACAATGAATACATTTCAGTCTAACGTGCTGCCAAGCTCCAGCTCTCTTTCTAGCAGCTGAATTCTTGGATAAAATCATTTTGCAGGGTATGAGCAATGCATTTCTGAAAATAGCATCACTGCAAGATGAAAGATGGCAAGAACCTCTACAATGCCGATTTATTTCCATGAAATTTTGTCTCTTATAATCAGTGCATATTTTGACATTTTCAGCTGAATTTTCATACTTAATAAAACATAAATCTATAGAATTGGTTAATTTCGAGGCCCCGGTATAAATGTCTAATAGGAAAATGAAAGAAGAAAAAGGGGATAAGAAATAATACCCATTCACAATTTACATCTAAAATACGTAAAACGGGAAAATGCTTTGTGGATCCCAGTAATTTGCATTTATCACCACCACAAATACAGAGACACTCACAAAAAGAAACCAACACCAATCAACAAGCTGTTTCACACTTGGAGTATGTTTCTACTAGAGGAATGGATGGGAGTGACACTTTTTAAAGTATCAGTGGGTTTGTGCATCTTGCGTAACGGTCACTATTCCTACATGCGCTGCTGAGAAAACACTTAGAGGTGATATTGCACCTTCCCTGATTTTAAGTAGATTACATCTTTTGGCTTTCTTGCCAATTCACTGATATGAAGGTACACTTCAGCAGGTGATTTTTTTCCTAATAAGGAAGAATTTTAAATAGATTGGAAAAATAACAATTTTCAACGAGAAAGAGCCTGGTATTTTACTATCCATTAACGCAGCTGTCTTTTCTAATTAACATCAGCAATAAAATTGGCATTCTTCTGTCACAGGTTTTATGCTAAAAATGAGATTATAGGTATATGAGAGGTGTCAAAATCTCTAAGTCTGGCAGTAGAAACAGATGAAAAGCAAACATCGTAAATATCTTCTGTCTACATCTGGTCACTGACTACATACAGAAAGTGATGCTGATTTTATACAGAAAGTGATGCTCTGTACCAAGCCCAGCAAGACCTACACTTGTTAGGTCCATGTACAGAAACCAAAAATTATTAATTTCCTGGATGTACGAGCCCTGATTCATATGACTCATATAGACTTCCCTGAGTTGTCCCAATGACACTGAAACAGTAGGGATGATTCATGAAAATTAAAAAAAATGGGAATATACAACTTCTTTTCTGAAAATTTTCTGCCTGCATACATATGTATATATGTTCATGTGTATATTTATCCTCAGATGTTTTACACCGATTTATTTAAGTAGCAGATCTGTCTTGAATATAACACATAATTTAATCTCTACATACAGAACAGGTGATTAAGGGGGGAAAAGGGATAAACGATAAAGGAAAGAGAGAAAATGAGGAGGAATGGGGAAATTAGAGAAAAGAAAATAAAGCAGACACTAATCTATATCCAGAACGATGTAATTACAGAAAAAATACCACTGATATTGAACGACTTCATCCGAGGGTTCACCAAAATTAAGATATCTGTTTTGTTTTCTTGGCTGTTTTTTTCTTTTTTAATTAGTACGGGCAGGGTTCTCATCAGGAAGCAGTAGGTACAGCTGTATATCGTACATTACTCACAATCAGCAAAAATGTGAACACTGCTAAGACATCTTGTGCCAAAAGTATGCTTAAGAATTACAACTTATTTTTAAACTCAAGGCTATCTGTTTTGATGCAGTATAGATTTAAGAAAAAAAAAAAAAGAAAGAAAGAAAGAAAAACCCCACAAACATAAAGTGAGTCCTATGCTGCCTTTATCAGGAAACATACAAACTACATTCACTTAAAGTATTTTTTCTTCCTAGGTCTGTATAGATGCGGATGATAATATATATAGCTACAAAGAAAAAGGTGCTTTGCGTACTGTGCTAGCAGTAGTATGGTTGTAGTGACAGGAGTACTATATACAAGAAGATTATTATGAAAGTGCAAAGTATCTGCTATGCTATGTGTATAATTTAAATATTTGGAGTTGCTATATTAAAAGTAAGAGCATGATACCCTGCGCCAACATATAGTAGATCCCTAATACATGATACAATGAAAATGATACATTTTAATGAAACCTACAATGTATTTATCAGTAGCTAAGCCTTACAGCTAAAGATCAAGACGTAATTACCACTATACTTAAGCAGTTCATTAAAGAAAAGTCTTCAATATTTGCGGTGAAATGTTCCAACATGGGAAGCAACAAATGCGATTATATCACCTGCTCAGATTTTCGATGAAGAATTAAGGCTCCCATTTTATACAGCATAATCCTTCACTTGAAATTCTCCGTGCATTGCTGGGCAAATATATCAGAGCCTTTTTGCCTTGTCAGAGAAGTAAAATTAATCAAATGACTGAGATTCTATGAAACAGGCATTACTTAAACCTTCAGCATTTTTTGCTAAAAAATGTTTCATACTTGTATACTACTGCATTGGTGATAAGGACTTCTGAATGTTTTAGTAAAAGCACATGCTGAAATATTTACTGATGCAGAAGGAGCAGATGACTGAAGGAAAAGTGATTGTACACTAATGAGTTGTTGATGAAATCATGAATTATATAGCCATGAATATGCACATTTTTCATACAACAGCTGGGAAATACTGCTTCCTCAGACCAACATTTTAAGTAAGAGAAAAAGATGCTAAAGATAACAGGGAGAAAGCACCTAGCTAAGAACATAATATCTGCAAACCTTCAGTTCTTTAATTATTAATATCCTTTCTTTCCTTTATTCCCTTCTCCTGTGTTTTTTTCCTATTTTTAATATTCTTAAAATATAAACTATTTCACATTAAAGGTGTTCGCGTCACTTCTCTTTGTTCTTTCCCATTTGTAAGCTATAGTAGGAAACAAAACACTGCTGTCAAGTCTTAAGAAAGAATCCCAAAAATTGTTTTCTCCTTCACCTGTTACATCATTACTTTTTGCAAAGCATCTCTCCCTGCATCAACCTGTTGGGCTGTCTTCTAAATGAGCTAAACCTTATTTGAAATTTGATTTAATTTCAAAGGGGAAACATTACTATGAAGGATGGACAGGCACTGTGGATTGTTTCTACAATATTTCAGTGGAATGATGATGAGAAAAAAGAAAGCAAACAGCAAGTAGGTTGTGTAGAACATGGAAATGCTATTGACTAACTTCATATTCTGAATTAATCGTAAGTACAGTTATAACTGAAGTTATATAGTATGTTTCTCTGTTGCCAATTTCTGTTATCATGACTGGCAGTAAAGATAAATTCTGAAGGCAATTATCAAACATGAACAGAGGGACAAAAACAATTTTAAGGAAATATCACGTGATATTTTGCTAAAAAGTGTTCTAGACTTCTATTTGAAATTATACAACATTCTTTTTATATGTTATTAATTTCATTAGGTTATATATTTCTTCCTCCTAAAAAAAAAAAAAAACAAAAACAAACCACCAGAAAAATCTATGTGGAAGATAAATTGTAATTAGTTATGTATGATAATCTCATCAGCTCACTAAGAAACAGTAAATACAGGAGCTCAAACACAAGAAAAGCAGTGACTTAAAAAGCCCTGGCTTTGTATTTTGTCACTCTTGCTTCTACGTGGCACATCTTTATAAACTGCAACACGAGAACATTTTAAAAGATAATTTTCCCTTCAGTGAAAGGCTATATTTATCCAACTTAGAAGATATTAAGTGGTTCTCTTGCACTTATCTTTCTATTCCTTTCATTTAACAGTGCGAGCATCCCTTTGAGTCTTTCATAATGGAACCGATACTCAGAACTGAATCCAATTATAACAACCTACCAGCAGTACTAATTGGTGAAAATCCATTGCTGGTAATTGCTGTAAACTCATCCTTCTGCACAGGACGAAAGAGGGCAATAAATTCTACCCCGCGTTAAACAATAGGGGAGTCTACCATTAGCACTGTTTTTCTTATGTAAAATGCATTAAAGTGAGTCATCCACTTAAAGTTACCTACTAGTAGCTTTAACACAACTTCAGGGACTAAGTGCTTCCAAAAAAAAAATAAATATATATATATATATAAAATAATAAGTCGAGGAAGTGAGAAGGAAAAGAAAACACGGTCATTAGCCTATAGTGTTTCGTTGTGTTTATCTTTTTTCCCAATCTGTGGGCGAATCTCAGATACGATGTGCTGGCTTATTTTTGCCTTTCATTACATGCTTTCATTCCATGATCTTTGCACTCCCCTGGGCAACACTTTCACGCCACTAAGTCCGCAGTGCTTTAAAGATCTCTATCCTACGGCCCCGCCGAACAGAGAACTGCTTGCACCGAGAGCATCCACCTGCTTTCGCGAAGGTGATTTTGCAGAAGTACCGATTTGCAAGGCCGGGGCTGAGGAAAACAGCTCTTAGTGGTGTTGCTTTAAGCATGTGAAACCCCTCCGGGGTGGCACACGCGTGCGCACACGCAGCCCCCCCACAACCGCGGGCAGCAAACAAACCCTGCGACTGTCACAATATTCGTGGTGTGCGCTGGAACACGGCCAGGTACGAGTGAGGCTCAAAACTCAAAGCGATGCTCGCCCTGCGTGCTACACACGCCTGCGGCAGAAAGGCAAGAAAATCTACCTTTCGCGTGGGTTTTAATAAATTGCTAAAGTTGATTTTTTTTTTTTTAACAGTGCTAAAACTCCAGCCAGGCTGAAATAACCTTTGTGGGAGGAGGGGGCGGGCTCTGTGTAACTCGAAACTTTCCTCTCAGCACCGCTGAACTGCCAGGGTATATTTAGAGCTGGGATCCGCTCCTGAGCGGGGCTGTGAGATAAAACCTTTCCCTCAAAAGTGCCGCCGCCGGCCGTGGCCGGGGCACTCTCCCCTCGCCCCCTGCTACCGTGACTCTTTCCCAAACAAAAGCAGCCGAAACCCTGCAATTTTTTCCTCACCGCCACTTTCCGCCCGGACTTGTATTTCCCTTTGTATTTTCGCCGGCACAGGGATGCGCCCCCGCCCCGGCCGTGCCCCCCGCCCCGGAGCCCCGGACCCCGCGGGCACTTACGTGGTGGCAGAAGGGAAAGGTCCCTCCGAGGAGTGGTTCATCACCAGGGACTGGAAAAGTGTCAGGCTAAAGACTAGCAGCCAGCCAGCAGCCATCTTCCTGATCGAAGATCGATCCCCTTTCCCCAAGTCGGCGAGACGGCAATAATAATAAATTCAATTACTGTGTGTGCGGTGGTGTGGGGGGGCTGTTGTTTTTTAAAGCCTCCTCCGCTCCCCCCCCCCCGCCCCCTCGCGGGAGGCGCAGCCCAGAGATGTGCGGAGAAGCGGCCGAGGGTGGGAAGGAGGAGGAGAAACGATGGAGATCTGTGGGTGGAGAGGGGGAAAAGAAGAGAGAGAGATACTCTACTCTCTGTTACTCCAGCAGCAGCTCCAGCTTCATCTGATCCGCCGCCATCAGCGCTACTTTTGTAACAGATCTCCGCTCACTCTGTGTGTGTGTGTCCTTCCCTGATTTATTCCCCTGATTGCAGCGCAGAAAGAGGCGGAGGAGGCGGGAGGCAGGCGGGGTGTGGGCTCCTGAAAGGAAAGGAGGAAAGAAGGGGCGAGAGTTGGAGACGGGCAGATCGCTCCCGGCTCCTGCCTTCCCTGCCGGCAGCGGGGAAAGTCGAGGCGGGGAGCGGGGGAGGGCGCCGGGCCCTGTGGCTGCCGCGCTCCTTACAAGGCAGCCGAGGAACTNCTTATTTTAATTCCTCCTCCCCCCACCTCCGCCCTGTTAAGCAGCAGCCTCACACAGCCCGTGTGCCACCGGTCCGGGTTGCATGTATATATGTGTTTGTATGCATGTATAAATGCCGCTCTTTCCGCCGCTGGCTGGAGAAGCGCTGCTCAGCGCGGAGGGGCGAGCGCGGTGCCTCCCGCGGAACGCTGCCCGCGGAGCGGAGCCGGCCCGGCGGAGCAGCGCGGCCTCCCCCGCCAGCCGCAGGGTCCCGTCCGCGGCGGGTGCCCGAAGCACTTCTGGGAAGCGGGCCCTGGGGGCACGGCTGCGAGTCCTGAGGCTTCATCTCCGCCCCAGCCGCATCTCTAACCTAGATACTAATTTCAGATTCCTTTGAAAATACAGAGGACAAATTCCCTCTCCCGTCCTTTTTTTTACCGATGTTCACGTCTACCGGTCTCTGTGGCAACTACATTCTCCGTGCAAATGGAGAAAGTAATTCAGGGAAATATTTCTCAGCTTGTTTACCAAAGTAGATAAAAGTTCAGTCACAATTTCGATCTTCTTTTTGATCCGTGGGTTGTTATTTTTGTTTGCTTGCTTTTATTTCTTTTCATATGTTTATATGTTTTTAATTATTTAATGAAATGCTATTATGTTTATATTTCTATATATTTGATTAGTTCAACAGGTGAAAATGAAAGAGCAGACCCAGCACTCATGTAATTTTCACAGGCTTCGTATTTCAGGGTCACATCATCTTGAGTGTATTAACTCACAACAGCTTCTATAAACCAGAAAAATGCTCATCTCTATATTTAAAGGTGTCAAAAGGACCAAAGCTGAGATCCACAAATGAAGAATTGAGTGTTCACATCTCCCAGGCTCCAAGCCAACATAATATTTCAGTTGCAATCTGTAAAGCATGCAGTCACTCATCCGCATTTTTTCAGGATTGGAGCTGGCGCTTTGGAGCTAGTGGGAAGAGCTCTCAGTTGTCTTCACCTATCCACCTACCTGTGGATACGTAGGATTCAGGGCTCGGATGCAATTCCAAAACAGCAATTTCTAAAATTATATTGCAGCCTGCAGACTCAAGCAGTCTGAAGAGTATGTACAGATCAGCTTCTGTAGGTCTCCTATGGCTTGACATTTTTGCCACATGAGTGGCAACGCTTCAGGTACTCAGCAGCTCTGCTTTCCTACGGGGATGCAGAGGTACCGGTGGTCTCTGCTGCAAGGTGTGACAGACACTTGCGGAGTCATGGGCATGTGACACAGAGGTCCTGCTTCACAGGATGTATTGAGATGAGATCCAGGGTGGAGAAAAGGCATTGGGGAGTGGAGTAAAAGTTTGGAGAAATGCACATAGGAAAGAGACTGGAAATGTGGAGTAGTTCATGTTGCATAAGGCCACGACAGATTTACTTCTTAGAGCGTAATTTAAGACATCTCATCACTCTTGGGGCCCCACACTGTTTAAGGGTGGCATTATCCAGTATCAAGAGGACATCAGCTCAGTTATGAACATGAATATTCCCAGAAAAACAGTGTTTCTGCTCTTTGATAGGACACTGAAGCTCAGCACAAGTTCGTGTCTAAACTCTGAGATCCACAAACTAAATGTTCCTCTATTAATTGTGCTCCAAAACACCTGCAGCCTCGCAGTGGGCAACACAGTGATGCATTAACACTCTGGTAATGCCCTTTCAGAATAAAGGAAGGAAATGCCCCACCTGGCTCCCTACCTACCTGAAGGATCCAGCATGTGCAAACTAACATAGGAAATGGTTGCAGTAGATGAGAATAAGCAAGACCATTCTCCCTCAAACATTCCATTTATATATAACATACAGGAGACATAGAAAGATCAAAGAATGAGAACATAAAATACTTTTCTGTAAGCCTACATTCATGATGCTTCATCCACCATCTGTAGAGCTCCTTACGGCAAGAATTATTACTACTAATAATTCCAACAACAGTAACACATGACTAGCAACACAACAGGGCAATACATGGGTGAGTTGTCACCCACTTAATACCTCAGGTCCGGATCACGACTGTTTCATCAGTACTATAATAATACACTGTAATGATAGCTGAAATGTGGAAAATAAGCTAGAGAAAATCCCGCTATGTTTTAATATAGCCATATTTGCTGCATCAGATCTACCATGCTGTTTACAACTCTATAACAGGACTTTCTGCAAGGCAACCCTAGAGTGAACGCTACTGAGGTGCAAGTGAATGCCTGTGGAGCTCACTGAAGCTCAGGGCTGAAGGAGAAGGGGTGTCTACGTGCAGCTGCAGCGTGGAGGAGAAATAGCCAGGTGAGGGCAGCCTGTGGGGCATTCATGGGAAGACTCAGATCTCTGATACACGACTCAAGTTCAACCGGCAAGCTTTACAGGATTTACAAGCAAACTTGGACAAGAGCCCAGCTTTGAGAAAAGCTGAACTCAAATAACAGTTTTGCTTCAAAATGAAGTGAGGCTTGAAGCTGAGTTTTGAATTCTTACCCCTTTTTCTGAATTGGAAACTTAGGAAGCCAATATCACCGTGAAGTGCAGAGAAGAAAAGAATGCAGGATTTACTCCAGAAGTAATATGTTATTTACTCTTTACTCACCTGTTTGTTTCAGCTAACTCTTTATGGTTTAAAATTGCATTTATGTGGGACATGTTTAATAAAGATGTAGAATGTTTAGAAATATTGACCTCGTTCTACAAACGTGTGGGTACGGGTAATTGTATTTAAATGAGTTCCTGCTAGCTTTGATGGGAAGGAGTGATTGACTTAAAACATGTTAACAGAATTAAGTTTCTTGATATTTCTTCATCCTTCCATGCAGTTTCATCATTAAATTTTAAAAACTCATTAGAATCTCCTAAGTGATCAGTTCCTTTACATTTGGTGGTTATACTACTTCCCTACGTACTCATGTTTCAAACTCTCTTTTAAATACGTGTTTTTTACTTCACAGTAATGTTGCACTGCAGGTATTCTTATAACTGATCTGTGTTAAGATTCCTAAAGATCTATTACAGCTGAGAAGCCTTCTTTTTAAAGAACTTAAATACAGACTTGAATGGCAAACCATGAAAGTAAATCTTTCTTCATTCTTCACCTCATTCTAAATTTATTGCCTGTCATACCTGACCAAGACTTTTCTGTGAAGGAGCACAAGAATGACAGGGATTGGCATAATGAGAGGTGTCTTTGTTACAGAAAGTTTGCTTCACACCTTCTTGGTGGACTTGGCAGCCTCGGATTTACAGTTGGACTCAACGATCTTAAAGGTCTTCTCCAACCTTAAAGATTCTATAATTCTGTTTTGTGATGTTAGTGAAATTACTGGGAATCTTTCAATTGACTGTGGTGGTCTGTAAATCAGTGATAAAAATTCCTGTTGCAAAACCACAAAATTTGTTTTGCATCAAAGGCTTCTTCTCAGTTCAACGTATCAGTAACAAGTATTAATTCCTGATCAAGCCTTTCTCTTTAATTTCAATTTTTGGGTAGATTATTTACATTTTCAGAAATTATTTATATTGTCGCAAATACAGCACAAGAGACAAAGAGCTGGGCCTTCTGTGTCTCAGCCATTTTTCTTAAAAAAACCCCCACAGTTATTAAGTTAGAACCAGATTCAAAATTTTATTAATCTGGTTTTATGCTCGTATATAAAACTCATTCTTCAGTAATCAGCATTGTCATCAAACTTTTGGAAAACAATGGCAGTTTAAGGCTTAACATGCACAGTGTTTGTAGTACTTGTGTGAATAGATAGCATGCAATGACTAAGTGTCTTAAGTGCCCTTTCTTTTTTTGGTTGTATTTAATAAATCAGTAGGGACTGTTATTCTCGCAGACCTAATCTGAGCACACTTCACCTCTGTGGTTGGAGTGACAAGTATTTTGACAGATGGAACCCCAGATGTCATTCAGTTCAGCCAAAATGTGCTTGCTGAAATACCACCAAAAGTATGACAAGGTCTTAACCAATACCATTTTGTTCCTGGCATGTAATACCTTCTTGAAGTCTGTGTGTTACCCAGGGCAGGAGGGGGTAATCTTACTGAATAATTCTCATTCTGTTTGCTTTTGCAGGACTGACTGGAGAGTGCAAGCAGCCTGATCTCAATTTCTAATTTCAAGGGGGGAAAAAAAAAACCCGAAAACCTCTTATTGAAATCTGCACCAGATGGAAATGCAAGATCTGGCCCATTGTAAGTGAGCTGAATTGTTTTACATATTTGAATCAAATATCATTTTATATTGTGAAAATTTTGTGAACTACATCCAGCAGCAAGGTAGTCAACAGTGTTTTGTTTTCACCCTTGTTTTTATTCACATTTGAGTGCCGAACCTAGTAACAAAACTTTCCTCATCTGATACTATTAAGAGTTTATTTTTTTCCTGTTATTGTCAGATGTGAGGAAAACATTCATCTTAATTCTAGTCGTGACAGCAGGGATGTATGCATTTTCACACTTAAAGTTTTTCGGTTTGATTGGGTTTTTTGGACACTGCTGTTTAAACCAACAATAATATAAAGATAGTTTAATACTGAAACTTGGAGCCCAGCATAATAAATACTCTCTTGGTGCATACTAGAGACAACTATCTTGAAACAAAGTGCCAGGCTTGTAAATCTTCATCCATTTAAGGAGGAAGCACAGTGTGAAATTTATTCAATTATCACTGATCCTGATACATCTACACAGGACACTGTAGCACTATACGGTGATACTAGTTTGGTTCTGAAAGGCTCTATGTTCATCCCAGTATTATTATTATGCATCTGAGGTTGGAAGGAAAGGGAACTTTTTTGTTCGAGAATCACCGTATTGTATTTCACAGTGTAATGTAGAAGTGAATCTCATATTGATGTTGTGACACTATTCACAGAAAACCATAAATGCCAGTAATCTTGCTGAAGGAAACCCTCAATTATAAATGTTAAACTGTGGTATGCTCTGAGCTTGTAAAAAAATATAACTTCTAAGAACAGTCTTATACAAATAACATACATGTTTTATATAAGGACGGATTAAGCGACACAACATTTTTGTACAACCTTGTCTATCTTCCACCCAGCCCCTAATCTATTTTAACTTAGTTTACTCCATTCCTTCCATTGACTTTAATCAGATCTAGCTCTTTCTTGAACCAAAAATACACACGCATTTCTTCTTTCACCTCCTAAATCAGACAGTTTCTCCCCAAATTTTCACCCTGTGAGAGTCATCTTTACACCAGTGGAAGTTTACTAAATGTAAGTGTGCTACTCTCCTGAAATCTGGTACCTTGCAACTTTATAGGACTAAAAAAGGGTATTAATACATCATCCAGGACAACTGTTCTCTGAGGTGGCAATCCGAATATTCATAGTAAACCACTTCCAGCCAAATGGAGTGAAGCCACCTCAATATCTCATACCTGCTTAACCCTTCAAACCTAATTAAGCAATCGGTTATGAAAGTTGCATTCAGAAGTTATTGCTGAGATTTTAATTAACAATATTGCTGCGAAAGAACGGCCACACTCATGCCATCCAGCCACTGATGCTGCTTTGGAAGTTCAACAGGGTGAGCCACAGCTTATTAGGAAAGTTGTATCTGACTCCCTCCTTTTGGGAACATAATTGTTACTGTTCCCATTCAGCACTTGTTGAGATACACACGGACTATCTACAGGGAAACAAACAAACAAAAGGCTTCTTTTGTCTTATCCGATAACAACAGCAAGTACTATGTTTTTAATTACATTACTATCGTTTAAGTGACTTGTGCTCCCAGCTGAGAATGACAGCCCAAGAGTGTGTGAGCATTGGTGTCTTTGGCTGAGGTATTGCACATGAACGAGACATGGTGTTTTTCCAAGTATTGTCTCCAAGACCCTTTTATAGAATGATGTTTGCATAAGGTGTTAGGTTACCAACCTCCCAATGCTTTTAAGTTTAACAGCTAAGAAAAACTGGTGATCTGGACTCCATTTGTTGTCAATGGACCTCCACAGAATGATGCATCCTGTCTGAAAACAGGTGATTGAGGTGATATCAGTCTCCTATTTTATCTGTCTTACAAACCGTTAGTGAACAGAAAAATAACCCAGAAGGAATATGGAGCTTGGAAAAGATGGTAAAAAAAAAAAAAAAAAAAAAGAAAAAAAAAAAAAAAAAAAAGAAAAAAGAGAAATAAGAAAAAAAAAAAAAAAAATAAAAAAAAAAAAGAAGCAAAGAGAAATAAAAAAAAAAAAAAAAAGGAGGAATGAAAGATAACAAAGGAAAAATGAGAGTTAAGAACAGGAAAGGATAAATTCAGAAGAAAAGGTATGCACGTGGAAATGAATACAAACCAGTAAATTTATATACCGTAAAAGGAAGCTAGAATTTTTAAAAGGAAAGGAAAAGGGGTGGGGCAAAGTAAAGTGAAACAAGAAAATGGAAAAGCGAGGAGGAAAAGAAAATGAGTAGTAAGATGAAATATTAAAGGGAAGGAAAACTCAGTGCTGAAAAGGAAAAGATGCAGGTAAGTGGGAAGGATAACAAAGAAGAAAAAGATGAGGAAGAGCATTGACAGAGGTTTTGTCTACACATACTGATGTACACTTTTCTGCTTATTTTAGTTTTAAAAGATGGCAAATGAGGAATCCTAATGGTACAAAAGACACATATTGATCAAGTCTTTGAGTATGTCGAGGAAGGATGCTGTAGAGTGACACAGTATAAAAAGGGTATAAAGCTGCTGGAGGGTGTCCAGAATACGGCTACAAAGTTGGCAGNCTCCCCAGGGAGGTGTCACGGCCCCAACCTGACAGTGTTCAAGAAGAGACTGGACAACACCCTCAGACACATGGTGTGAACTGTAGGGTTCTCATATGTAGGGACTGGAGTTGGATTCAATGATCCTTGTGAGTCCCTACCAACTCAGGACATTCTATGATTCTGTGATCCCATGTGGTTCAGCTGCCCTGAGGGGTAGTGCACGTGGGCATCCAGTCCACGGTGCCAGACGAGAAATTAGCAGTAGCCTCTTGTGGAGAGGAACCTTTTCACCTCAAAGAGGAGTTTTGCTTCAAAGTGTTGCGTGGGAGGCAGAATAGGCTTAGGTCATGCAGGAATTTCCCAGTTTGCTGGGAAAATGTTGGTCTGTGTTATAAAAGGAAAACTCTCAGTCCAGATTTATCCTCTTAACCATTAAAAGCCTTTTTTTTTTTTTTTCTCCAGATTCTAATTTTATGTGTTTAATTATTTTATTTTGTCCTGGCTTGTTATTACTTACCATGTGCTTTAGGAGGATGATTTGATGACAATTGTAAATACTGGACTATTAATATACACAAGCAATTGAGGTGCTATGTACCTTTCTGAAGATTAGTCACAAACTGAGCACCACTTCTGACCTACTTAAAGTCTGAAACCAGCATTTCAGCAATGCAGGGGACAAAGGCTGTATTTCACTCCCAGAGCACAGATGGGCACGTGTGGGACTTGACAATGGGTTTCCCTTGGTAATAAAAGGGGGAAAATTCTTGCGGTGCTGCTAGAGTCAGTCATCTGCATTTCAAAATGGGAGAAAGGCTTTTTGTACTCTAGGGAGGGAGAACTGGGTATTTAAAGACACATTTTCTATCACAGCTATTTATGGAAATTCAGCTCAGATTGTTATAATTTTATTATGACAGTTAAAGAGTTATAATACAGTAAATGATCGCCACATTTACCTACAGAGTGCCAGTACTTACCCGAAATGAAAAGGGTTTATTTTTTAAGAAAATATAGACTTTGTCAATAACCGTATTTTCTGTTTCCTCTTTCAGTTTTAATTATCTTTAAAGACCATTGGTTATAAATGTAAAGAAATACTTGAAAAACCCTTTGAAAAGGAAATATTTCTCTTATTTCAACATATAATCTTGAAATATCAAAACATTTCTCACCTTTTTTCTTTCCCACAGTAGTTTTAAGTTGCAATAATTTGCAATTGCAATAATTGCTTTTTATTTTCCCTTTATTTTCTGAGATGAGAGTAAATATTAAACTATCCATATCTGCCTTTACAAGGGTGTTTGATCTAGATGTTTCAGAACACTTATTACCCAACAGCAAAAGTAGTCTAAAGAATGATTTTACAGATGATTCAAAGACACAGTTACTCGGTGTGTTAGCTGATACACTTTGCTCTTGTTCTTGTAAATGTGCCGGGCAGCGGATGTAAAAAGCTTTATTTCAGTTTGAGGAGACACAGTCATGTTGTTAATTTTTAATTCACATAAATGACATTAAATTCCTGCTAAGTCTACTTTCTTTCAAGTAATATAAATCTATGATTTCAAAAATTTTAGTTCTAAACTAGCACTGCTGATAATACGATTATATCTAGGAAATCTGTGATGCTGGAGACAGACGTAGCTCCATATTTACTTGCACTGTATGTACTCTGACTTCACTGGACTTTACAGATTGTACCAAAAAGTTCGAACTGGGATTAAACTTAAAAGGATCAAGTGAGAGTATATTGTTAATTTAAGTAATTGATCATTTAAGTAGCTTGGTATCTTCTGAAAACATCCACATTTCTCTGTGTCATTACTTTTTGTTTACCTTGCACTGCTTAGGGTTTGGAGATTTTTATTTTTATATATCTCTATATATATTTTGTCAGATTGTCTTTGTTCTCCTTTTAGAAAAACAACACAAAACAAAACAAAAAACCCAAAACAACCAACCAAAAAAAAAAATAATCCCACAAAACCAAACAAAAACAACTACTCAGCTTACTTCCCTTCTTTAAATTACCATAGTTACTATGGAAACAGCTATTAAACTGGGAGTGACAGTAATTAATAACATCTGCAAGTGCAATATGAAATCCACAACATAATTAATATCAGCATTTGGAGTGGATAGTCCAGAGCTGCCCTTTTTGCTTTACATGGAATTGAAAACTGTGCAGCGCTGACGACAACAAGGGGGCTTAATATTATTGTACTGATATACTATGGCTTGTGAAATAGTTTGGACAACAGGAGTATGAACGCAGAGGAAAAAATGACATTGTTATGACATAGTTTAATGGAATATGATTCTGGAAGGAATAAGATCTGTATAGGTATAAGACCTTATGGGCACATAAAAAATTTTACTTTACACTTTCAGACAACATAAAAATACTCACTGCTAAAATGATAGCAGAAGCTTGAAATGTAAATTTTAAGTCCATTCCTTCATTTTAATTAGAGGCTGGGGCTGATCAGACGTGCAAGTTTACCTATAGTTTCTTTTATGTTTTGACTCTTAATTTTAAAAGCTGAATCAGAATTTTTTAAGAACTGCCAATTAAACATTTTTAATAAATCATGAAAGACCTGAGAGGATGTATTGCCCCTAGGCTTTATAGGAGATGGAATATTATAAACATTTATTTATTATTTTATTATTTCTTAAGGATACTTGTCATAAGGCCTGCCATCTATCCCACTAGCTTCTCTCATTAGAAACTATGGGTGCACACAAGATTCAAATTCACCCTAAATCATTTTTGCAGTTTGTGTAAAATGTGTAGCAGACACTGTATTATCAGATTGAGGTATATTGTATTATACAGGAGAGAGTTCTGCCTTTACCCCGAGCCCAAGTAGTGAGCCTTGTGCTCCTAAACCAGAAGCTATGTGGCCTCTCTTCTCTGAGCAAACAACCTCTGTTTTGGGGCAAAGTGCATTAGATGGAGCCCAATCCTGGATAATAGGGCCCAATCCTGGATAATAGGGCCCAATCCTGGATAACTGGGCCCAGCATGGGTGCAGCAAAGACACAGAATCATAGAATGTCCTGAGTTGGAAGGAATCCACAAGGATCATCAAGTCCAACTCCTGTCCCTGCACAGGACAACAGGACGCACAGTACTTCAGGTCTGCAAACAAAAGGCTCTTATTTTGCAGCTTGGCCCAAATGGTATATGATTCAGTGGCAGAAGGATTTACATTATTGTAGGTTCAATTGGTAAACATACACAGTTTGCGGCATATGCAGGGTTGTAAATCTTATGTTACTATGTTACTTATAGAAGGGAAAGCAAAAAAGATAGAAGTATGGGAAAGAAAGAAAGAAAAGAGAGAGAAAGATTTCACCATCCTTATGACTCTGCTTTATGTGTGATGGAGTTCACAGTCTCGGGTCCAGCGATGTGCGGCATCCTCTGGTGCCTTGTTCAGTTCGTGTAGTGAGACTGGTGGGCAGAGTGGGCCTCAGGATGGTGGGTGGGTGCTGCCAGCGCTTGCACAAGGTGGGCCTTTATAGCCCTCTGGGTTGCCTGCTTGTGTAACTTTTGGTCTTTTGTGGAGGTGTTACTGTGAAAGAGTCAAAAGTCTGAGGGGAAGGGGTGATTGGCCATGTTGAAGGGTCTCAGCTTATCCCTTTGTGCCATGCTGGGTGTATCAGAAGGTAGAGCTATGTGCCCTCTGGCACATCGCCCACACCCTGTATCTGCTAGCCGGCCTTGTCTGTGGCCTGCTAGCTTGCCGTTGATATGTAAATCACAATTCACCCTACAGTGAAGGTATCTTCTCCTGTGGCTAGATGAACTAGTTTTGCCACAATGTGTCAGCCATTATCCTTATCGCTACATTACAGTCTCCTCCAGGCTGAAGAAACCAAGTGTCTTTAGCTGTTCCTCATACGACTTCCTCTCCAAACCCTTCACCAACTTTGTAGCCCTCCTCTGGACACTCTCCAGCAGCTTTATATCTTTTTTATCCTGTGGCGCCCAGAACTGCACACAGTGCTCTGGGTGAGGCCTCACCAGAGCAGAGCGGGACAATCCCCTCCCTGCCCAGCTGGCCATGCTGTGCTGCATGCTCATCTTTCATGATGTCCTACAAAGGAGTCACCTCATCCCCTCACCAGTGATTGCCTGAGACCAGGCTGAAGCACCTGCTAAAGAAAAGCTATAGCAGTACTAGATGAGGCCACTGTACATAATTCCCTGGGAACAGAGTTCCTTTGTTTCTTTCTGACCTTGGAAACTTCTTTGGCCCTTGTCTAGCCTTTTCTTCTGGCCAGTCTCCTGAGGTCTGTTTTCTATGTGTAAAAAGAGATGAGAGCGAGATCATTTCGGAAAACATGAAAAGTCTTGGGAAAGCGTCGAGAGGAGGATATAACCTTGAGAGTACACGGGTAAAGGAGGCAGAAAACCTAATGCAGGGTCGGGAAAATGAAAAGGATTAATTAAAACGTACTAAAAGAGTTTTGAAGATGAAAAAGGAATATAAGTGCTAAGTATTTTTCTTTGTAACAAAAGCTCTGCTGAAAATCAATGGGGAAAGCATGGCTTTTATTTGAGCAGCAATTTGCATATTAATATTGTGATAGCATTATGCAATAGTATATAAGACAGATTGGGTAAATAAAGGCTGTGACCAAACATTTCAGCTTTTCCCCCACGTCTATTCGAAATAAAACTGGCAGAATGTCACACTGTAGGCTTGTCCTTGATTTGTTTCCAGTAGAACATTAATTGATGTGTTCCCCTGTTTTGATATGTGATTTACAAGCTCTATAACTCAAAGGGTGATTACAGCCAGGCCAGCAATCTGGATGCCAAGCCTCATTTAAGTGAACTGTCCTGGATATTTCACTCTAGAAATCACGGCTTTCTAAATGTGTGGGTGGCAATATTAAGCAGTGGCAATCAACAGCAGAGTTTTCTGTTGGTGTAGCGAGAGGGAGTATTTTGAAATAGCTAGTGCATCTGCTTTGTAGCTATTTTTTTCTCAAACTGGAAAAATCTCCAATGTTTCAAACAAAATACCCACAAAATATCAGAAATGTAGACGTCTTCATGAAGAACATTCTGTATTTTTGAAAAATGTTTCTTTCAAAGCAACTAAAAGGAATGGGAGAAGAATATGTACAACCATAAGGAAACAAACAAACAAACACAATTTTCTTCCCCTAGTACTTCAAAAATTGCTTTGCAAAACTCCTGGTAACCTAGAAATTTTTGAATTATAGTTTAATTCCAACACAATCTACAGTGGCTCAACTGTGACCCCTAATAACAAGACTATAATGGAAATGGTGAAAAATTCAAGCCCATTATTGTACTACCCTGTGTTACTATAATATAATCTAATCTATCTATTTCATGTTTAATCTAGTTTTCCAATATTATTTCCTTTGATGAAAGATGCTTAACAGGGAAAAAATATAAAAGCATTTTTTAAATAACTCTGTTGTTACAGGAGATGTAGCGAGTTTGTGCATCAAAGAGAAAGTAACGTGATTTTAAGTTTATTTGATTGAAGGCTACTTCCAGTACAGCAGCTTTACAGGTTAATATGCCTTTGTTATAGATCATTTCAGCTCACACTTCAAAACCAGCTAGAAGGAGCCGAGTACTAGAAGATGGGTAAGGCACATTACAATAACTTTGCAGAGTGACAAGTTGCACATGTTGGCATGTGCAACCAGCAGCAGTAAATTGTTGATAGCAAAATATTTAACATATTGAAAACACAATACTAGTTTGCTTTTTCCTACGTTGAACCTTCTGTCTGAAAACTGTGGGTATAAAGATTTTGCTTTTAGGGGAGCACTATTGCTCTGTTTTTAACAATGGGATGTGTTGTCATTTCCCAAGTGCAACTGCCTATGTGCAGGAGAGAGGTCAACTCTACTACTTTCTATACAAATCCATGTTTTTCATTCCTCATCATAGTACTTGACTGATTTTTCAATGGGCCATTTAATGATGTGAAGAATACTTGTTCTTATTACACGAACTTTCTTCTTTTATTTTTTCATCTGTTGTTTTATTTATATAGTTTTGCACTAGAAAGCCAAGCACACCTTGGCCCAGCCTCAGGCTTTTCAGTCATATAGGCAACATGACATTTTGGTGTGGAAGCAAAGTGGCTTCTTAGCAGATGAAGGAGATTATGGGAGTTTGAAGAAGTAAAAATAAATGGAAAATAGCCGTGTAGTTTTGATGTGGCAAGAAGAGTGGTATAATTCAAGAGAAGTCAAGTTTGGGAAGTGGGGCTGATGAAAGTGGACTTTTGAAGAAGTTCGGGGAGGAGAAATGAGCCGAAGAATTTGTAGGGCGAGACAGTAACATCTTTCCCTGATGCTTCTAATATATGAAGTTGCTGCCCTTGGCCTTCACTCCAGATATTTAACTGGTCTTTACATATCTTTGAGCTTTACCATGCATGCGATGTCCTGGGTATCAGGAATAAAGCCTTTAAATATTCTGTGAAATTCCACTGTAGAGACGAAAACAGATCTAGAAATATGGTTGCAGCTTTATGTATGCTAAGTTCCTCATGAGCCACCTTTCCAAGCACTAACATTTTCTTCTGTTTGTACCTAGCTGAGTGAATGAAGATGCCAATAGTCGAGACCAGGTCATCCTGTGGCTTGGAGCTTCCTGCCAACTGGAGATAATAGAACGAATTTCTTGCCAATTTTGCTGTGTGAAATGAGGATGCTAGGAGCTGGCAAAACATGCTCAGAAAATGCTGTGCTCCTGAGGTCAGAAAGGTTTAGAATAAAATAAGAATTGCCAAAAATCAAACTGAAATTGAAACAAGAACCAGAAGTTTCACTTCTTTCATAAAAGAGAGAAGCAGAGGCATTATACAACGACGTTAAGGAAAAAAATGACATAGCTATGGCTATGCCACAGCTATGACATAAACTTTAAACCAAAAAAAACCCCTTTCTTCCATGTTTCTGACCTCAGGTTTATAAAATGCTTCAGAAGATATTTTGAAGGTAATTAAAGACAGAGAAAAAAAAACCTGATAAAATACAACATGGGTTTACCAAAGACTTACTTGATCATGCTGGATTAAGCTGATATCTTCCTTTGATTTTCTGGACAAGGGAAATGAAATGCATCTAATCTACCTGGACTTTTACAAAGCATCTGATACAATTCCACAAGGAAAATAATTAGTTAAATAGAGAAGTCAGGGATTAGTACAAGAATTTTAAAATGGTTCAAGAACAGACTTAGAAAAAGTGAAATGTTGAAGAAAATTGTTGGTTAGACAATTACCTTAAGTATTAGTTTAGAGGCTTACTCCATGTAATATCTTCATTAACCTCGGCTCATTATATGCAATTTTTCTGTTAAAATTTCATGATAACACAAAGGAGTTACCAATATGAGGGAGGGTCAAACATCGTACAGGATGAGAAAGATGAATGATCAGGGCAGTAACAGAGTAAGAAGAAAATCATGACTTTAGGGGCCAATACAAAAAAAAAATAAATGCTGGACATATTAGCTGGTTACAGGCTGACTGCGATCCATTAATATTACGTAGATGCAAAATAACCAAATACAACCTTGTAATCTGGTTCTGTTCCTTGATATTGGTTTTATAAAGTACTTGAATTAGGGCTGAGAGAAAAACGGGGAGTTTGAACCCTGTTTCTCACGTTCCCATGCAGATACAGCCTGTGAGACCCCATCGTGACTGTGGAATACACTTCTGGCTAAGCAAATATATTCAAACTGGTGCAAGGGCTAAGAAGGGTTACGGGATTAAATGTACTTTGCTCTTACAAGTTTATAAGGACAGATGAGGAATACGACCACCCTCTGGAAATGTAAAAGCACACAGAAGAGAGAGAAGACACATTTTAATGCTGGTACAAGTATAAATGGGCACAAATTAATCATAGATAGATAGACATGAAAAGGAAAATCAAGACCATCAGAGCACTGAGAGTCTATGAGGGCAAAAAGAGCAGGTGTGTTTCCAGCTGATGAAATAGAAGCAGCACTGCAATTGCCCCTTTGCCCAGACCAGTTTCTCACTTCATTTTTATTTCCAGAGTGAGTACATTTTCCCCTTAACATGAATGACACTGTTCTTCACTAATAGATTACTTTGCTAAACCTCTCCAGACAGTAGAAATTAAGCATAATTTCTCTTTTAACAGAGAGTTCACATTTGCTGTTACCTGCCTACCCTGCAGTTTTTGTGTTTATGCTCTTTTTCACTGTGCTGGTTCACCCTCTTACTATTTTGTTCTGCTTTCTCGTGTGTCTTTCTCCTTTTTTCTTTATTATATTGTTAGGTTTCTTGATCTCATTAATTTTCTTTCTTCTTTTCTCTTTTCTCTTTTCTCTTCCCTTCCCTTCCTTTCCCTTTCCCTTTCCCCCTCCCTTTTCTCATTTTCTTTTTTCTTATTTTCTTTTTTTTTTCTCTTTTTCTTCTTTTCTAGAAAAGCTTTGCACCAAAGCAGATGAAATATAATTTCTTGCTCAATGCTGTAAAAAGCAGCTCTGTTGCAGGATTCTCTGTGATTATCATGTAACAGCATTAAAATTTACAAACATAGGACTGGAACAGGCAGTCAGAATGCATATTACTTCTTGGAATGATACAAGCATAAATTGCTTTCATTTCTTTTTCTTTGTTATCCTTATTATCTAAATATATCAGTGTTTCACCATTCCGTTTAATTGCCCATCCAAAATGCTCTGAGACCTGTCCATTTTACTTTTATGTCGGCCTTCATGCAGCCAACAAAACCCGTAGGTCCCCTACCCCTCTTAGATCAAGCACGGAGCTGCGAAATCCTCATTGCTCTCAATATTTTCTGACGCTCACTTAAAACCAGACAGATAAAGCTTTCGTCCACCACCTTCTCAAACAGATACAGTTTTCAGGAGTGGAGAAAAGCCGAGGAAAGATGGCTACTTACTTCGCTTTTTGTTTTTTTCTTCTTTACTGACTCTCGACAAGCTGAAATGTTCTCAAACATTAGCTGTTTAGCCCTTCTATCCCAGTGTCTTCTAGAAAAAAACATTTAAACAATTTGACTTTCAAATAGATAAATTACCGTTAATACTATTTTGGGGCGAGACAGTTGTTTGATGCACTTGAATGCTAAGTCAGCTCCTTGGTTATGAATGCAAAGGTTGCCAAGATTCAGCTATAAACTGACATTCTTTCAGACTAAAGTCAGAATGTTAAACTCGGTAACATCAGATACAATTTCTATCTCATTTTAAAACTGATATGTGAATTTATGCAAGCCCAGATAAGGATGACCAGAAGTCTTTGCTTCAGAGGGATTAGATAGTTAGCGAGGAATTGTTCGCTTACTCTGAACGCATCATGAGTTATAAATTGTTCTTAACTCAGCTCCTGTCAGACCACGATCTCCTCTCAGGAGTGCAATGAGGATTGGACACTTTCCTTCAGAAAGAGTTTTCATACCTGGTTTTGTTCCAGGTAAGCAGGAAATCCCAGTCCTTCAAAATGTTCCACATAAATAGAGCTGTAAGTTAAAGGCAGCTAAACGGTGGTTTGATTTTACATCTCAAATGTTAACACCGATGAAAAATGTAAATGTAATACTGAAGCATTTATCACAATTGGATTGAATTTGTGAAGTGCTTTGGAATTTTTGCTGAAAAAATTTGGAAGACTAGATTTCGGAATATGTGTAACATTTGATTTCAATACTCCACTCCATGCTCTATTTTTACAACAAATGAAATAAAACTCAAATGATTTAATGCAAGGCTTATGTAACTACAAAACTAAAATGTTTTTATTTAAATGGAACAATCAAAAAAAAATGTTAATTTGACTACATAACTTGCCTGTTTTTCCATTTGACTTCATCTAATTATTTCTCTGTTAGTCAGTGAATCTCCCAAATCACTCAGCTCTTTCCATGAAATGATCTTTCATGATGTTTTATGGCAGGGTTAGAAATTAGGCTACCTCTGGCCTTCTGCAAGCAGGAGAACGAACCAAATAAACTCAAGATCCTGAAGTCAAAGGAGGTAAAAAAAGAGACCAGAAAAAAAAAAGAAAAACAAAAACAAAAGCCAAACCCAAAAGAAATGCAGAAGGACTTAAAATTACCATCATACTGTCAAAAACCTGTTGTTGCACGTTTTAACCTTTATAAGAGGTGTGTTATTGTTCAGGCTATAACTTTTTCTATTATCGCCTTCAGGGCAGGGTACTTGTAAAAAAAATAGGTTAACATAGAATCATAGAATGCCCTGAGTTGGAAGGGACCCACAGGATCACTGAATCCAACTCCTGTCCCTGCACAGGACAACCCCACAGTTCACACCATGTGTCTGAGGGTGTTCTCCAGTCTCTTCTTGAACACTGTCAGGCTTGGGGCCGTGACACCTCCCTGGGGAGCCTGTTCCAGTGTTCAGCACCCTCTGGGGGAAGAACCTTTTCCTAATGTCCAACCTGAACCTGCCCTGGCACATCTTCCTGCCGTTCCCTTGGGTTCTGTCATTGGTCACCAGAGAGAAGAGTTCAGCACCTACCCCTCCTCCTCCCCTTGTGAGGAAGCTGTAACCATGATGAGGTCTCCTCTCGGTCTCTTCTCCAAGCAGTGGCCTTGCAGCAAGTGCTGACAGAGCTGGAGGTTCTGGGAAGCCCATCATGGGGTGGATGGGAGAGGCCCTCGAGAGCTGTGTGGTGCTCCAGCTCACATCTGCTCACGCCTTGCACGTCCCATTGTCCAGCATGTGGCTCTGTTGATCATTTGCTTGTTTTGCAGGACCGAAAGTTAGGAAAGTTAGGAAATATAAGTGTGGTTTTTGCCGAACTCAAGACGAAAGGAAGAAAGTAGACCAAGAAGGATTGAAATATAATCTGTAATTTACACATCTGCAGTGCCTTAAAGGCAGGTGGGTGCCTAACACTTCACTTTTGCTCATTGCTCTCTCTTCTACTTTATTTCTCTTATTTGTTTTTGCATTGTGATGATATTTTTTTGATAGCTTGAGTCACTTACCCAAGGGAAAAATAAATAATAACATGGGTAAAATTGGGAGAGAAATAATCATGGATATGTATTTGTCTTACAAACAAAAGCATTTTATGTTGTAGAAATCCCACACGATACTCATCAGTTTTGGAGCTCATTTTATATGCTGTTATATGTTAACTTTACAATAGAAAAAAACTATTTTGTTTGAAATTTTATTCTTTATTGTACTTGTAGTTTTATTTGGATGCCTAGCAATCATAGGATAATGCAATGTTGTGATAACAAATGTCATATAAAATTATTTCACAGGACCACTGTGAAAAATCTATAATTATAAAACACTATTTGTTTCATTAAAAATGTGTTGGAACTGCTGCCTGTTTCTTCTATTTAGATAAAATAAATTCTTTTTTCGTAAACCAGGCTGTTTTGCATTTGTTTGTCTTTTTGAAACATCCACCCTAATGGTCATGATGTAAAGCTGATAGGTGCTAACCCATAAATAATGAATGATAATAAAAACTGGAATAAATAACAGATGTTTCCAACTATGGTAGAATAGACAAAGGTTGATAGCTGTAAGGAAAAACTCATTAAGAACACCACAGAGAGCTGCATTTACAGAGGTAAAATTTTTATAGACCGAACAATTTATTTATTGTTAATAACCATAGAATAGTTTGGGTTGGAAGGGACATTTCAAGACCATCTAGTTCTAACTCCACTATCACAGGCAGGGACATCTTTCACCAGGTCATATTGCACAAAGCCCCGTCCAACCTGACCTTGAACACTTCCAGGGATGGGACATCCGCAGCTTCTCTGGGCAGCTTGTTCCAGTGCATCACAACCCACATTGTAGAAATTTCTTCCTTGTGTCCAAACTAAATCTACCCTCTTTTAGTTTAAGACCACCACTACAGGTCCTGCTAAAGAGTTTGTCCTCATTTTTCTTATAAGCCTCCATATTGAACAACCCCCGATCTCTCTGCCTTTCCTCGTAGGAGACTTGTTCCATCCCCCTGATCATCTTGGTCCTGACCCCTCTCCAACAGGTCCACGTCTTTCCAGTACTGAGGGCTCCAGAGCTGGATGCAGCACTCCAGCTGGTCTCACCAGAGCAGAGCAGAGGGGCAGAATCACCTCCCTTGACCTGCTGGCCATGCTCCTTTTGATGCAGCCCAGGATACGGTTGGCTTTCTGCGTTATAAGTGCGCATTGCTGGTTTATGTCCAATTTTTCTACCATTAGTACCCGCAAGTCCTTTGCAGGCCTGCTCTCAATCCACTCATTCCCCAGTCTATATTGCTTTTGGAAATTGCCCTGGCCCTGGTTCAGGACCTTGTATCTGGCTTTGTTGAACTTCTTGAGGTTAATAATGTTAATTATCTGCTTTCATGGTCCTAAAAAATATGTGCCTAATGCCTGGAGCCTTTAGTTACACTGGAGGAAGCCAAAAGCTCTTCTGAAAAAAGGCTAAGGTCTTAAGGTCTGAGCTTCTAAGCTCTGCTTTTCCAGCTCCATGATATCACACTGGTACAAATCAGAAGAAAAGGTGGTTTAAGTAGATAGTCAGTTAGGAAAATCTGTTGACAAATAGGCTTTGGTATATGACCATTAACACATACCCTGTCTTGGCTTTTGGGTTTTGCTGTGGTTTTGGTTTTTGTTTTGTTACAAGATTATTGTGATGAAATATTTCTGCCTGTAGGTTATTCTCAGTCAACATTTATGTGGATTCATGGGCTAAACATAACTTACGGCTGTTTTGGTTACCAGAGCGACTGAAGTTATTCCCAAACACAAAATGTGGCCTGACATAAGAGTTCAACAGTATCCACAGTTGAACCTCAGGACATTTTTGCAGATAAGAGATTTGACCAAAGAATGTCAGAGAAATGCAACTGGTATAAAACCCCAGACATAAAGCCCAGAGAAATGCAACTCCCAGTCAGGAACTCAGTCAAATCCTAGGACAATGCCGATTTAGGGAATTTTTGTCGCTATTTTCATCAGTTTCTGTAGCCTCTGCTGACAGTTTTCCTGCTCAAACACTGATTGTGTCAGGAAAGGTTTAACAATAGAAATTTGTTAATGCTGTGACTTGAGAAAACCCAACCTGATGACAGTGCCCTTCGCAGAGGATGCAATTAAGTTATCACTAGGGTAATTTCTAGCTTGTTTACTGGGTTTTAGTGGAGTCTCCTGATAGCAGCAAATACATGGCAACTTTTATATTGGTGCCAGTAGTGGAAAAAATAAAGTTTGACAGGGAAGGGAGGATACTTGTGTTCATTTTAGTTGGGTCTTGTTAGTAGAGGGACTCAACTCCTCAGTGGATTTCAGATTATATTAATTGGAGCTTAGGCAATTTGTTTCCCTATCTGTTTGTTTATCTATTTGCAGAAGAGACTCCCTGGGTTCAGAGGCAATGGCAAGTCACTACTTGTGTCTCCATATAGCAAGAGTTACTCTCTCCATACTCAGACAGAGCACATCCTCCTAATGTAGGTGCCTCATTGAGACATCTAAAGTGAGGTTACATTACTCTGAGTCAAAAAGCCAGGGAGCAAATCTGACCAGTTTGCGTATTGTCAAGTAAATGTATCCTGAGACTACATATTAAACCATGAAGATAAAATAAATGGTGAACAGCTAGTTCCTATATGAGACCTTGCATACTGCTTATGTAACGGTGTCTACAAGCTTGTCTCACTGTTCTGATGACACGAATAAAATTTACCAAGAGGCATATCTGTGATGTAGAAGTATGAGGGAGAGTCATGGGAAGATGGAGAAACCACACAATGGGGACTGAATCAAGGTCACAGAGGTAGCTTTTGAATGCTTGACTCCGTAACCTTTGTAGCCTTAATAATGTCATTTTAATGCATACTGTGTTTTACTTGTTTTATGCCTTAGAGCCTTTGGAACAGATTCCATCACCTGCACTGAAGGAAGCAACTCAATAGGTCCCAACCCTGCATGGCCTGTTGTGATCAGCCTGTGTAGGGTCATAAGCATCACCCTTAGCCCTGAGCGCTGATGACAGGGTGCAGAAAAATTCTGTCCTCTGTTTGATGAAAGCCTAATTGCTCACTTTGTCATGTTGATCTTGTAACATGTCTCCTGCTCCTGCTGCTTCTCAGTAATTTTCTGCATAGAAATACCCTCTGTGCACTGTCACCATTCACTCTGTGACATGGTGAAAGTACTGTACAGGCTATTTCTGTTAGATTTCACTAGGGAATGTTATTTCTCCCTGGAGCTACTTCCATCAGCTTCATGCTATTTCTATCTCCAAAGAAACAATGCTAAGCAGCACCCTTTCTACTGATACCAATCCTCTCCCCTCCTCCCTCTCAGAGCTGGCAGTCATAGTTGACTGTGTGCCAAATTAAAATTCTAGAGGGTGACTGTCCACAGCGTTTGATATATTCTGATGCTTCGGGATCCTTTCACTGTAATGTCATCCTATACTTGAGCAATGCAGCGCCCAGCTCCTGAATTCCCCCAGATTCAATGCGTCCAGAGTCCTGAAGCAACGCACTTGTGTTAGGGCACCTCTGTCGATTATAATATCAGTCTGCAGCATGATGTTATGACTTGATGGTCTTGGATGTCCTGAGCGAGCACAGCGATGGTTTAACAAGCTGCCTCTTTCCTGCAGTCCTGTGGGCCATTTGCTTGGATACAGAGAGGGCTGTGCTGGTGGGAGGGGGGTGAGGAAAACACATTAACCTTCTCCATGCCTTGGATAGTCCTGAACTCCACGAGCAGGGCCACAACTCTAGTCTGAATCTAAAGTGCAGAACTTAACTTTAGTGATCTCCTCACCGTTGCTTTGAAGGCAATTTTACTTAAATTTTACTTAATTATGTCCACATCACTGCCATCATATGGTACCCTCAGTTGCCCCACAGAAAAGAGAAACATCATTAAACATAAACTCTCTTCTCAAATGCTGTTCTGTCACCAGTTATTTCATGCAATGTTATCTTCCTTTCCTCCCTATTTACCTAATGACTTGGTGTTGTTATTTATACTACTTCTGTGTTGATTTGTCCTACCACCATATGTTCACTCACTTTACGTTTGATGATAATGATCTTTCACGGTATATGCACTTCCATGTATTAATTATTGCTGAGATTCAGATGTTTGTTTTTTCAGAAATAACACCAATTTCTTTTTCTTTTTTATCATTCAGAAATACAGGCTTGTTTTGCAAAAGGAAGAGAAAAAAAAAGTTTCTGTTTCAAAGGATTAATTTTAAAATAGCATAAAACTACAGAAGAAATGAGAAGAGTGAAAAACAAAATAACCTGTCAAACATTATCCATTTCTAAAACTTTGCTTTCATAGTTCTGACTGTTAAAAGTAGTTGTTGTACAATTTTAGAGGATATTCTAATAGATAGATTGCAGAACCTACGGCAAGAAGAAAACATCTAGGCAGATCTGTATATACTTAATGCTGAAAAGTAACTTCACTCCTCACTGATACCTGCTGCTATAATTCTTGTATATGATGTACTACTGTATGCTAACATTTTAGGAATCATAAGGCTGTTGTCTGATGCAATGGTCAAAGTGTTTTGTGGTTTTGTTTGTTTTGTTTGTTGGTGGTGTTGGGTTTTCTTTGGTTTTTTTGGGTTTGTGTTCAGTGTTTTGTTTTGTTGGGTTTTTTTTGTTTGATGTTTTTGTTTGTTTGTTTCGGGGTTTTTTTTAGTGGAATGGAAATTCATAATTTATGAGCTCCGTGGGCTTTTTGTATTCTACATTCACTCCATTTTGCAGGATGGAGTGCCGAAAGTGAAGATTTCAGCTCTAGAGAAAAGGAAGCTTTTAATTCATTAATTCACTTTGATGATACACAGGAAAACTTTCAACCAATGTTTGTTTTCATAATCCCATAAATCCTGTCCTTTAGCAAAACAACACATCAGAGATGAAAGCCATAGAAAACTGCTTCTTTCCTGGCTTTCCTGTGGAAAGAGTGAGGACATATTGTTTTGTTTGGTTACATGTTTCTGAAGAATTTGATTTATATCGATAAGTTTGTCTCCTTATGATGTTACCTGGGAATTTTGAATCGCTCTACAGCACTCATCAGAACTGCAGTATCGTTGGTGAACCTCTTCCCTTCACTGAGCATGAAACAACGTGTCTTTTGTTCACCAGACTGCAGGCTACATCAGAACACATATATTAATACCTGAATGTTGAAAACTGTACCCTCAGAACACAGAGGAACCAAAGCTGCAAGGATTAATTGAGCAGCTGAAACACCTGCCTCTCTTTTGTCTATGGAGGAAGTTTAGAGAAGAAAGAGTCTATCAGTCAAATCCCATCTTTAATCACGCAGTAGTTTAGATAATTTAGTTTTGATCCACCAGCTGAGCTGGAAAACATTGGGACATATTTGGATTTCACTCAACTGAAATAAAAATATTTTCTTTATTAAAAAGGCTGTAATTGAAACATTTCAAACCCCAGCAATAAAGTATTACAATTTCAGCTTTAGTTTTATTTCAAAATATAAAATTACACTTGGAAATGGAACTGTATTTCTGTATGTCTAATTTTGCACATGTTGAAAAGAAGTATTTAAAAAAACAAATTTAAATGTGCATATCAGAGCTGAAGATATTTATAAGTTCAGTGCAGATATCTATCTATATTGGGTGTACCTGAAGCAGTAATTTCGGAGAATTATCTATTTTTTTTTCTTTTCTTTTTTTAATTCAGACCTACCTTGAGCATATATTTTATATGGACCAGAAGTTTCAGGACCTCTAAAAATGGAGAAATAACCAGCATCATTTTTTTTGAGGAAAAAAAAAAAAAAGGAATTTCTTTTTAACCTTCAAATAAAAAAAAATATTACCTTTAGTGCTTTTAGTTCTAGGAACACTGTGGGCACCCATTCTTTTAGGCATAGCCCGTGATCCTGTGGTTTGTGCATTTACCTTACTGTTATAGCTGACTCTGAGTATGATTCAGTAAACTTCTGAGTATAACATGACTTCATCTGTGTCAATGGCTGTCCAAATTTTTAAGTGCTTAGAATTGGCACGTTTAGCCTTTCTGGTTTTGTCATTTTTAGCTTGTCTTGTGGAAAACGTTGGATTTTGTGTGAGACGAAAGAAAACAACTTCAGACCTGCTAAAGAGCCCAGACAACGCGTCTCTGAAGGAGAAGGGGGAACCGTCAGTGCCCGCATCACCCCCACCCAGCTGGGGCCGAAGGAGAAGCATTTCACAACAATTCCTGAGACAATGCTACATGTACTGTATGTTTTACCTCACAGAAACCCAAGTCTCAGATCCTGAAAGATGGTAAAGCTCCAACATGGAGCTGGACCTCAGGTCTTCCATCTTCAACAATGAAAGCAAACTGCTGGAGGGCTCTATGGCCTTGTGTTCATCCCTCTGAAGCAACTCACATGTGGTGTAGTCAGAAAGCCAGGTAAGCATGGACTGGAAAGACACGCACACACTAAAACGGACTTGAGAGAATTGCTTCATCGTTGAAAAATATGCATAACCAAGCCTTGTGCAAAATTCAAAAGAAAGTAATTTTCGTGAATATCCGGGGTTTTGGAGGCTTGAAGTTTTGGTATTTGTAGAGTTGTTTGCAATTCTGCTTTTGGAACAAAGTTCTGGATTAATCTTTTCTTCTGTAGAAACCTGCAGGAGAGTTCTCCAGTCTGCCTGTTCCCCCAGACAGGGAGTGGAGGGGAGACGACCTTCTACTCAGATATGATAACCAGGATACTTCTAAACATGAAAATTCCTAAAGGAAGTACTAATGTAAATAATTTTTAACAGATATTTTAAATCAAGAATGGCATATTTTAACTTGCGTTGTTGTTATGATTTTTCAGATTTTTCACTTCTTCATTAACTAATCTAGAGAGGTGTTGAGAGCTTTTATAAAAGAAGTGTGTGTCATATAACCTGGATAATGCTGAAGTTCTTCCAGAATCTAATATAACAACTGCAGCTATAGCTCTGTTCATTATCTGAACGGATAAGAAGCTTGCCCTTCAGCCATCGCAGCTCTCGTACATTTGAAACACGTGTTGACAGTTGAAAGCTACCTCCAAATATCCGTAATGAACAAAAAGCCCGATTGAAGAAGTGGGTGACATCCTATTCACTGAGGTGTTACAGGCACATAATCAATAGGGCATGGAGGAGGGAGGTCATTTTTATTTCCTAAATTATCTTGTTCATTTAGGTGTGAATCAGACATTCATTAGCATTTAAATACTTTTTGACATTTAAGACACTCCCCTATTTCAATGAGATTTTGACACAGTTGCATTGAATATCTTTTTATAACCTGAACATAGAAAATTATTTTAACCATTTCTACATATTCTGTCAGCTGTGGGCAAACTGTCAAGGATTTAGAGGCTTAGTTTTATTTAAACACTCAAACATATGTATTTACAAGAAGCTCAAGCCCTGGCTTGGGCCTGAAGAAGGCATTTGTTGTTACAGTTTTTAGAAGCAGTTGAGGAACCCTCTGGAATAGATGATGTGCAACTTTCTGTAATAGTGGCTGCTGCAAGCAACTTTCAAACCCAAGTAGGTAAGGCAGAAAACGGATGGAAAAAAAATACAATACTGTGTCTGCCTTAAGCACTGGAAGCTGAAGGGGGTGTTTCAACTCCCCAGAGGCTGGGGAAGAAGCCTGCAGTAGATGACTTGAATGTTAAACCTTCTATTTCTAGACATCTCATCCCAGATGTGAAACCACTCTTTATGCTGATTTAAATTTTACTGAGAGACCTGACACCAAAAATAGAAAGCAAGTGAAGTCATGGATAGGAAAACGGCAGGCTAAATCTTTCTATCTGGATTGAGTTGTATATTTTGGACCTGATCTCTATTTGAAAATAGTTTTCCTGAAATCAAGAAAGCTTCTCTGGGGGAGTCCAACTAGCATCTGAACGAAGGTACTGTTGTGCCAGGCACACTGTTTATATCTGGGTTGCTGGAGGAATGAGCAATGTCCAACTGTTTTAATTATGATCTGCTATTTCTTCATTTTATTTCAGCCTGTTGAATCAGAAACTTTCTACAAACGTATCTACCTAAAGCTGTATCTAAACACACATGAAGGTGGCCCAAGACATCTAGCACTTGGTTTACAAGGGTCTGTTATCACTTGCCCAAGTTTAGCATCAGCTGGGTCATGTGCAGGGGGAACAAAAAGAAGTGAAAGGAACATATTATTTTGTTTTATGAGGAAGGACAAAGGAAACAGCTACAGCATTATAGACCTTGAAGTACCTCAGCTGCAGCATCTCTTGAGAAAGACTTCAGCATGTTTCCTCTCATCAGCTACCCACTTCTCCCCCTCTGCCTTGCTACAGCTGTGTGAATAAAGGATTCTTTTTTCCTGAAAGTTCTGAAGATGAGAAAAACAAAGCACCTTTTGAGGTCAAGCCAAGATTTATTTTAGCTTCTTGGTGAATCAAGAGTTTTGTTTTGTTGTTTTTTTTTTTTTTTAAAAAAAACCACTCTAGATTAAACAAAACATTACATTTGACAGGGAGTAAAACATTTTGTTTTCAAGCTATCTCCTCTTAAAAAAAAAAGTGTCATAATGACAAGCATTTTGAATTCAAAACAAAACCCACAAACCTTGCTTTTGTTTATTTGCAATCTCAGACTCATTATTTTCTTGTTGTGTTTTAATACAGTTAAGAATATTGCGAAATCAATGCCCATTTTTGAAATCTTGTTAGCATTCCCACAATTGCACTGTTTGTTTGTTTCTTTTTCTAATAATCCAACATATCTGCTACAGATTCCATTTACTCCTGATCCACTCATCTGTGCTTCCACAAACACCGTTTCTGACTCATCCCATAATTGAAATTACCTACCAAAGAAACCCTCCATCCCCTTTTTATTTATTTTTAATTTTTTTTAAAAAAGAGACTCCAAACACCTTTGTTTTCAGGATTTCAAAATAAAACCATAAAGTCCCTGTTCTAGAGTAACAGGCAACTTCTTGACTATCTCCTGACCTTTTGCCACCTGTAACTGAAAGTTTTTGGAACAGAAGTTTCTGCAGCATCTTGGTGGATTTCTGCTTTATGACCCTCACTTCACAGCACCCCAGAACAGAGCGGGATTACCGAAGCGGGCAACTGAATTCCCTCAATTCGTTCAGACCCCCAGTATAAGAACACAAATGCAACACAGACAGTGTAAAACAGCATTAAAGATTTACATTTTAGAAGAGTTTAAAGCTAAATTAAAAACAAACCAACCCCAACAACTTACTAAAATGAACCGAACAGCTGAATCTTCCTTGATGCTCCATAAGTGAGGGTACCCAGTGGTTACCTCCAAGACCCACTAGTAGGATTTATTTGTTTCTTGAGGTTCAAATACAGCCTGCCTTGCCTATTTTCTTTAGGTGTGGAGCTCTGCATGCCAGTGTAGGCTTTTCTATCCTCCTTATTAGTCTTACAAAGCAGCTGTTACCTCTTTCTGAGCAGCAAGCAGGTTGCCAGACAGCCTGAGGGGCTGACCATCTGACAGCCATATTTTGTTCTCAATAGGTCTGTGACTCACGCTTTCAGGGGAATACCATGGCAGGTAGGTTTTTTCTCCTTTGGTGCAGATGATAGCTGCAGTTTCATTTCCTACAGCAAGTGGACAACCAATATGGTTAAATTTCTTTCTTAAATACCACCCACCCCCCAAAAAAACATTAGCGCCACTGTTCTGTTTATTGGTAATACATGCTTGTGAAACATTACACAAATAACATTTCTCTTTAGTACCTTAAAATTAAATCAATTACTTATAGGCAGTTTAATTTAGGAATGAGAGAAAAACGAATGTGAGGCAGCTTCCTAGTGAAGGCTCTCAGTGGTTTTTAACATGATGCCTCATGAGAAAACCCTCCTAGCTGGGGAGGAAAGGGTGTTATTATTTCTATTCTAGTAGTGCCCTTGTGCCCCAATGTGAATGTGCTTTGTAAGCGTGTGAATGCTACAAGTTTGTTGTTCTCCAGGACAGGTTATGGCCCCGGCAGAACACCGGGGTGGGAAGCAGGCCAGGGGATGTGCCCAGGGGCAGTCAGCAAAGCCAAGGATAAGCAACCAGCACTTGATTCCCCTGCCTCATGTTAACTCCTTGGCAAAAACTTTCAAGAAAAAAGGATGGAAAACTAAAGCTCTGACAATCCTAAGGTAATTGAAATCTGTAGAGAAAACACCAGAAACAATCTTTTTGCTCTTAGAATTGTAAAAGATTTTTCCTTTCGCTCCCAGCTTTGTTCAAGCTCCTCAGTTCTTGTCAATACTTCTGATCCATCTCTCTAATTTATTCTTCTCATGAATAATTTTTCGATTTAAGCAACTAAAAATCATACTTTTCTTTACTGAATGTTTCTCCCCTAACTAAATATTTTCCTGTATTTCACGTGCTCTCCTGTATGCTACATGAATTCCTCGGCCTGAAATCACTCTTTATTGTCTCAATTATAGCATCTATGCATTGTTATAAATTAGCATAAGCAGTGTATACAAAGGAAATTCCACTGATTAATTGAATCTGAACAGTTCTCTTTGGCTAATGAGTTGTGCGCATGGAAGAGGACACCAAGAACTGATTTTGACTTGTACCCGGCTCTGTTCATGTGACTGAACTGCTCAGAATCACACCCAGCTGTGGGATTGCTCATTCAACACCGATAAACTGAAAATGAAGCAATAAAGCAGCCTCGTCAGTGTATCCCTAGCCTATATTAGTACATGAGAAATAAATCATCGTGAACAAATCACTGTGAATAATAAGATACTTCAGAGTATTGTCAGGTCCATTTGATGTTTTTTTAAATTGTGTTCATTAGGAAACATAAGGAAAACTTAATGATGACTGCTATTTTAATACAAGTTCACGTTTACACAAGCTCCCTGCTTGAGTGTCTCCCACTCTCCCACTGCGTCAGAAGGATGAGTGGGCTTATTCAGAGTGTTAACGTAGAAAAATACCCATTTCACTTCTTTCCTCCACACGCCAGCTGTACATTTGCACTTGGAGTAATTCTTCTGAGCCTTGGTGAAGCAGATATTTAGAAAACAGACACTTTACTCACTGTCTCATCATCTCCTTGAGCAGACACCCATTCTCAGCCCTTTTTTGACTTATGATTAATACGTATGTTGAAAAATATTGAGTGCCTCTTTTTTCACCCTCTCAGCTGTAATTTCCAATGCTCTTCACTTCAGACAATGATTTTTAAGATGAAGTGGATATAGCATTGTGCAAAGCAACGGAGTTTTAAAAACTGGATGCATAGGCTTCTGCATCAAAAATCTGACGTTCTTGGGATGTTCTGATCGAATCTTTAGTTTAGTTTTTCATTTTGTTTTGTTTTGTTTTTTCCAGTGCAGCCAGCACATAACCTAGCATCAATACTAGATAGCTCTCTTTTGGATTCCCTAAAGAGTATTTTTATGATCAGTGTTCAATGAACTCAGTCCAATAGCTGCATAAACAATTCTGTTGATATGAACCTGGGTATGCATATTGGATAGGAAGTGCAATGAGGCTACTGGGACTATTTCCTAAGAGAAACAAGCTTCCTTATCGACAAGCTCAAAGAGCAGATAAACCCAAAACATAGCTGTGGGCTATTAGTTAAAATTTATGTTTCACTGTCCACGAGTTAAGTATAAAAGATTCCAATTCAAAGATCATGGAGAGGTCCATCAATTTTAGTATAATTCACATGCATCTCTGGATAACTGGGTCTCCAGAACAAATCCAGTAAACAGCACTGAAATAAACTCTTTAAAATGGAGGAGAGGGAGGGGAGATCAAAGTTTTATAGAGTGAAATATGAAAGTGTAAACAGAAATGCAAGTCATCCAGGAATCAAAGGCTTGAGCCTGAATTACTCAATACTTCCATGCCATTTACCATTAGCTATTGATGTGCCCTCAGCGTCAGAAATCTGCTTACAGTACTGCATCTAGAAAGGGAGAAATAACTAGAGATTCTCGTTTTAATCTCTGCCACAAATGGATTACATAAAAATAAACCAAAACTTTGGAGTTCACTGTTCAGGCTTTTTTTCCTAATTTATATTTCTCACCCTCCTTTTTTCAAACTACAGTTGACGTGAATTTGCTGGAGCAAAATCACACACACATACAAGAAAGAAAAAGGCAAAAAATTGAAAGTCAGGATATGACTGTGAGTTTTTTGGTATTTCTTTCTTGCTATTTAATATCAGAGAATGTTCTGTCATTCTGTCAGTGCAACATATACAGGAAAGCCTGATGAGTCCAGATTTTGTCATTCTGAGCACTTGATCTGTGGTGTAGATGACGACACAGGCAGTCTGTACTATACGATCCTTGGTTGGTGGTTTTGGAGAGAATGCTTTTTACTTTCCTAGCAGCCTCTGTTATTAAACTCTCCGTAACATTTACAGTAGTTCAGCTGCTGAAAGAAAATACATGAGTCTTGTAATGCCCTGGAAATGAATAAAGATGAAACCAGACAAAGACAAAAGAAGCAGCTGTGAGCGTTGCTCTCTGGGTTGCTGGGCACTCCCCGAAGCATGACGTGCAGACATGCCAGAAAAGGGGCTTGTTCCTCTGGAGGGCTGATGTCTTATCTGCGTTGGAAAACAGCAACACAGGGAACCGAGCTGAGTTGCGACTTGTTATCCTGTTGTGCATCCAGCTAAGGTGGTGTATGAACAGGTTCTGACTGAACAGCAAGGTTTGCTTGGGAATATTCTGATGTTGTGAAGTATTTGATGCGTGTCCTAGCAGTCATTTAATTGTATTTACCTACCATTTATGTAAGCTCTCTCTCTCAGTTCCCCATAGTAATGAGAAGAATGAAATTCCGGGATCCAGACAAAGACTTTTAATATTTTTCATCCACCATAACTGTACATAAAGAGGGACTTTATTAAGCTAATAGATGAGGCTAAAAACATACCACCTGGTAGGACTTTGTTACTTTCACTGCTGAACACGATGCTCAGTGTTATAAACTGAGTGATTAGCATATCAGTAGGAAAAACGATAATAGTTAACACAACTGTCCTTACAACTCAGGTAGCAGCAACTGTGGGTTAGCGCCTTTTTCCCCATAGCATAGGCACCATCTGAGTATACACATTGGCATGTAAATACATTCATGACATTATTATAATGACATTCTGTGCCAGGTTGTTTTTTGTCTGGAAGTGCTGAACTCAGTATTTTAAATACTCATTAAGGAGAAGATATGACAGCTCTACCTCTTGCCTGATAGAGCACTGTTTCTGCACTGAGAAACCTCAGCTTGAGCAAAGTAGACAGACAACCATTATGAAATTCTGAGACAGGTTCCCTATCCTCCCTTCATCAGGCTGTGCAGCAGAGCAAAACAGGTCTCTTTGAAGTACTCCTAAGTATAAAATACAAAAATATTCACTGGCAAAGAGCAGGAGAGAATGACTCCATGACTTTGTCTTTTACTGCAAACGTAAGAAAAGGTTTTCTGGAATTCCATTCCCTTTGCCAATTGATATTGCTACAGCTGGAGCTGCCCACCCTGCCCTGAATGCTTGCACAATTACACAGAGGCTGTGAATTTCAATCTCCACATCCAGACGAAGGAACTGAACCTGAATTTCTGCAATTAATATCTTAGCTACTGTCTTGTTCCATAAAATAGGATGCTTCCTCACCATCTTTATTTCTTTCTTTAAAAAAAAAAATAAAAAACTTTAAAAATTTGATCAAAGGAAACAAGTGACTTGACAGAACTGCGTTTCTCAATTAGTTTGTTTCTATTGAGAAGATTGTTCGTTATTCCTCTCCATCCCTCCCGTATTTCAGGTCAGACTGAACTGAAGTTCTTCTGATTCCTCTTAGTCAAATAAGATTTGGAGCAAAGTGAGGTGTCTGTTTATCTGTTTCCCAAGACTGGTCTTGGATCTCATGGTCCGACACATTGTGGTGGAGACTGCTGCAAATTTGCAATGACAAAAAAAATCAATAAAATCAAGTGAATGACTGCAGCAGTTCTGAGTAGTGTGAGCAATTTCAGTTTGACAAGAGCAGATTTGAAGTGATTGTTGTTGTGACTCTAAAATGAGGGTGTCGTGAAGCTGCTGGCTACCGCATGCAGAAATCACAAATTCCTTTTCGTGGGACCTGGATGTCCAGGTGGAACCGCTTCTTGCTTTATTTTTATCTCTGAATATTTGAATTTACTTTCTTCTCCTCTCCTCACTATGTAATGGTGGTTTGCGTTTCTTGTGTTTGGTTCTTTGGTTTCCTTGATTGTAGGGAAGACGATTACATGGACACATACAGATTGTGAAACAACGGCACTTGTGCTCTGTAACATCTCTGCTTGATGAATGGATTTGTTAATTACTAGATTTATTGGTTCGTGGCTGGACACCAAGTTTTGTTTTGGAGGAGCTATATCCCCATTCCCGGCACAGATTACCAACCTCATCCTCCCTCTGAGGGATGGAAAAGCAGAAGCACTTGTAGCTACTGCGATTCTCCATGGACTGCATGCTATCATATATGGTTTAGGGAGGTTCTTTATGTTCTATATATTTGTTCCCAGATACATAAAAAAGATTAGTGGGTTCTAAATTTGTCTTAGGCTTAAGTCCAAAGAAGAACTGTTCAATATAAACACCAATATCGACCAGCATAATTCTTCCTCTGAAGAGATCAATGTCTATAAAGGCAAAACAGAAACATGAATTTCCTAATTTTTGAGGGATCCCAGGGAGAGACTGAGTTTATCTAACAGTAATCTGGATCTAAATCTTTCTCCACTTGCTGCAGAAGAAGGTAGGCACATACTAGTTCATTGCATGCCTAAAATTTCCCACACATTTCACACCCAATTTAAACACATCAAATAGAAGTGAATAACAGCAAAAGAGGCAACTCTGTAACTTGAACACTATCTGCTTTAGCTATCAAGGTTTCTTAAAGCAGTATCTTGGATACATGCACACTGCAGCACAACCTGAGAGCTGTGTTGTGTATATTGTGTATCCCATGTTAGCATTCCTTTCTATTCTATTTTTGGTGATATAATACTGCATATTACATAATACTGCGTATTATATAGCATTGATAAAATAGATTTTTAAAATATATATATATTTTAAAAAGAAACCAAACCAACCTGAAACTGAAAGGGTTTGTAAAGAAGAGAGGCTTAAAATCACTTTACTGCCATTGTAAACTTGATATTACTTGCAGTAATGCCAAGGTATTTCTAACCAATTCAAGCACAAGCTGGCATTCTGTACAGAGAAATATTTTCACAATGAAACAAAATAGAGACACAATGTATCCTGCTACAAACTTCAGATTAGAAGTATTTTTAGGCTTTATATCTGCACAAGATTTCTTATGACTTTGTTAGAATTTGAGGATAAAGCATAAATAAACAGACCTTCCCAAAATGTGTATTGATTAGATGGCTGGATTTACTGATTTGCCTATTTCTGAAATTAATCTCCAAATCATTGTGCTTGTTAATTACACATCAATATTTATTAACCTGAAAGTTATAAAATAACTCCTCCTCCTCATTTATGCTCATAGAATATCTGTGAGCCCTTTGGCTTTGATATTATTCATGTAGATACAGGGCTATGTGCAAATCTGTCAACGCCAGGCGTTTGATTTGTGCCTAAATTTTATGTATCTAATGGAGCATTCTTTCAAAGAAGTACTTAATACAAAAATATGATTTTAAGAAGATATTTTAAAGTTAAGATCCCACAAATACTTACAGGGAAAGATCTAGTTATATGTAAGGTACCTGACCTATATGAATAGGATCTCCCTCTGGAGGCCTCCAAACTCATCTGTTTCTCTTCTCTGCCTTTATTGAGATGATAGACACTTAAAAGTGTAGAGCTAAGGGTCTAAATTTATCTATAGGAACTGAAAAGTCAGTATTAGATAGCAGCTACATTGGTGGTCTCTGATGTAATTTTTCTGAAGTTATTTCCTAACCTAACAAAAGCAAGTGTCAATATTATCCTGTGGCAGCACCTAATAAATGCCACTCTTTTCCATGGTGACAAAAAGAGATTTTCAGTCATATTGAATCTTCTGACAATGTGATGGGAGAAAACTATGAGCAGATTTGTCATTATATGGTCAGGGCAGATGATCATAGATTTCTTAGAGTTTAAGTCCAGAAAGGGCAATTTGATCATTCAGTTGGATCTTCTATATGTTGAATATTATCTAATTCTAATGTTACCCCTCTTTTTCTCCCAGTACTGTGGGTCCATTGAGTAAGAGGATGTGAACATAAATGTACATGTTTGGGTGCGGCTTTTGTTCACTACTGACCTCTCAAACATGCCTTGCCCTTCCAATATATCTGTGAAAGACACTCAAAGTTTTTCTAGCCAGAATTCTTGAAAATAGATCTATTCATTGACATTCCTCTTTTTATTCAGTTATAGAGTAGATAGAAGACTTAATCAGGATATAAAATGTGGTGTCTGTTTCCTCTCTACCTCAGAATATGTGACTAAATCACATCTTTCTGGAGATTATTCAAATTCCCAAGGGATATTCTAGGGTGGTGTTTTAATCTGTTCTCTCACATATTCTCACATTGTAAAAGACAAATAGAACTTTGTACAAGCCTGATTAGATTCTAAATTTGAGTTTAGATCAGGCTGTCTGTGCAAGAAAAATGTTCACTAGGAAGTGCTTGGAAAAAAGGGTGGAGAGTCAAGAACACGGGCATTTAACTCCCAAGCCTTCATAATTGAACTGTGTGGTCATTCTCACCAGGGCATAGTGAGTAAGTATTTCGTGCAAAACAGAGCAGCCTCAAAGAGAGGAATCAGACACAGAAGGAAATGCTCAATGGAGTGATGGTGAAGGATTTTTAAGGGAGATGTTTCAGTCCTCTACATGAAGGAGTAGATTGAATCAGGACCATTTTCGTGTTCGGTAAGCATATATGGGATATTGTGCTTGCACTTTTCTGATTAACACACCACACTACACATTACAGTTATTTTCTACTTTTCTCCGCCTTAAATTCTGCAGGCAACTCATCTACAGCCCTGGAACTAAAAGTCGAAGAATGACACAGGTGCTTTGCTGTCTTTCCAGACAGCTTGGCCTAGACATGGAGGTTCCCCTGTGCATGCAGAAAGGTCCACTTCTACACATACATGGTTCTATGGTAATACTATTTCTCTGGTAATATATTTCTACGATAAAGTGCAGGATTCTTTAGGCATTATCACAGTGAGGTAATGCCTATCCTTGATAGAATGATGAGCTCACAGGCGATTATTAATTGACCGTGATGAAAAGTAACTTGTTATCAAATCATGGTGATATGACCATGGACACAGAAAATAAACCTCTGTAGGGTCAGAAGGAACGGTTTTTGCTGAGGTAAGTAGCTGGACTTTCATGTGCTATTTTCAACATATATAAAACACGTACATACCCTGAAAGGAGCCCTCAAAATAATTTTAGTTTGTTTTTCATTCTAAGTACACACATTGAAGATACATGCTCAGTACTGAGACAGAGGGAGTCTGAGACAAAATTCAAAAAAGTAGACTATTTGTAAAGCAGAATAAGTCACACTTAAAATTCTAAGTAAAGGAGAAGCTGTATTACTAAAGGATATGACCAGCAGTTGAAAATCTCTACTGTGGTTTTATTATTTTAAAATAGGGGAAAAAAAATAATGCATTTCATTAAATACAGAGAACTGGTTGTGATTTGGACCAAGTTTGCACTTAGGCAACATCTCTGGAAGTGTCTGCTCATAGGTACCTACATAATTCCCCTACCACCACAAACTATATGTACCTTGCAAATGCTAATGAGCACTGAAATGATTGTCCCTAAGTTCTAGGGTCTCTGAACTGTCTGCAGCATTTTTGACATTACCTTCATCCTAACATCATTTGCTGGTTAAAATTTTTTGAAACTATATTTTCTTTTTTTCTCCACCGCAATAACTGACCTTGAGTCTTTGTTCAGGTGTTCTTTAATTAATCTGGGATTCAAAATACAGTGTCTGCTTCTAGTCTCCTCACAAACTGACCTCTCAAAATGTTAAATCAGAAGTGAACTCATTAGCATTCAGAACCACTGCAGATGAACAAAGGAGGAACATTACAGAAAATAAAAGGAAAGATATTAAAAGAATTGCATTGTGGGGAGGAGAAGGAGGAAAATAATTTCTTAAGTGGACTGGCGAGAAGGAGTAGGTGAAGAAGGCCACTCTGTATCAGAACATCTTTGCAATGATCTGTCATTTGGCAGGTAGAATGAGATTGCCTCTAAACTTTTTTCATTTTAGCTTGAATGTAAGGACTCGTTGAAAAGCATATTTAAACAGGATGAAAAGCCTATATAAAAATGCATGTAGCTGATGTCATCATAATTGACACTCAATGAACCAGCAGGTTTTTCTTCAGCATAACATTGTCAATGTTTTGAATCTTTTTTTGGTTTTCACTGATGGTATTTTTCTCCTTCTTCCTTAACTAAAAAGCCTAGCAGCCTTTCACTTCAGTAACCTGTTATAACAGTTCCGTCATTTAAAAAGTTTGATAGCTATACTTATTATAGCACCTGTGATGTTCTAAGGAATGTCTAGGACCACACAAGGAGCCTTGATTTTGCTACTTGCCTGGGAAAGAGTATGAGAAGTGAACTGACAAAATTAATACCTCGTGATATGAGTAATTTGATTAATGACTAAAGACTGATTTCTGCTGTTTGGACAGGAGAGCATTGCAGAAGTACATTGTACACAAAGTATTCTACTCCAGCTAAGTTAGGGCTTGGAGTAATTTTAAAAATAAACCAGCCTAGTTGCTAAGATATTCATCAAGGAGGTGATGGGAAGCCTGAATTCCAGATTTATGCTCTCATAATTATCCTTACTTTTACCCAATGACTGCTTAATGTAAAATGTATAAACAGTGATGGGAACAGTTATCAGAGTTCAGGAGTCTCCTGCTGACCTAAAGGGTACATTGGGCCATCTGTAGAGAGTTGGGTGGCCTTTTTCCTTTTTTTTTTTTTTCTTTTCGTTTTCTTCTTCTTCCCGTTCTGTTCATATGAATCTTACTTTACTTAGAATCATAGGATCATATCAGTTGGAAGAAACCCTCAGGATCATCGAGTCCAACCATAACCTAACCTAAATCTTGTTAGTCAATCGGTCAAATTTCAGCAGGAGGGGTAGAAGGTGACACGCTGAAGCCACATGGTGCTTAAGGCATTTTAGGGTATGTAAACTACATGCATTTGAATCTGAAGACAGATGGGAGTTTAAGGCAATAATGTCTAATACCTGATACAGATTGTTGGCACCACTGATTCATCTTGCTCGGATTTGAATGAAGGTGGCTCTGACTGCTACAACTTGTATTTCATTCAATGGTTTAGTTATAACAATTGCAGTAAACCAAACAGGCCGCACCCTGTCCTGTCAACCTGTTGGAAAGCAACACAAACAGGACTTGTGTACATAGAGCAAAATCCTCCTCCCCTCCTGGATCATGGCAGTTTCATCTATGCTACCTGTAAGGAGCACTGCAAGGGTTGTGCCATTGCCTGCACCCTGCCTCAACAGTGTGCATTTTTAGCAATTAAATACTATGGCCTGTGCAATTTGTTTAATAGTAAAGATGTCCCATTTAGTGTGCAGGGTGGTCATCCAAACAGGCTTACCAGGCCTGACCCTGTAGAGAACAGAAAGATTGTCTCACCTAGATTTTAGCTGGATGGGTTGGATGCGACCTGTTTCCTTGGCTTTTCGCAGCAAAGCTCTGGTTATGTTCTGAAGGTAAACATGAAGATGCTAATGAAATCACTGAGTTAAATTAAAGCAGTCAGTTTAGTCTCCTTTTATATCAGGAAGACAATTAGTACTATTTTATTTTTCTAGGGGGGAACTTTGGATTTAAAGTTGGGTTTAGATTAAAGTGATGAAAGCTTTATTTATGCTCCTGAAGTCTTCTTCACGTCTGGCCTGTGGACAAATACATTTCTAGAACTGTATTCTCATGATAACTCTGGCTTAGTAGTAGATCAATTTTCTCTTCTTGTCAGAAAATGATTAATATACTATTTGCTAAGAAGCCATAAGTGGTTGTTGGGTGGAGGGAAAACAAAGAGTCAGATTGTTCGAAGCTCTATAAATAGAGTTGAAATAAGGCAAATTATCACTGAAATTCAGTAGTGTGGTTATTTTTTCTTTATATTATTTATTTCCAAACTTCTCTAACCTTTCTTAAAACTGAATTAAGAAAGATTTAGGTGGGACTTGGATTTTTTTTTTTTTCAATTGCTAAGAATGAACCTCTTAGGGTAGATGCTTTCTGTATTCCCAGAGGAAAACCTTCAAGCTACATTTTGCAGTTTCTCTCTTGGGGCCAATTATGTAAAGGGCATCAACCCTGTGTTTCAGAGGCTACAATTATCAGTTACCAAGCTTGCTCAGATGTTCAAAGGAGGCTCTGCACATGTGTTTGCGTTAATTTTCAGCCCTCATGAGCACACTAATTCAAAGAAGGGCTGAGTCACTGTTAAAGTTATATTCCCTTGTCCTTCATGTAGAGCAGATTGGCTTTGCAATTCTGTAACAGGCATTTTAAACCTCCTCAGTGAACAAAGCACATGAGATACATTAATAATTGTCTGTGGTAGTCTGACAGACTCAAAAAGGATACAAGAAAAAGGGCCAGCACGAGAAAGCAGGCTGAGAGAAAAAGACCCAATGGAGTTCTGTACTGATTCAGTCTCCTTGGAGCGAATGTAGCTGCCATGATCTCTCCTGTAGAAAATAAGCATTAAAAAAGCCAGCTGGCGATTATTTCTCAGGATCTTATTTGTAGCACAAGGAGATTTTCTTTCTAAAGCACTGTTACTCTTTCTCGAAAACATTTTGTTACATTTGTGTATTAGCTTTTGAAAAATCATAGGAAAGCGCCATAATTGCTAATTAGAAAGCAGTTAAAGAGACATTAATGAAACTCCTACATTGGTCTTTTATGCAGAGAATTGATGAGTTTTTTCGGAGCAGACACAGCTCTCAGACAGACTCATTAGCTGGTCTCTAACATGCAAAATACAGTTAATGAGCAGAATATACATGCCATTTATTCAGCTCTATCAAGTGATATTTACTCAGTTGAGGAAAAGGCTACATGTTAAATATAGTTATTATATGAACAGCAAAAAATTATACATTTTTAATGGACATAAAAGCTAAACTTTGGAAGAGATTGTCAGCTTCTTTCATAAATTCATCATTATTTCATAAATTCTTCATTGTTGTTTTTTTTTTTTCCAAAATAAAGACTAAATAAATCTTTAAATAAGTTCAAGTTCAATAAACCAGTTTTTTTTAAAAAACATAGTGCTTCTCATTGCTGTGCAGAATAGCGAACTGCATGACCATAATGCTTCTTTCAGCCCTTTAGTTTTTCAAACAAAAAATAACCTGGTGTGTGATACTGTACAACTAACAGATCTTGAGTATATTGTGACAAATGCAATTTAAGTCCAAAGTTGGCTTTGTGCGTCAAACACAAAAGCTGTAAATTATCACAGCTGTATATACAGAATTAAACTGAATTTCACCAGCTAAGATAGTGTTGTCTGTTTTTTCACCACATTTACAGTTATGCTGTGATTACTCTTCATCATAGGTGCAAATCAATCAGATGTCTTATACAGATTTATGATTGGCAGCCAATCCTTGCATCATATTTTTTACTCACCATGACAAACCTGGAAATATATGTTGTTTTAAAGGATATGGTACCTGGTTTTGTGACTTTACAGTAACTTATTTTCAGTTGCATCACTTCCAAAAGGGCTGCTAAGGTACTCAGCCAAGAGTGTGATGATCCAAATAAAGGATATCCCAACAGCGCCACAATGCACTAGCCTGTGGTGTATCCATGAAAAGCATCTTTTTGATCCTCACTCCTAGAGACAACACTGGTTTGCAAAGCAGAGGAGAAGAGATTAAAGGGAATGCGAAGCTTTATAGAGCTGGGCCCATAAAAAAAGGAGGAGGAGGGGTTAGAGGAAACTGTTTACTCTTTCAAGGCAAGATGAAGAGCAAACAAGAAATCGGATTGTCAGAGACATATCTGGTACCCTGAGGGACGGGAGGTTGCTATGGCTCTATGTATCTTGGTCCAACCAGTAGAAAGGCTGAGCTTTTATTCCCAAGGGACACAGTGACATACTGCACACAGTGCCTTGCCAGCACCAACAGAAACACGACCAGCGTGACAGACCTGATGTTAGTCCCTCCGCTTCTGCTGATCAGGATGGAAGTCTATACATACTTGAAGACAATAAGGCTCCCTCAGTAACTGGCCTTAGACAATCAGTCTATGCAGTGGCTAGCTTCAGACCCCTGCTCTCCAATGCCCACAGCCCCACTCCAGCTACCAAGACACAAACCTCTTCTCAACACACACAGACAAAACCAGGTCTATCTGGCAGTTGGTCCAGACCTACATTCTTCCAAGCTGCCATCTCTCACACTCCCTGGTCAGCCCATTATCCAGAGCCCCATTTCCCTAGTAAACACCTCCCAGACCTCTTATCCTGCTCTCCAGCTACTCTGGCTTGAAGTCTGCCAGCAAATTCCATTCACACATGAAGTCCTGCGGTTCCTTAGGGAAACATACCTCGGGTCACACTGATTGCTGGCATCCAGACCTATTGACCCTTATGACCTTCAGTCCCTTCTCCAGTTGCTGGCAGATGCACATATACACAGAACTGCATGTGAGATCACACTGAGAAACAGGAATAGGATTTAATAATCCTGTGTGGTGATCAGACACAGGTCCAGACTAGACAAGGCTAGAGACTAGCAACCTATTTACTCTCAGCCAGCCTTTTTATTCTCTTTTTGCTCTATTTTCACATTCTTGTTCCTCCTCAACCCACCCTGATGTCTACCTTTCCTTCCCTTTGATTATTCCCCTAAACAACCCATAACAAGTCTTACATATTCCCACAGTCCCCATAAATACTACCTCCAAATGTTCTTCCCCTGCTTCCCATGAGGAGTCCTATATCTCTATAGCAACAACCCTCTTCAGCCTGCAAGTTACTCCTGTGAGAGTTTCTTCGGTTGAACCACTTTTCTGGGTTTCACACCAAGGACGGTGGTCTGAGTGTTCTCCTTGAGTAGCCCTTGGAGCAGCCTACTTGGTGCCCTGGCATTGTTCCTCTGAGCTGTGCCAGGCCCCTGGCTTTGTGGTGACCAGCCTCTAATCACACAGCTCAGCACCGAACAGTCTGTTCCTCCCAGGCTTCTGTGGGCACTTGAAGGACTCTACCTACGTGCCAGGAAAATTAAACTGTAGAAAAGGAGAGTGGCATATCTATAGGACCTTTTTTTTCTTTTACCCTTTTTGTATTTTGCACTTTTGACCAAATGGAGATCTAATTCTTCACTTCAGAGAAACTCTTCCACTTTGCATAATATAATTATTATTAGGAAACTAATTATTCATTGGAACAGAGAATGGGGATATTAGGGCAGTTACCTTGGAGGCCTCAATTGCAATTCTTCTTCCAGTGAGTACATAATTACGTGTAAAAAGCAAGATTCAGAGTAGCACACCTCAGGACCAGTGCTCGTGGAACTTTTCAAGAAGGTAGAAATCAAATAAACCAAGAATTTGTTCCTGTGCTCCCTGGTAGGCCTTGTTTGCTCATACCGCTACTCTTCTAAATACAAATGGCCAATTTCTATCATTTTACTAGCTGTTGTACAACATGAGACATGGATCACTGATGTTTATTTCTTGTTTTGTGCTAACGGGGATAGATTTCACTTGTGAATTCTAGTAGAGGTTTCAAAATATCTCTTGGGGGTGTTTGTACTTCAGTGGATCTGTGAATGACCAAGGGCAGAAACGTAGATTACCAAAAATGTCTTTAGTTTTCTCAAATGTACTACCTGAATGTTTGGGGGTAGACAAAGGGTACATGTTAAATCTCTCCCACCTCATACAATCCTCGAATCAGCTCATCATGTGGCTCCATTGAACCAGGCCCGCCATTTTAATGTTCTGGTGAGACTATGGGCACCAAAAACTGCTAACACCATAGTAAATAGCAATAATGAATCAAAAAAATCTAAAAGCATCAATCAGATAAAATGCTGTCAAAAAAGCAGCTAATTTTATAACAGTGTCATACTGACACTTGGCCATAGCTATGCAGAAGTGAATACAATATAGAATAAAGACAGCTGAGATACAGATAGCTTTCAACATCTTGTTTCAGTTCCAGCAGGGGTCTAAATGCTTTAGACTGCTCCTCATAAAGTCTTGCTTTATGGAGCATTAAACCTGAAATGCTGTACAGGAAGTCTCTATCATCTATGCGAGGTGAATTGCCTGTATTTTTACTTGAAGTCACTGTAGCACACATATNGCTTGATCAAGAGCTGTCTGAACAACTCAAAATTCAGCACAGATCAAAAGAAGCAGCATGGCTAAAAATATTTCAAGTCCTGAAAACACACATTTGGCTCTGCAAGGTGTGACTTCAAAGTCCATCTGGTGAATCGACTATGTTTTTAAGGTTGCTGAACTCTGTTCGCTCTTAGTATTAACTGAAAGCAAAAAGTGCACAAAATCAAGTTGTTAAGAATTGGGGTTTAATGAATTAAAATTTTCATGTGTAGATTCCCTTTGTTGACAGAAATGAGTAAGATTTACAACAACTGCTAATTTCAAATACTGCAGATTTTGGTGTGACTGTTTAATGATGTTTACTCCTTACAGAAAACACGGGCAACTTGTTTTCTAATGATTTGGCTTCTTTAAGAGATTATGTGAGAGCAACATTTTTTCCGCTGTTACTTTCTTTTCTATTAGTAGTGTTTCTATGTGGGGGTAAAGTTGCCATAGCTTTTGTGGTTTGATCTACATAGCTGTAATGAGATGTGGGCACTATAAGCTATGTCTATCAGATGTTCGGATCTTTCTTCTAATACCAGCTAATGGCCAGATAGTACCATTGATTACTAAGCAGAGATGCCCATTGATTTCACTAGACTGTCTGCTGGAAAATCAATAAAATAATGTGGCCCAAATTTAACTGAAAAAAGTCTGCAGTCCATTATATTTGGAATATAACCGACTCTGTAGGCCAAGCTACATCTCAGGGTATTTTTCGAACCTGCTCATTGTGAACTGACTAAATGTGAAAGCCATTAGCATTCACGTATGGAAAATAATATAACACACATAGGGGGTCTAATTTGCTTTCTCCTGACTTATGTTGTCAGTTACATTGGTGTAAAGTGGGTATAAAATGCTATTATTCTGGCCTGGGGTTTTTTAAGTTCTCACTGGTGAAATGACTTGGGGATGTGTAGCGCAAGGGTTAACTGAGAAATTCTATTTGAAGTTTTATGCTATTTCTACACTAGTTTTATAAAGGAGATAGCATTTCTGTAACATACTCCTGCTGTTTCTTTTTCATTACTCTTTAGTTCTGATGAAACCAAAGATAAGCTCCAAATCATCTGCCTTTTGTTATATGATCTCGACATTATTCAACACCTGAACAGGATGGATGGTTCAACATTGAGGATATTGGCCCTCTCATTTCCATAGCCCAAGTTCAGTTCCCTGTGTTTGTGCAATTCCACTAAGCCTGTACAAAGCAATATCTCACAGAAATGCTAGGTTAGCTCTAACTAAGCTGGTGTTTGGAGGCTGGCAGAGATGTGAATTCGAGCTCTGGAAGTTTCGTGACATTTTTATAGGCCACGTGTACTAATTACCCTTGGATCTTGCCATACTTGAATGTCAATGCACAGCCAAACACCATTTCAACAGTCTGAGCTTCACTTTCCCACCTGTGAAATGGAATTAAGAATACTTTATTATCTCACAGTGTTACTGGGAGGAAAATGCTTTTAAGATTGTGAGATACCCATATACCAAGCTAATAAGTGCATTGGAAATACTTGGAATATTTAGTTATGTTAATTGGTTATATTAATTTGATACAGCATGTTAACTCAACATAAAATATAGGAAGTCTTAAATCCTTTCCCATGCAGAGTTTAGTCTGTAATGATGTAATGAAGATATTTCATTTCATTCTTCTCTTGTATTTGGCGGATGAATAAATGAGTCTTAGTGGTGTTGTTTTCAGGGCTTGAACTTCAAGTATCTGCCAACAATTTATTTTTTTGCCAGGCTACCCTAGCCTTTACAATCGAGACTTTGGCTCTATCCCAGCTACTGAAGTCTGACACTAGGGTTTTTTGTTTTATTAAAAAAAAAAAAAGCTAAAATAATGCTATTTTCTTGCAACTAGAAGGTGCTATGGCAGTGTGGGTTAGGTGTCAACTGAGTAACAGTCTCTGCATCCCGATGATGCAAGGCTGAATTTAGTGGACTGAAGATGTAGAGACAAAGTCTGGCAGACAAATTTTTGAATTGCCAAAAGAAAAAAAAAAAGAAAGCAAATTGTGGGTTGGTTCCTCCAGTCTGTGCTTTCCACTCTCCCAGGAAGAAAAGACAAAAGAGTTTGAGAGACTGACAGTGGGAAGAGAGATTCCCTGTTAAACTGTTAATACAGCACAGGAATACTACAAATCTAATGGCCTGCTAGGTATTAAAACTGTGGAGTCACTCCTATTCTTCAGCCATGCTGAAGCCCTGACTATGGATTGTTTGTTTTGTTTTGTTTGACCCTGACTGCACATTGATTTGCTTTTGCCTTACCAGAAACAATTGGTAGAACAGAGAAGTCAAATACAGTCTTCCAAGAGAAAATAGCTTATGACAAAGGTAAACAGGGGCAGAGAGAATAAAATAAAAAAAATCTTAGAGAGGAAATGAATGAGTGATGACAGAAGAAAGAGGTGTTTGGAGTAGAGAGAATGGTGCCAGAAATTGTATCTATACCCCCTTTTTACACAGGAGAATTTCCATATATTGCCAAGGGCTTAGGCTGGAGTGGGATAATCTTTTATCAATGCTCAGCGACATGAGAGAAGGCAAACATTTAACTAATGGGACTTGGGCAGTTTGCAAACTACATCTGCTGCAGTCCTTTAACATAGAATTTCAATCAGTTTTGGAAACTGTCCTTGGCCTTCACTCAGAAAGCAGTCAAGAGCACCTCAGCAGTGAAGGTGCTGTCACAGCACATGATGAGATCTGTTCACTGAAGTAGGTAAATACCAAAGGTGATGCACAGTTCCACACTCTGATGCTATCAATTAGTCAGTCAGTTACCTAAAAATTAGCCTCCAGCAAAATATTTAAAACGTTTATATCAATGCTGGAGGTTTCTTCACATTCAGCCTCAGACAATGAATAAGTAAACTTAGCCTGAGGCTCAAAAAAGCAACATATTTTCTTAATTTTATAGTCATTACTCGATGATAATTACTTCGTACACTCCTGAGTGAGTAAGATTTGTGATCCTTCCTTCTGGGCAGCCATATTTTAACCATCTTGTCAGATTTCTATGTCAGGACAGGTGTCCACAAAGGTATGGTAATGGTCTACCTGTTCTACCAGCATAATGCTTCTGATATTACTGGAAATACTTCTTCACTTCATTGAGATGAAGACAGGTGAGCTCAGGGGTGCGTGATATTCTAAACTGGGCACGTTTTATTAAAGAGTTTTTCAGTCTACAGGAGGCACCTACATAATGCCTTTCAAACTGAAAATATTGCATTTTTTTTTCAATCCTTAACTTCTTAAAGTTTCTCATGAGAGACTGTAGCATTTTCCCAATGGTGAAACCAACAGCAGATGTCACTGAATTTTCCTCAGAAATGTCAATGCATTTGGTATAACCTGGAGGAAAAAAGTCAAAGTAAAACCAAGAAAATTTTCATTCAAAAATAGGTTTGTCAGGGAGGGGTCCATATGAAAGAAATTATGATTTTCTGTCAATAATAAGTGAAATTTCTCCATTATAGGGATCACTGATAATCAAGACTACTCCTTTTTGTTTGTTGGGTATGATTCAGAAAGTGAATTATAGTCAGCAGAGCTTTGCGGATAAATATGTGTGACATTTACAGTGTTTGGCTCACCTTATATTTCCTTTTATTAGTTTTAGACTCATATTTACTGTAGCTTTTTAAGATTGTTATGACACTGCATCTTTCCTAATAGAAAGACATATTAGGCGCGAAACATAAATCTATTGCTTGCTTTATTATGAGTTTTCCCCATAAAGGCAGATTTACAGTTTTGATTTTACTAAACAGTGACAAAATCAAGCTTTTGATCTAAGAACTTTCTTTTAACGCAGTGTCTCACTTAAATGAGATCATAAGTGAGGACATTTCTTCTAGTAAAAAAGTCAATAGTCATTCCAAAAGGTGTCCTCTTTTTTCTTCTTATGGAAGGTCAGCAAACTCATAGCAGAGATGACAGCGGAGATGGTGTCAACCTGCAAACTATATGGACACAGTGTTAGAAATATTCTGTGTGCCTCCTTTCCATCTTTCACCAAAGTAGTACAGTGAAGTACAGGAGAAAGCTGCAAGCTCACAGATGCCTCTTTATTTTTCTTTTTTCTCCTGCTCCTGTCATGGTTATTTTCAAATGTGTTCTTAGATCACGCATTCCTCAGGGAAGGTCCTTTCCTCGTCTAGCACAAAGCTGATCGTTTTGCTGTTGTCCTTTTGATTTAGGGAGAAAAATCCCATGTCTGATGTACAGCTTTGATTTCCTACTAATTAAAATGGCAGTGTGGGAGCTCATCACTCCTCCTCCTATCCTCCTGCTGAGGTTCAAGGCTACCTCTGGAACAATTCCACCCCCTGACGTGTTAAGACTGAAAAGAAGTCCTTGTTGCTGTTTACATAGTTCCCCCAGATTTACTAAATGTTTTCTGAATCTGCAAGCAGGTGAACTACTTTGAAGCATGAGCCATGGCTAAATAAAACACATATTTGTACTGCCTGGGTAATGGGTTAGTCTATCACCTTTACATGAAAAGTGAGTGGTCTGACTCTTCTGTGTTTCAAGTCTCTTTTTTCTGCCTATCAAAAGGATGGTGTCATGGGAACTTCTAGTGCTACAAAGTTCAATAGCAAATTTTCACTTACATGTTAGTTTTGGAGAAGTGAACCATAATAGTTAGGTTTTCTACGGAATTATTGTCACTGAACTGAAATCACTCCCCATCCAAGTCACAGAAACTTTTCCACTGAAAAAGACACCACCTCTACTGCACTGATGTAAGAATAGAGATCAGTAAAATGCTTCTACAAAATTATTTGGGGGGCTTGAAACAAGATAATTATTTTAATATATATGTTCGTTGTTGTTTGTTTGTTTGTTTGGTTTTGTTTGGTTTTGGTTTTGTTTTTTTTTTTAAATTTTGTTTTGTTTTCTAAAAAAGAAGTCCTAGAAATCTACCATTTTGCAAAATCTAGAATAGGTATTTTCTTTTTCTATCTTCCCTCAAAAGGTCTTGGCAGTTTCACTTTGGCACTTCAGGCCAAAACTAAAATTGACATTAGCTTAGAAATGGGCTGCCAAATAGCATTTGCCACCCCATATTTCCTTTTCTGCCTCCCCAGGGTGACTGTCACCAAGCCAGGAAGGCTGTAGGTCAAATATAAAGCCGAAGCATTTGATTCACAAAATTTCTCTTCAAGATTCAGTACTAAAGAAGCAGGGACTTGTGACACTTAGCTAGAAGTATCCTACTTGAATACTTGTTCTCAATTTTCTACAAACAAATAATAATTATTAAAAAAAAAGCCATCCATCAAAGTTCCATCCATGCCTTCAAAGCATTACTATAAGAGAAAATAATGAGAAAAAAATTCCGTCACTCTTAAGATATATGAACCAACATTCATTTTTAAACAGAGGACTGGGAGTTAAAATAAAATACTGATTTGGATGATTTATGTAGCGCTGCCTGTGCTGTACACATACTTTTCTGCTTCACATTGTGGAACAGCCACATAACCATGCCTCAAGGAGACAAATAAAAAGCACTGAAGTTTATTAACCACTCATTTTCTACAGAGTATCAGCACTCAGTTATTTAGCACAGTCACTTCTCTTATTTTGACACATTTGGGAAAATTCACAGCATCTAATTGGCTTTCAAACTCCCACTTCTACCTATGTGGCTTGTTAATCTGTCATTAGTACACACAGGATGTAAAAGAAAACATGTAGCATGGGAATACTGACTGGCTCAAGAGCTGCTAAAAGGTTTCATGTTGCACTCCAAGAGCTTTGTTCATCTAGTTTTGTTTTTTTTTTTTTTAAATTTTATTTACAAAATAGAAAATAAGTCTTTGACTCCTTGGCTTGTCTGCCATAGACATCACTCTACTGAAGTCCCATGGTTTGACAACATTTTGTCCTTTATTATCGGAGGGAGGGCGGGGAATCTATTTTCCTGGCTGCAACAACCAGATCCCTGTCTTTTTTCGCGTGGTTGAGTGCCATGTTGAGGATGAGTTTGGACACTAATCGGACTGTGGATCCTGAACCTGTCTAGGATGCACTCAGGTTGCGTAGTTGTCTTCTGGTTACAGAGCAGAATCTGGTCAGAGACTCCAGAAATTGGGTTTTAAGTGTTCATATTCCGTATGCAGACTGGATTTTTATTTTTTTTTTTTAGTTACCAGTTCTGTTTCTCAGCTCTGTTGTGAACCATAAGAAGAACTTCTATGAAAGGCCTAGGTTTTTAAGTGTGTGCAAAATGCTCTTTCTGTGCTGACGCTATTGAACTTAGACAAAATACAGAAGCAGTGGACACACATCTTAAATCACAAAGTTATCTTGGAGATTAAATCTAGTGCTGCTTATGACAAGTGATTAGAGCTGCTCCACAGAGCTGAAGCCCTGCTTTCAGTGTTCCCTACAAGGCACTGCAGCTTCAACTCCACCTTGTCAAGATACACTGCTCAAAAACACAGGGAGATGAAGGAAAACCTGTCCTGCTCTCCAGTACCTTGTTTCAGGCTGTTTACATATTTTTGGTTAGTCAGTTTTTGGATAAAAAACATAATTTAGGGACTGTTCATGGAATCACAGAATGGCTGGGGTTGGAAGGGACCTCTGGAGATCATCCAGTCCAACCCACCTGCTAAAGCAGGTTCACCTAGAGTAGATCGCACAGGAAGGTGTCCAGGCAGGTTCCAATGTCTCCAGAGAAGGAGAATCCAAACCCTCTCTGGGCAGCCTGGTCCAGGGCTCGGGCACCCCTAGAGTAAAGAAGTTTCTCCTCATGTTTCAATGGAACCTCCTGTGCTTCATTGTGAGCCCATTGCCCCTCATCCCACCGTTGAGTACCACTGAGAGGAGTCTGGTCCCATCCTTTGACACCCACCCTTGAGATATTTATAAGTGTTGATATGAAAATGTTTAAACGAGGGCAATAATAAATCAGTTGTAACTATCACCAATAAGAAGACATTGTTTGTATTTGAGTAAAAATAAAAAATAAAATAATATAATCAAGATCAAATTAGCTACTTAAAAATTTAGCCTCAGTAATTGGAATGGTGCTTAAGCAAAAATAATTTCTACCAAAAATAAATAATTTTTTATGAGTCCTGAAAAGAATGATCTCCATTTTATTATAAATCAAACTAAATTACTTTTCTCAAGCTAATTTTACCTGAAAGTTTTTAATTCTATTACTGAAGTCACGCTATTACTTAATGACTCAGTTGCAGCTTAGAACCAATTACGGTCCCTCTTGTTTAGATATTTATTATTACTCAGCAGCTATTCCCCTACTTCCATGAACCAAGATATAGGGTTCATAGGCGACAATTCTCAATAAATATCCAAATTTACCTGGTTTTCTATCAAAAGTTATAGCTGGTAACTTCAAGTATCTTCTACAGCTTTACCTGTCCCTTCAGGGGCTGGAAAAGACTGCTGAAATTCCAGATTCCAGAATGGATGCCATGAGTGTGATTAGTGTGATTCTTTTTTTCTTCTTTCTTTTTCTTTTTTTTTTTCTTTTCATTTTTCTTTGTGGAGAATGGAGATTCTAGGATACAGATTGTTGGCTTACCTAAATGTCACGGAGGCACCCCAAAAATAAGTTTAGGCGGACAACAAGGTCCCAAACAAACTTTATTCTGGCCGGAAAAGTACCGCCGATA